>OW203671.1:10607500-11207500 GCA_934044485.1 Apeira syringaria | reverse complement strand
TACTGTCTGACCTTAGCAAGAATACCCAACTTTTTGGCAGCCAATTGAGCTTTGGACTCAATGTAGCTCCCGAAATTCAACGTGGGCGTCAGTGTGACGCCAAGAAGCTCCAGAGTGTCGGTAATGGTAACGGGTTCATCTCGGAAAGTGGGGCACCGTTCGAATTCACTCCGTTTGGCAGAGAATAGACACGCCTGGGTCTTAGTAGCGTTGAACTTGACCAGATTGGCATCGCCCCAGTCGGAAACTGCCTGCAGAGCCAAGTTCATACGGTCGACCATGGCCTCTCTGAGTGACTGGACCTGTGCATGGCTAGCCCGCGCGCTGGACATGTAACTTTCTACAACAGTGCTGTCGTCTGCATACCCATAGGTACCGGGTTTCAGCAGATCGTTAATATGCAGCAAAAAAAGAGTTGCAGAGAGAACCGACCCCTGAGGAACCCCGGCATTAATAGCCAATTGATCGGAAGAGCAGCCATCAATGACTACTCGAATCGATCGATTCCTCAAGAAGTCCGATATCCAGACTCGTAGTCTTTCATGCAAGCCATAAGAGGGAAGCTTACCAATGAGACTGTCATGCCAAACCCTATCGAAGGCCTTAGAAATATCAAGGGAAACGGCGAGCGCTTCTCCGTACTTCTCTATGGCCTCGCTCCACATGTGAGTGGCATACACTAGAAGGTCTCCAGTAGACCGGTTTCGACGAAAGCCGTATTGCCGATCACTGAGGAGTTCATGTGTTTCTAGGTATGCAAGGAGCTTCGTATTCAGAACACGTTCCATACTCTTGGAGAGGATGGACGTGACCGAAATCGGTCTGTAGTTAGTAGGGTCAGCACGACTACCCTTTTTGGGTACTGGCTGTACATTGGCGAGCTTCCAGGCTTTTGGTACTGTACCCGCCTCAAAAGAGAGCCGAAAAAGGCGTGTCAACACTGGAGTTAGTTCCGGCGCGCATGTTCTTAGGACCAGCGCTGAAATACCGTCCGGACCACTTGCTTTATTCACGTCCAGATTACGTAGCACTTTGCGAACATCCACTTGTCGAATGCGAATGTTTGACATAATCGTCTCGCATCCATTCAGCGGAGTTGGTGGGGCTGCGCTACCAGCATCAAGACGTGAAGACTCTGCAAAGAGAGATGCAAATAAATTTGCTTTCTCTTCCGCAGTGTGGGCTAGCGATCCATCAGGTTTCTGCAGTGGAGGAAATGAGGAGCGGCAGAAGTTCGATTCGATCGATTTAGCTAGGGACCAAAAAGCTTTACTACCCGTAGGGTACGAAGCAAGTTTGTTCCCTATTCGGCTAATGTGATCGAACCGAGCCTTCCGTAGAGCCTTCTTGCAGGACTTGGCAGCTTTGTTAAAGGCTCTCTTCTTGGCACGAATATCCTTGGCTTTGCGGTTTCGAGCATCAACCCATGCCTGGTATGCCTGATGCTTTTGTGTCTGAGAACGAAAGCATTCTGGTCCAAACCATGGGTGAGCTTTGCTGGACAGTGGCATATCGGCAAATGGAATAAAATATTCCATACCCTGCCGTAGCACATCCGTCACGGCATCCGCGCATGTCGAAGGGTCGCTAGAAGAGAAGCATACTTGCTTCCAAGGGTATGATGCGAAAAAGGACCGCATTTCATCCCAGTCCGCTGACTTGTACCGCCACACCCGTCGCGTGCCTTTAAGGCTAGGCTCGGGCGGGGAGTATGACGATACAGATTTCACCAGACAGTGGTCGGAGCTACCTAATGGTGGAGCCACCGACACTGAGTAACGGTCTGGATCCGTTGTCAGTAGAAGGTCCAAGCAATTGGCGGTGTGGCCATCAACGTCGGGTATCCGTGTTGCCTCTTGGACCAGCTGAGTGAGATTTAACGACAGAGCAAGTTTGCGCGTCTCTCTCCCAGCATGGTCGGTGCTCTGGTATGGGAACAGCCACTCCTCGTGGTGGGCATTAAAGTCCCCCAGAAGCACAAGTTGAGCCGACGGATACTTCAGTTGGGCCGAATCCGCCTTCTCACTGAGATATTCGGTAAGCGCCGTCGTCTCCTGAACCCCGCCGTGCGATCGATAAACACAGGCGTAGAGAATTTTCTCCAAACCTGTGTCTACCATAACCCAGAGTACATTGTGTTTGGAGTCTTCAAGATTACGGAGGCGTTTAATACAAATGTCATCCCGAGTGTATAAGCACACGCCTGCGCGTGGCTTAAATTTGTGCTCCAGGCTGTAGCCTGGGTAGGAAAGGTAGGCTACGTCGGAAGGACATCGTATCTGCGTCTCCGTGAGAAACAATAGGTGCGGTTTTTCAGTCTCTAGGTGGTAGTGGACTGGCACGATATTGGAGTGCAAGCCTCGAATATTAGAGAGGTGCACTTTTAACGAGAGGGAGTGCAGCCGCTGTGTAAACTTTCTTCCATTTTTGTTTCTCGTCATGTTGGGGGTGAGTGAATTGGTGGAACAAACAGCAGTGGAACGAGGCTTTACTTTGCAGACAAGGGACTCACAAGGAGACCACACGAATCATTGGGGAACTAATCTGGAGACTGCGGGGACGCCCGAGCTCCCCCGGGGATGTCCATCAGGCCCTCTCATCCGGTCGCCGACCGGCATGATGGCGCATCCCGGGATTTTTCGTCAGTTGGCGGGGCAGCCTTTCGTGAGTGGCTAGGTCACTAATTGGGCCCCCAGCTACCTGCGGTCGGCCAGCGGTGCACCGTGCCTCGGATCCCGCTACCCTCCGCGATTAGTCACCCGATACGGCAGTCTCGAAGAGTGTCGAAGACCGTCATAGCAAGCAAAGCAACTGTCCCGACCTGTTTGTTCCTACTGGTGTCACCGGACATCACGGCTGAACATGGTCGCCATTTGGTGCCGTGTCTTTGTCCGGTGGGTGGTCACCAACCGCGGCCGAAGCCTACCACCGGTAAATCATCCGATTAGCACCACCCAAGGGTCACGTGTAGGGTTTCTGATTTTTGGGGTGCTCTCCTACGGACGTGGATGAATCGACCCTCCTTTCTTTCGCTCTTGTTTTCCATTGCGTGTAAAATTTCTAAAAATAAATGTTGAAACAAACATTTTTTGTGTAAAATTAAGGTAAAATAAAAAAAAGCCACAAAATGGAATCCACTTCAACAGTCAAAAGTGTGAAATAACTTGTCGATGTCGGTACCATGATAGTTAAAAAAAAACTATTATCGAAATATTGTGCTCATAGTACCTAGACTTCGACAAGTTATTTCATACTTTTGAGTGTTGAAGTCGGTTCCATTTTTTTGTAATTTTTTTTCACCCTTTCGAGATCAATGGTTATATAAAGTACAGTTAGCAGAAACTGACCTTAAAATCTTCCTGGCCACAAAAGACGCCGAACGCTAGCTCAGTAGATAAGTATAGAAGTCAGAATGCAAAATGTATTAAAAATACGATAGAACGGGGAATAGACTCCAAGATGTTTGGAAGAGACGGGTCTATTGGGCGAACCAGATAACTAAGCTGAAGATGATAGCAGTTTATCGTCAACTAAAGCCAAGGATGCCAGATGACATTGATAGGTTTTACGTACAATTCTTTGGTTGCTGATCTTAGTGACAGCTTAGCCAAAGACCAAAAAGACCCAAGAACCAAGATTACCCCTAATCATAATAAAGAAATCCCGGACATCATCTGCCTTACGAAGATGATAAGGATAGCTCTGAAACAGCTAAAGAACTGAAAGCGTAGGCACACTGGTACTTAAAATACTTAAGAGGCTTTTTAATGCTTTTATCGTTAAAAAGTCACTGGCACCGTTAGCATGATTCTCAAGCATAGTGGTGTTACTATTTATTAAAAACAAAGTGACTCTGCTGAAGAATAACATGTCTGTCTCGTTTTTGAGCCCTGTGAACAAGCTATTCGGAATCGCAGATTAGACTTTGAGAGGAGGCATATGCCAAGAGGTGTACATGATATATCTAGATTTGAATTTTTGAAATAGGAATCTAGAATTTGTTCATGTATCAAGCTTCGCTACACCAATGCCTCTGGATCCAAAAATGGTCAATGTGTGATTGAGTAAAAAATATCGAAATGAACAGTCGATCGATCTCCGGTGAGTCGCTGCCGGATTTTCCATTGGGAAATGAATTAGCCGAGCCGAAGCAGCGAATTTACATTTTTATTGACAAGCAATCTGTTTTCCGTGCAGATGGCAATTTGTAGGAGACTTTTATACGGAGGCGTGAAGGGACATCACGTGCGATAGGTTAGTTTTTCTTGTGTAGCATCGTCTTACACCAACATATTTATGCACTTTTCACAGTCGTACATAGCTGACAATTGAAATTAGTTAAAAGTTTTAAGTAATTAGTCGCATCAGTGACTAGCTACACTAATTAGAATTAGTAAAAGATCAGGGCAGAGGAACCTCATGGGACAAGTTAAGATAAAAATGGATGTATTAATAACATTATAGGTGTTATGCGTTATGACTTACTCGTTCTTCGCTTTCTTCGTTGAATTGAAAACATTTTCAAACCGTTTTCACAAAACGTTCCTTAATCAAGCGTTGCCTAGCCATTATTAAATGTATGCTATTAATTGCCAGCGTTTTGAATTTGATGATTATATAATTACAGATACGTCCACCATATCCGTTTCTAAAACCAGTTAATAAGAATCTAGAAGACTTGTACCACACAATTTAATTTATTATGTGCCTACTAAACAAATATTTTGTGATGTACCTAACCAAGATTTGATAATTGTTAGAATTTGTATTTATTTTGAAGTTGCGACGCTACAAAATGTACACATCCTAGCCAATCAGTGATTCTAGACCAATACGCTAATGGGTTTCCTTGTGTACGTGTGTGTGTTGTGAACTCACTGCCTGAGTCTGTGTTTCCCGATATGTACAACCCCGGAGTCTTCAAGTCCGAGTGAATAGGTTCCTTCTAAGTTTGCGTGCTCCACCTTAGACCGCGTCGTCGCTTAACATCAGGTGAGACAGTGGTCAAACGCAAGCTTAAAATCTTAAAAAAAAAAGATATGACCCAGTATAGAAGCAGATAATCTTACCCTTGCAGATGTAAATATATCAGACACTACATCTTTGTCTGTGTCGCCAACGCCGATGAGCCCGCTCTCATCTTCAAATTGGGCCGAAAACGCGTAGTAATTATTTAAACCGTCATATAAATTACTGCTCAACTTTTCACGCCAAAGAGTGTGTATGTGTGGGTGACACAGTGTATACACGATGTCGGCTCTCTGTGCGCGTCGGTATCTCGCTGCGGACTGAAAATGGTTCCAACATTTCATTCCTCTAACCTTTTCAGGATTGTATAGCTTTTATGTGGAAGTGAGTACATAGTGTTACCATATGAATTATTTTATTTTAAAAATATATTGTCATCATAATGGCATAAATAAACTTTTGTATATAAGTTGCTGCGCCACATCACATGATAAGGTACTGTTTATTCTACATATACTGTTTATTAAGTATATAATTGTTATGATGAATAACACTAGTCCCAAGACACAAGATAAATGTCTAACCTGTTCATAATTATATTATGTAAATGTATAATACTAATTATATTTAATAATTATTATGTCTTGTAAATATGTACCATTTTGTCAATATTGTATAAGCAGTTATGATGACAAAATTATAGTTGGATCTGAAAAAAACATATTTTAAAAACACACACATCAATTATTTTGGTACTTGTATTTGAGCGTCATTTAAATGACTTTTCAACAAGTTATTTCACACTTTTGAGTGGTGAAGTCAGTTCCATCTGTTGTAAAAAAATTTTTTTTACTACCAAAAGTTTGTCTTCTGGTATTGCATATACTGTGCATGGGTAAGTATCAGCTTGAAACATATTTAGCTTTGTTCCCTTCACTACGGTTAATCTGTCCCGTTTCCTCCTGTGTCAAGTGCAGATACACTTTTTACACAATATATTCGTAAACAGTTATTCAACTTCAACGTTCTCTAAAGACACGCTACGTGTATTTACATATTACTCCGTGTCACATCGATTGTTATCGACATAATTTTATTTTGAAATCACAAAGATGGTCTTGAAACAGTCAAAGCAGATGTTGCTGCGTACCCGATAGGTGTATCATAGTAACTGTATTTATATTGTTACTAATCCTGCTTGTTAATTTCATAAAAAAATTATTACTTGTGTTAAAAAACTTTCGTTTCCTTTGTTCATCTACTTTACGTGGTTGTTTAGCGTAACATACAAGTCTTATACAGACTCGTATATGTGTGCGTGAATCAACAAAAACATTTGATTCAAGATGATTATCTGAGTTACGTTTACATTGTGCTTTTTGGGTCGGCGGCGGTGGGAGGGGAGCGCGGCCTGGGATAGGGGGCGGACGGGGAGGGACGAGGCCTCCATCTGCCTCCCTGATGATGAAATATTGTACACGTGGTCTGATTTTGAATGACAACGTTTCGTCGCCCGAGCGAGAGCACCCACTCTTCCTAAGACATTTTATGGAGAATCGAGGCTTCGCTCTTTGTAACGATCTACCCTTTAATGTTCAGATTTTACCATTTTGTTTTTCCTTTACGAGTTTATTAGGTGAGCATCCGAGGGTTGTGACTCAATCTTCCCACATAGTAACAGGTGAGGAGGGCGAGGATGGAACCGAAAGGTCGCACGGCCCGCGCCCTTGGCCGGCTTGTTTATTAATTCGTGTCCGATGCCCGCCCGCCCGGCGACCCATCGCCCGCCCTAACCCTAATGGGCGGGAAACAACACAGCTTTTAAATTTCGGGCTTTCCTAAAATTTAATCAAGTGTTTTTTGCTTTATGGCTTGTGAAAATTAGCTTTATTATTTATTTATTTGGCCGGGTTTTCGGTTACGATGCGCGGTTTTAGCTTCGGAGGCTGCGTATTGGGAAATCAGAGATCTGGCTATTCGCTTAATTTATATTACGCCTTTGCCGACCCGAAGCCGCCCGAACACTTTAATCTACTGGAAATGTATCGACGGGGCCCTACTATTTATTTCCACTTCTTATTTTCACCTCACAAACGGTAAATATAAGTGTGACGCGCGCCGGAATATCGACCTATTCAGTGACACGTTGTGGCTCATATTGGTTTGCAGGAAATTATGTGTCGACGGACCGGTCGCCGAACGAGTCAAGTGATTAATTCGCCCCTTACCTCGAGAAGAGATTTATTGGTACCGCCGTACGCAAAACTGCGGGCGGAGAAAAAAAATCTCTATCGAAAATTGAATAGAAAAGCCATTTCTGAGGCGCGAATTCTGTTGATACGTCTCGCATTCGCTTTCACGGCTATCTTCATTCTATTTACCTGAGTGGAGTTAAAACACGCAGTAATTCTAGAGCGGATCTTTTCGAGGATTGTGAGGATAAAGATTTTTTATCAAGCTCCCGAATTATGTAGTATTACATCCTTTCTCGTTCTTTCTTCATAACCAGATTTTCGTTTCGTATTCTATTTGTAATGTCTAATCACAAAAGGAGTTTGTACAGACTGCAAATAAATTAGTTTTGTATAGATTTTACAATATTGTATATATTGAAGACGTTCGACAAAAAGGCCAGGCCATGAGACAGACAGGTGTGTGTGAGGAAACTGTTCAGAGTAAAGGTCGGTCGCCGTGGCGCAGTGGTTAGTGTCATTGACATGATTTCTGTGTCCCCGGGAGCCTGGGTTCGAATCCCGGCAGGGGCAAACATTTGTGCGATGAGTGTAGATGTTTGTCCCGGGTCTTGGATGTTTGTGTGCTGTGATTGTGTGTCCCCATGCCTCCCGCGATACAGGGAATCCTAGTGCGGGGGTCTAAGTGTAAGAAAAAAAAAAGGAACCAAGAAAGATATGGCACCATAGCAGAAGGTGAAAGTCTGCTATCTAACTATACTAACCCTCTGCAACACAGAGGTGAAGGTATGTTTATATATGTTTATGTTTGTACATAGAATAAGAAGAGATCGCTATGAGCGAAAAGACCGCCTATTGTGACACAATAAAGTGTTCATCTATCTATCTATCTATTTCATGAGATGATATTTGAACATCTTCTACCAGAAACTTATCTTTATCAGTATAAAATTATATATTTGCGATGTTGCATATATAGTATTTCTAATATTTTTAGTTCTTCTATCATTATGAATATACAAAACATCACTCACGTAGTAAGCCAGAGGGTTCCGACTATAGTTTCAACCACATTTGGTGGTCTTTTTAGAGAGAGTATGACGCACTCGCGGACGCGGTCGCGATTCGCCTTGTACTGTGAGTCCTATGTTTTATATATTGTGTCGAAACCAACTCAGTTTTCATATCAAAAATGTATCATCATCATCTCAGCCGTAGGACGTCCTTTGCTGGACATATACCTCCTCTAATCCAGCGTTCAGGTACGCTACAGAATTAAAAACTTTTGAATCAAAGGTTTGAGGTATAAACGTATAATTCGTAGTAGGATGAAGAAGTATTTGGCAAGACAAAGAAACGGCAATGTTAGGAGCTATACTGTCTTAATTAATTTCAATCTGTCAATCGTCTCAGCGGAAAGTATCGTCAAATTACTTTATTTTCTAAACAATCCTGAAAATATAGAGACGGTAGCAGGGCCCTTGATTATCGCAAAAAACCGTTGTGTCCTGAACCTCGACGTACCAACATTCCTGTAATATGTTTGGGGATGAGCCCACCCTCAGGGTGGTTTTTATTTTCGATTCTCCTTCTCCGGCCTACACGGACATACATGCATCCGTTTCTGTGTGTAGGTAGACAAAGACTATATACAAACAGACCAGACAAGAAGTTGTTCAGGTGTTTACAAAACAAAGAAGGCTAAAAAATTTCAACAATTAAAATGAATGTTATAAACAAAAGCTAGTCTATGTTTTCGGTTTTGAGCAAAAGTTGGTCAAGTTTCACGTGTGATTTAGAGATGCCATTCTCTGACGACATTTAATTTTGTGAGCTCAGTTGTTTCTTTATATACAGAGAGAGAGAGAGAGAGAGAGAGAGTGTGAGTTTATGTGCCATGTTGGTACCGGCCTAGAATAGTTCTCCCCCATCTCTACCCGCGGGTGCCGTAAGAGTCGGCTAAGAGACCACGTATCAGAAAGTGGGCAGCAGCGCCTTCTGAGAATTGAAAATCATACTGCGCTCGCCAACCCGCCTGCCAAGCGTGGCGAGTATTGGCAAATCTCCCCCCCCCCCCCCCCCCCCATATGCGGGAGGCATATATAGCACCCTGGCCGATGCGGGTTGGCCGATAGGCGAGAATGCCACTAAAGTTTCAGAGCAAATTGCTTATTGTTTCTTAGGTTTTGAAACAAAATGTCATCACGAATGTTCTTCAAAACGACTTCATTCTAATCATGATAGAATAATCAATGCTGGTAGGTAATTGTATAACATCCATACAAAGATTTAAATTTTATTTGATTGTTGTTAAGAAAGCGTACACCGATTATGTAACGATAAAATGTTATGGCTTTGTAATGGGCAACCTTCATGGCTAGTCCGTCAACTATTACATAATCAGTCGGTACTCAATTGTTATAATCATTGTTTGTTTTGTACAAAAATCTACGTAACAAATAACTGCTGAACCGTTACCCATTGTTAACCTCTCCGCTGAAAAAAGGTTTCATGCAAATCCTTTGTTTAAAATGTACCATAGGGACTTCGCTATTCGCAAAAAATATTAATTTGATATTTGGAATTTGTTGTGACAGACAACTAGTTCAGCTGTTGGTAAGCGTGATGGTAAGCAAGTCTGATCATACATGCCTGTGTTAGACACATCGATTTTTTTAGTTCGATTGAACTAGTAATATTACTTTGGTTTGGCTACAGACACTGGCCTGAACGTCCTTGCACGTTAGACTAACAGCCTGAAAAGATTTTTTTTTTAGAAAAAAACTTACATCTGTCTAATGAAGGATTATAAAGCAAGAAATTAATTCCTGCTACTGTAGGGAGAAATTCTGGGTACTCTGGACCCATATACACACTTTGAGAATCCGAAATTCTTTGAAGCATTACAAGTGCTTCAAAGAATTTCGAATTTTGTTAACATACGTAGCCAAACTGCGTTGTCAATGATAGATTGATGAATGATTGATTGTAGATGTCGCACAAGCGCGTGAAAACTGAGGCGGCAAAATTAAGTCAATTGTCGTAATTTTGATTACGACGCGTATTTCAAGCGCAAGTCCAAACATATAGCTATCCTTTTCTATATTATTTGTACCGTATAATCTGTCGCATGTTTATGTCGTAAAGGAACAAAATCTGAGCACCGCGCACTATGAATCATTAGTAAAACATCATTGTGCGTTGTCGAATATCTTTATGTTAATGTTACGGTAGGTGCTAGCGCAAACAAAAGACGTCGCAGATATAAATTATCTATAATATAGTTTGAAACATAATTAACACTTGTCCTAAGCACGGACCACTTTATGCAGCGTCGCCTGTATGTGTAATGCTGACCTGTGTTGCTCACCCCCGCCCACTTAACACTCTGTTTATAATTGGAAAATCATAATAATATAGACTAACTAGGTCTAGTGGTAGGTCTGGTGGTAGGGTACTTTCGAATACCCGCCTGGCTAGCTACCACCGTCAATTTTGAAAAACTATCATCAACACACATAGTGTGTTCAGGCAGCAGTCGTTGAGAGCCAGTGAGCATTTTAGATCTAGCGTGATAACATCTTTCTTTTTAAAATTTATATTAGGATCTACAAACAGTACATAACAAAAAAATACAATTAGGTGCGAAAAGTAGATGTATAAGTATAGGTAGGTAATGTACCAACATCAACATCTTCGACCACATCGTCACGGACTATCAAGTGAGATAGTGGTCAAACGCTAGCCTAACAGCATAAAAAATAGCTAGCACACGCGAATTCCGAGTGAAGTTCCATTCCACACCCGGCAATGGCAGTATTGACAACATGCGTCGTGCTTACGCTTATGTGCTATACATAGCACATAATTACTGTCATTTTATCCTTCTCAGCTACAGAACGCCCACTCTTGGCTATGGGCTTCTTCCATCGATTTCTTGAAGGACCGGCTGGCAGCGAGCCCCTTTTAGCCTCTTCTCACGACCTTATCGACGTCTGCATTTGCCAGTCCCTACCATCCATTCGGGAAAATTAGGCTAACATTAGCTAGTGGATTGCTCAATTGTTATTGTAGTGGCTGTAGTACGTTAATTAGTTAATAGTATTTCATTTTAATAAAAAAAAAATTGGTTGTCTGTAAAGTCGGTTTACGGACGATAGATTTACGTGATAACGTCATAATCATTTATGACTTTGACTTTGACTTCGACTTTGACTTTGACTTTGACTTTGATTATTTTATGTAATACAAAACTCAGGTGGAACGTAACGCGGAACGTTACTATTTTTCATGAGTGTTGCTGGTATTCATCAATTTATAAAACGTTATCACGTCAAAATCTAGGTTAACGATGAAAAAAACTATATTAGAGAAGTCAAGCGTATTATATTCCAGAATCGAGTGCTAATTTGCATACGATAAGCGCATAAGGTTCACGTCGCAGATATCCTTGAAAATAAAGCTTGAATTAACCAAGAAGGCGCCCGAGCATACAAAAAGGTCAAGTTAGGTCACCCCGGGGTGAAATGTTAAATATGGGATCGCATGTCTACCGTCAATGACGTCAAAATGCAAACTTTACTTCCGCCCTAGAAGCCTTCTACTCATAAGTTCACCATTTGACAAATATTTTACCTGGCACGTTAAGGTTGAACTTTTAACGAATTCATAACTGATTTCGTTCACTATACTTGCTCAAATCATGGTATTTTTTTGCCAACTACTTACATTCTCACTTCAATGTAAAAGACAGCTGATAGATATTGTACAGGACACCGTATTCTTTGGATTGGAGGATCCGTTTGAAGAAAGAAAGGCCTGTTTAACATTAATATTAAATGTGTCTCTGACCATGCGGTGATCACTGCCGGTTTTCACCCTGTTGATCACAGAGACATCATTGAACATTTGTTTCTTGGGGGTCGTGATGAAATCGATCTCATTTCTTGTGGAACCGTTGGGACTCAACCAGGTTCATTTCCTGTGAGGCGGCTTCTGAAAAAAAGAGTTCATCATAAAGAGTCACTCTTTCTCCATGAAATCGGCCAGCCTCTGTCCCCTGGGGTTCCGTTGTCCATAACCAAATTGCCCCACTCTCAACTCTCCATCACTTCTTTTACCCAACTTTGCGTTAAAGTCCCCCATAACAACAGTGTAAAGGGTCTTGGAGGTATGAATGGCCCTACTAATGTCCTCATACATAGCCTCTACCTCCTCATCGGTTCCGAGCTTCGAGGTCGGTGCATATACCTGAATGACCTTCAGCGAATACCTGCTTGATATTCTGAGTATTAGGTATGCCACCCTGCTCGAAACGCTATCGATGGTCATTATGTTGTTAGTGAGTCACCCTCTCTACGGACTTCACATAACCCTAGGATGTCCCGGTGTAACTTACTCATTTCTTCTTCCAGCTCGACGATCTTCTCGTCTGCCAACAAAGTCCTTACGTTATGTGTTACCAGGGCCACGGGTCGTTTATTGAGGGGGTGGTAGCCGTGCATCTGCCAGGGATTCTTAGCACCCCTGCTCTACCGTAACACTGGCCGCTACCGTAGCCAGCATTAGCGGAGCTGCCGAGGACTGGGGGCCTGGTCGTTAGTTGTCTTATCATAGGGGGAGGGAGTTTGCCAATACTCGCCACGCTTGGCAAGCGGGGCGCAGTATAAAATATGATTCTCAGAAGGCGCTGCTGCCCATCCTTCTGGTACGTGATCCCTTAGTCGACTCTTACGACACCCACGGGAAGACATGGCGGGGTACTATTCTAAGCCGGTACCCCACGGTAAATTCGGTTAGAGGAATACTTAGGGCTATATATATTTAAGTTTGAGTAACATCATCATCTCAGCTCATCATTCATGACATAGGCAACACCACAACAGTAAAAAATATAAAAACACACAGTAATACAAAGAACTGAGAAATACATACAAGTAATTACAAATTTATAGTACGAGCTATATTTAAATCTTTGTTGTAGTGTTGCGCGATGCCAGGAATGAGTTCCCACTCAGCTAAGGTTGGGTCACCGTCTCGCGCTGATTTCCAGTAGGAACTCAAACTGGCATCACGAACCCCAACGAGTACATTGTTGAAACACTAAAATATAGGCAAATAAAAATTTTGTTTAAGTTTCAAGGAGGAATATTTTTCTTTTTTCTTTTTATTTTAGTATTTTTTATAGTAGTTGGTCTTGCATAGTACAAATTAATATATGCATAATGTTATTAAATTTTCATGTTTTTATAATTGTATTCTATAAATTTGAAAAATTTTCTTAACAATCAAAGCTGTGTACATACGCGTAGTTAAGCTACATATTATAGGTAAAAACATATTATCTAGTTTAAAAAACCTTTGGAGAACTTTCTCGTTACAGTATTAAGGTCGAGTCAATACTACCGATGCATGGTGACAACTTATATCGTCTATGTATGGAAACACCCGAATCATTAAGCGTTTCCAAATGTACAATTTGTCACTTGAACTTCATTCATAAACCGAGACCAACTACTTACGATTTTCTATTTCAGTTTATACATTTACGCCTACGATAACAAAGAAACGTCTAAAACGATACCTGAAATCTAACATTAGTTTTTAATTTACAAAACTATTTACTATCATCACCTTATAGCATTGGAATCAATCGCTGTATGTACCAAATGATCTTATAGCATTAGAATCAATTATTTTACGTACCAAACGTCCATATAGCATTGGAATCAATCGCTGTATGTACCAAATGACCTTATAGCATTAGAATCAATTATTTTACGTACCAAACGTCCATATAGCATTGGAATCAATCGCTTTATGTACCAAACGTCCATATAGCATTGGAATCAATCGCTGTATGTACCAAATGACCTTATAGCATTAGAACCAATTTATTTTATTTACCAAATGTCCATATAGCATTGGAATCAATCGCTTTATGTACCAAACGTCCATATAGCATTGGAATCAATCGCTGTATGTACCAAATGACCTTATAGCATTGGACTCATTCGCTGTGTGTATCAAAAGATCTTATAAATTAGAAACTTATTATCGGTAACAATTTAACTAGAAATCTCATTATCACCGATGAGCAACATCTGACACAAATAAGAAACGAAACTGAGCTGTACCGCGGTAATCTACAATCGCTATCGCTCCGCACGCAACGCTGGATATAAAATATTTACACAGATCGATCACGGCACAGTTGACGGCAAAATATGGCATTGTTAGAATAGGCGTTGCTTTTCTCACGTATACTGCCTTTCACTTAACTATTACCAAACGCCACGCCACCATTACTATTGCCGTCGGCTTCCTCTTCATTACTATTAATATCATTCTTATTACTTTCAACTAGAGTTTACAATTGGTATCGTGTATTGTTGAAATAAACTTGTAAACCATTGGAATTATTGTTGTTGTCCATGCGTGGAGTCATTTGTATGTATGTAGATTAGAGGTCATCATACCGTTCTATAGAGAGTTCTTACATTATTTTTGTTTAGTGGTTGACACATGAATATTGCTGCACTACTTTTGGATTGTAATAACCACCCGAGAGAAAGCTATTATTGTGAATTTGTGATGTTGATTATATTTAAAAGTTGTATTATATATACGTTTTGATTTTGATTCCAACAATTCAGTTGTTTCGAAGAGATCGCAGCTTTTGAAGCGGGTAAACTGGGATTTTCCTCCCTACCTTCACTGATTATCAAGTGAGATAGTGGTCAAACGCTAGATCTATTAAGTATGCAATTTAAACTTGATCGTTACGCTCTAGTTAGAATACAATCGAATTGAATCCGCTCGCAGAATCAGTTATAGTCATTCTAATACTAATTCCGTGTAATTTTGATATCACTACGTGAATCACTAGGATTAGAAAGCACAAACTGAATAAATACAATCGAGAGCGTAAATGACATTGACAGATTCAAAACTGCACAAATTCGTGGCTTTCTTACCTGGCGGGCCGAATAGTAGACGTTAACAAATGATCGTTTTTATTCTGCGCCCGCGCACCGGATGCGCAGCGGTTCCTGTGAGAATGTCGAACTCGATTTTTTTATCCACCAAAAAGCGGATGTCCTTCGTCCGACCGGTTTATGAAAGGTGTTGAACATATGTCTGCATTGTTTAACTCGATTATATGTTCAATATAGATTTCAAATTAAGACAGATTAAATTAACCTCTGTTATAGAAGTTTCATATAATATATAATCAATCATTAAATTCTTATTATATAGAGATGCTCGAGTCCCAGCACGGAACTCCCCGATTATCGACTATAATGTTATTCAAGTACTGGTTGGAGGATACGCTGGAGACCAGCTCTAGGGTCAGAGATTTCACACCTTCCGTGGTTCCGATTGCCTCTATCATAGTTTAATCGCCCAGCATTCACACCCTGCCTACAATCTGTGATGTCTCCCGCGATACAGGGAATCCTTGTGCGGAGGTCTGAGTGTGATAAAACATAAATAATCTTGGTCGGACCGTCTGTCCACTTTGTCGGTGGACGTCCAACGATGCGCTTGCCAGTTCATGTTCACCAGTCGAACGTCTTTCAACCCCATCCTGCTTCAGTTCGACGAGACACACGTCCTGTCCATTGCCACTTCAGAATCCTACGGATATAACATAGTTAGACATAATATTAACTTTATTTATTGCGTATGTTAACAAGTTATTCATCATTATCATCTCAGCCATAGGAAGTCCACTGCTGGACATAGGCCTCCCCCATTGATTTCCATAAGGACCGTTTGGAAGCGGCCCGCATCCAACCCTTGCCTGCGATCTTAGCCAGGTCGTCTGTCCACCTGGTCGGTGGCCGCGCTATGCTGCGCTTGCCAGTCCGTGGTCTCCATTCGAGAACCTTTTAGCCCCATCGGCCATCGGTTCTTCGAGCTATAGGCCCTGCCCACTGCCACTTGCTAATCCGCTGGGCTATATCGGTGACGTGCGTTCTTCTACGGATCTCCTCATTTCTGATTCGATCACGTAGAGAAACCCCGAGTTATTTGTATATTTGTATCGAAATTATTATTCGATACAAATTCGAACAACCGACTTATTTCTTTCGAATTTTCGACACAATACAATATCAAAAAACAGAATATATCAATAGTTTTTCGTCGTTTTCGTCTCATTTTCGTCTCATATTTAAAGGACTTCAAAAAAGAAGGAGGTTACTCAATTCGACCGACTTCAACAAGTTATTTCACACTTTTGAGTGTTGAAGTCGGTTGCATTTTTTGTTAAAAATTTTTTTTGGTAAAGATCTACTCTACATTTTATGCACATTGTCCCACTCACCTACATATAGGTAGAAACAAAAAGCGGTAATATTTGCCATCTATATCGCAGTTTATAATAACTTGGTCTAAAACACCTGCCCATAATCACCTGCCAGGATGGGCGCGGACGGGTGTCACTTCTTATTTATCAATGATATTCTTTATTTGCTCATGTATAGATGTCGCTGGTTATCACTTACTGTTCCCATTTATTATAGCAAATTATTCTTTGATGGAAATTTCTAGACGATGGCGGTGTGATGATTAAGTAAAGAAAAAAACATTGTGTTATCAATAAAATTATCATAGTTAATTATGGACATAATGTTTTGTGAAAAGAAATATAAATTCAGTAAAAACATTATGATACAATTCTTTGACATTATTGTATATTTTATGTCAATTTATTTGACCTTAAATAAATACACGACAACTGTAATTTATTTGCACTATATTGCCTACATTTGTAATAGGTTTCTTGGAAATCGACGTAGTTGTAATATTTATAAATAAACAAGTGGTATAAGTCTTCTTAAGAAAAAAAGAAGAATAAGTTCTGGATTAGGTTATTATCATAAAATTAATTCAATTTTATACAATTTTTACACATTCTGCAGTTTGACGTACATTCATACATACATAACGGTACTCTTGCTGTTCCTTCTGTCCTACTCCATGTTTAGTTTCGAACAAATAGTACAAGAATACCCTCAATTTTTTCAATGGATACATTTCGGGGAGTGCGCCCTGGATTTGCATAATTTGATTCCGCCATCCCCATTCCATCTTAGGACGACCAGACGGACGGCAATGCGACATCCATACATGGTGGACGTTCCAACTTGTCGCACGAAGCGTTTTGCTTCCACATTCTTAGTGCGTACAGCTAACGAATGGAACTCATTGCCTAACTCTGTATTTCCGAAATAATACGACCTGGGTATCTTCAAGTCACGAGTGAATAGGTATCTTCTAGGCAGGCGTGCTCCATCGTAGACCGCATCATCACTTAACATCAGGTGAGATAGTGGTCAAACGCCTGCCTATTCCAAATATATAAAAAAAAATCAATTATCCCCAATTTTTTGAGAATATAATACAGCCTATGTCATCCAGGGATAGTGCAGCTTCCCAACAGTGAAATGAAATAATTTTTCAAATCAGTTAAGTAGTTTCAGATCCTATACAATGCCAACAAACAAACCATCAAATCTTCTTTCTTTATAATAATAATTAGTATAGATTTAAAGTATATTAACATGGATTCAATTATTGTTATTAATATGACAGTTCAAAGAAAAAAAACTCGACCATTATTAAAAATAAATATGACCTTGATCAATTTACAGATAAAGAATCACCAGTAGAAAGGCAAGTGCGTATGTAAATATCTAATATTGATTAATCACTGATAATGACAATCGGACTCTATATAATTTATACTTTTATTATTTTTATTTAAATCGGACCAATTTTTCTCTGGCATAATCATTCTTATAATACCAGTTTTCAAGATAAAACTAAAGATGGAACATGAAGAAAAATCTAATGATCATTCGACCTTAAATCTCGTAAAACCCTAATCTAGGCCAAGAAAAATAGACGTTGCAATGATTATGATCATAGTATATATTATTAAAATTGAGAACTGTGTCAGTTTATAAATAGAGTGTTGGTTAAAAAGGTGGGCCCGTTCGGCGGCCGCGGCCGGTGGACAAAAGGTGTTCGTGCCACGTGCGCGCCGCTCTCGGGCAGATGTCGTGCTAATACCGCCACCGCCACTGCCAGCCGCCACCCGGCCCGCCGCCCCGCCGCCCCGCGCGCGCCGCCACCGGTCGACATGCAGCGGCGTGCATGATGCATTATTAGCAATCGATAATGTGCCACGAACGTCATTAGTAATGTACATCACAGTACTATTACACCACTATAAACCTTCAGGACATTTGACAGCCTTTAGTTGCGCAAAAAGCCGTAATTTGACCTGTTCTATCCTAAGTACCATTAGGATCCAGATCTGAACATAAACATGACTGTTGGTGATAGCATCATGTGCTACTTATCATCATCAGGTACCACCACGATGTGCTTCCCAGCGCCCGCCTGCCTCATGTCATCCTCATGTTTGAAACTATTACCACAAACAGCGTAGATGGTACTTACTCCCTTCCTTCAAGAATCTATTAGATACCATCACAGTATTATGTTTTGTCTCCAACTGTATAAGAGACAAGGGCAGTTCCAGTTTTGATATCAAGGAGAATGGGGGCATAAAGTCTACGTAAGGAGATGCGTCTTTTGTAGTCTCATATCTCAGTACAGCAGTAGGGGTGTTACCATAATTTAAAGATAAGTAAGTTTCTCTTATATTATTACTTGATTTCTAGATACATTTTTATTTTCTTTTGGTATGTTATTCATCTGAGGATTGGTATGTTATTCATTCTCTGACTACGGCCCTTCTGAGCAGGCTCAGAGTCGCACAACGAGCTATGGAGAGGGCTATGCTCAGGGTTTCTCTACGTGATCGAATCAGAAATGAGGAGATCCGTAGAAGAACGCACGTCACCGATATAGCCCAGCGGATTAGCAAGTGGTAGTGGGCAGAACATATAGCTCGAAGAACCGATTGCCGATGGGGCCAAAAGGATCTGGAATGGAGACCACGGACTGGCAAGCGCAGCATAAGACGGCCACCGACCAGGTGGACAGACGATCGGATTAACATCGCAGGCAAGGGCTGGATGCGGACAGCTTCCAACAGGTCATTGTGGAAATCAATGGGGGAGGCATATGTCCAGCAGTGGACGTCCTATGGCTGAGATGATGATGATGATTCATCTGAAGATTAATACTCAGATCAATAACATACCAAAAGAAAATAAATATATACCTACTTACTTCTTGGATACCTTGTTTATTACAACTGCACCGGTTAAAAAAAAGGTTTATAAATTGTCCAAAATACTTGTGTTACTGATATATTTTTGACATGATAGCATGTCAAAAATATATCCGTTAACGCAAGTATTTTTTAATACGTATTTGTTTAAACCGTCCGTGAGTATAATTGAAGCAAACGACCTTAACGCCGCACGGGCGAGCGTGACAATCCGACTCGCCCGTTAATTAGCACGTAATTAGTTAAAGAAAACGTTACAACTATGTAAACAGCAGTTTGACAATGATTGTAATAGTTTATGTTATTATTTATTGCTAAAATGTAACATATAAATTAATATATTTACTAGCTGCACCCCGTGGCTTTACCCGCGTGGTGATGATTATTGATGAAAATGATGATGATAAAGTAGCCTATGTGTTATTCCGGAACCTGAACTAGCTACAAACCAAATTTCATGCAAATCCGTTCAGCCGTTCTGTCGTGATTTGTAGCAAACATCCATCCATCCATCCCAACTTTCACATTTATAATATAAGTGGGATGTATTTAACGTTTATTTGAACATAATTCATAGTTTTCAAACCGCGCCTTTTGTGTTACAGGTTGTATGAAACTGCCCCACGATTTCAATCAAATGAAGTATAATGATTAATATTAGCTTCATAGTGAGATCAGCCAGCTTACTCTTGACACTCGATTCCAATCGTAAATTGTCCTCTCCATCGACTTCGCGCAGATTGATACTTTGGAATACACGATTGGAATGGAGTCCGATGGAATTTTTCCGAACTAAATGAAATCAACGTTTTTTCGTACCTACTCCTGTCCTGGTGTTATTTCAAATCGACTTTTTAGTCCTTTCTTGGAAAGAAGCCTCACAGATTTGGACAACTAACTTTATATTCGAGTGTGACGTTAATGACGTTGAATGAGATTGGAACTTATTTGGATTAAAGTTGGATTGAGATTGAAACGAGATTGGATTGAAGAGTTCGAGAGTAAGCCAACTGACCTATTGCCCAAGATTTTTTCTTCGTAAGTAGGTACATTAAACTGTTGAGTTAAAAAGAAAGCAGAGACCGCCCGTGAACTTTTTTGACGTTGACAGTTATCGATTACGTGAACACGAACTTGCTTGCTTTCAAATAATGTACAGAATAATTTCTTTATATATTATACAATCTGAAAGTGGTTGGGGTGTGTCTTTAGGGTTTCTCTACAATATTAAATCTAAAACAAATATACCCTTAGAACAATGAATTATTGATTTCGTCCGATCCACGGAGTAAGGTTATAAAGGGTGGGGCAGATATTTAAAAGAACTGTCCAAGAAGAGAAAGGCTTTTGAGTGAAGACCATGAACTGGCAGTGTAGTAGATATCTACGGCCAAGGGCAAATAATTCGAGAAAAGAATACAGACTGCTTCCAAAGTTACCTGTTATGCTAGTGACCAGAAAGGTCAGAAATTATGATAGGTGATGATGATGATCATCATCATAATCTCCGCCACAGGAAGTCCACAGCTCCTCCATTGATTTACAAGGACTGGATGGCAGCGGCCCGCATTATCATAGGTAATATATGGTAATAGTATATAAGTTGCAAGAAATATATATAATAAATAATGATATTTTTTTAGTAGCATTACACATACGACTTCTGAATAAAACTAAATATTGTTTATTAATATCTCTTTCCACATCGACTTCCTCAAATAGATTACATAATCATAATTTTGCCCGTACAACACGCGTGACTAAACTATTAGCATGACAAAGTCATTACCATACGGTATTACTTATCGATCAAGCGTCTATATAACCCGGCCAAGTGGCATCGCACATCCTGTCATCACAACATCGTTATCGACAGTACCTACCGCCGGCGCCGATGTGGCATGTGTTACAAGCACTGCCATAAACCAGAGTAGGTACAGGTCCCGTATAATTTGACTAATGTAGTAAGATACACTAGCAAAAACAATTGAACGCCTTACTGATGCGCAGAGAGTAACGTTACCAGTTCTAGATATTTTAAAAATCGTATTTGTTGAGTTGTTTGCAAACATTGTGTAATTCATAAATCTGTTTGACTGGCCGGTTGGTGCAGTTGGTAGCACTCTTCCTTCTGATCCGCTGGTCCCGGGTTCGATTCCCGGACAGGTCAAACATTTGTGTGTATGAACATGTCTGTTTAACCTGTGTCTGGGTGTGTATATGTATATAAGTAAATATATAAGTATGTATATAAGTATATATCAGTCATCAGGTTACCATAGTACAGGCTCTGCCTTGTATGGGACCTGAAGACCTTGTGTGAATGTTGTCCCATATTAAAAAAAAAATGTAAGAAATTCCACGTATTTACAATTTGAAATCAAAGTCCTGTTTTTAAATGACGGCTCAGTTGATAACAATCTTAACGGGTATGTTTCCCGTTGAAATTACAGGCATAAGAGACTTACCAACTTTACATCTCAGGGTGACGGGCGCAGTGCAGTTCTTTGCGAATTGTATCTGTTTATAGCACAGTCTATAGGCAGACATTACCACTTAACATGTGCGCGTAATACAATTTGGGTAATCGACAAATTTTTTTTTATCCAGTTGCGGGTAGTATTAGCGGGCACGAAATACACGACGCCTTATTTTATGTAACATTCTTATCACTTAGCATCATGTGGACCTTTTGCCTTCACCTCATCCTATAAAAAAAATATACGTAGCTTCAACCGACAGTAAAACATCACATTATCTTGTCCACTTTAACTAAAAAGATGATTTAAAATCACAATATAATTTGACAAAACTCCTTGTCGCTCTATCCAAAAACCATATTAAAAAAATACTTTACCATGCGCATCTTTCAAAAATTCAAAATTATTATGATTATTTGTAATTTTTAGACTTTCGCGATTCGAACACATTGTTATTAAATCAAACAGGGCTTACGTCGAGGTAAATAAATAACTAAATGTTTTTCTCGCGATCAAGCCCCGTTTGATTTAATAACAATATTATGATTATATACCTACGTTTTTACCTGTTCCGAAAAGTATTTATAAATTCAGTGGTGAATCGGCACTGGAAACGGATTGAACGTAAATTTGTACCTTGATAAATAAATGAATTTTACCTATAAATGTGTATGTGGTTATTTTTTTACACATAAACAGTACTTAATAACGCTATCTGGTGGACACCAAGCGAAGCTCGAGGTCAAGGCACTCTTGTACGTAAACTGGACACTTTAGTACCTATCAAGATTATCATTAACTAACTTATGCTATAAAGAGATGACAGGCCAGTTTCTTTTGAGTAGTCCTCTGAATTCGGTCACTGCGTTCAGACATTTGAGACCCAATAGGCGTCTCTTCCATACCACCATCAGTTCGCCAAGTTATTACATGGACAAAACGTACAAACCTTTGCGTTTGTGTCAATGCTAATATATGTTTATATGAGGTAGATGTCGAACAAGCGCGCGGAAACTGAGGCGGCAAGATTAAGTCAATTGTAGTCATTCTCATTATGACGCGTATTTCAAGCGCAAGTCTAAACATATAGCTATCCTTTTCTATATTATTTGTACCGTATTATCTGATGCAGTAAGCATGTTTATGTCGTAAAGGAACAATATATGAGCACCGCACAGTATGAATACACGTCATCTTTCGTAAAACATCATTGGTTTGTGTGCATATAACTCACTTAAAGATCTTTAGTACTGCTTTTACCCTTGCAGTGCGGTACTTTGCTCATTTGCATGGAAATGAGATCCGTGAGCAGTCACGGCAGTACCCTCAGACTTCTGACGCCTTCTTTGCTTAATTACAAGATGACATACGACACTTTCAAGGGAACATGATTGAAGTATTTTATGCTAAGGGTTAATTTCCCGGATAGCAAAAAGTTTGGAAGAGAGAGTGTGCAAAAAGAGTTTGAGATGATTGAGAGTTGGAAGAAAGAACCATTCGCTAGGATCCGTTGTAAAAACGACGATAAAAAATCAATCTTATTAATTATTTATGTTTACTATTTTATAGTTCTTTGCATTAACATCATGCTCGGCGAAACTTGCGTTGAAATTTTTGAGGGAAAAAATTTTACTACTGTAGGGATTAGAGCCCACGACTCACATGGCAAAGCGGCATTACTATATCTTCTAATGGTTACTTTTGCTGGGAAAACATGTACCAACTAGTAAGAGTATTTATGATACATATTAGATAATTGCAGTCAACGTGTTGATACATCAGAACTTACTAATATTGGGTATAATTATCCAAAAAAAAATATTAGAAAATATTTCCGAGCTGACTATGTCCGCTGCTGGACATAGTTCACCCCTAATTGCCGTTACTTTTAACTAAAATAAGGTATTTCGTATCGACTAAAACTAACCGCGCTTGGATAAACTGTTATATAATGGTGGCAGTACTTCCCTGGGTGAACTCTCAAAAATATTTTTTTTTCTACTAAATCGTTTTTGTTGAATTTTACTGCAAATTTATATTTTAACGTTTATCCAAGTAAAGTAAGCAGATAGTTGAGGAGTTAATAACAATCTTAAGCATGTGCAGATAGCTCGAAAAACTGAAGGCCGTTGGGGTTGAAAAGTTGTCGAATGGAGACCACGGACTGGCAAGCGCAGCATAGGACGGCCACCGACTAGCTGGACAGACGACCTGACTAAGATCGCAGGCAAGGGCTGGATGCGGGCACTCCCAACCGGTCCTTGTGGAAATTAATAGAGAAGCCTATGTCCAGCAGTGGACATCCTATGGCTGAGATGATGATGATGGTAAGCATGAAAGTTTGCTGAGAGCATTATTTTGTTATGTTTTCGAATATGCAAACGGAATCGCAAATACAGCTTTATTGAGCCCAATAAAACCTCAAGATCGTATAAAAGGATATTTTCTGCTGATCCGTCCATTGATAGCATACCGTAGTTGACCCAATTACCACAAGTTTATGACTTGCGTTACTTACCTTCTGACCGTGAGCTTTCAATGTCTAATTGATGAGAAACCCCATTTTATTGTTACTACTGGAATATGGCCAGTGAAATCCATACTTTATTATCATTACATTTTGCTAGCCTTATTAGTTGTAGACTTTCTAGTTTATTAGTTTCAACGGAAGTAAAAAATAGAACATGTAACGAATAGAGCACTTAACATGAATATGTTTTTTTTAAAAGGGCCGATACCTTTATGAAAATAACATACTAATAACTAATTACAATACTGTAGCTACTGCAATAACATTTGAGTAATCTACTTGCTATTGGCAGCCCATAGATAACTCAAATGCTCTAACCCGTTACCGGCTGGCAGCAGCGTGCCCATAATGCTAGCAGCATTGCCACGTTGAATTGCAATGCTGATTCGTTAAGCCAATAATATGCCAGCATTTTGGTCACGCGTCGCATCGATCAAACGCTCTAATAAGTTTTGGAAAATCCGATGAGCTCCCGGACCCCACGGGCCCAATGTCTCGACCCCAAACAGTTCAAATATGTAACCACTACCTAGGTTACCATATTTTCGCCGTTTCAATTGCTTCGCCGAATAAGCCGCGGCGCCAGCCCTAACGTGTGTCTCGGGAAGATGTGACGGCGCCAAAGTGTCAACGCATGTAGCGTCCCACACTAAAGGCCGCCCTAACTGCCAGGGAATAAGTGTCATGCCGTCAGGTCTTTTACCATCGTCACGTATAAGCCCGACGAATGATATCGGTAATGCTAGTGTGGCGGGAAATTCGAACAGCACTTCTGGAACAAGAGAGTCTGTGGTGACCGAGTTGATCAACTGCACTACAAAGTGAGCTAGCAGCCAAACGAAAAGCAGATGGGTCCAAAGGTTTACTAATATAATATGGATGGATATAGAAGTAGAGGAAGACTGCGTGAAGAATGATAAGTTTGTGATAGGTGTGAGCACTGAGAAGACTGACGATGGAATATAGTGGAAGAAAAATACATGTTGTGCCGACTCACCTTGTGTGGGATAGGGACAAGAAAAAAGAAGTAAAAGATAAAAATGTTTTAAGGCAATCATAATTATAGATCAAAGCAATTTTAGCAAAGGTTAATCTCTATTCAAGGGGGTTGAGAAACTCACGCTGCGGTCATATATTGGATGGGTGAACATAAGTGACAGCTCTAACTATGCGCTATCACGCTTCAGAGGTTTTTATGTTAGAGAAACCAAAGGGAATGTTTTTTCAAGCAGAACCTCCAAAAGTCATTCCCTTTGGTTTCTCTCCATCAAACTAAAACCTGAAAGCAGAAAACGATAGCGCTGCACGTTTTGACCTCTATTTGAGACGTACGAAGCACTACATAAGTACGTTCGATAAGGCCTGGATTTTGGCTGAACAGTTCTCGGTTACACGCATCTTTAAAACAATTTGTTAATGCAAAGAAAAAAATATAAATACTGAACTGAAAAATATACGCGATGCACATTAAATCTTTTACAATTATAATGAGAATATTTTAAATATGTCTTCGAACTTCGTCTGACGAATCGAAAGAGGTATAAAACAAGTATAAACCCAGAATGTCGTTCAAGGACCTCACCTGAAACAAACAAACGGGGTGTTTTGTAATAGATTTTCCAACTTGGAATTGGTAAATAGTCATGGTAGCCATAGCAAAAAAATTAGGATTGGCATTAAGAAAAGTTTTATTGAATCTCTTTTTATAAATGCTTGAGCATATTTTCACAGTGAACCTATTACTTGGGAAAAATCAATAAATGAGGTCACGTCCACTCCCGTCGCTATTACCGTTGGAAGACGTTAAGAACCATCTTCATAGATACAATCAACATTAATTATCACAATGGTAAATCGTTCGACGGCACACATACAGTGTTTACCCACACATGATTACAAACCGCACATTCGCATCAGCGTTTCAAGGCACGTGGGCGATCCCTCCTTGACCCTTTTCATAGGGCTGCCACTGATGTCAAAATGCTCCTGTCCAATATGAGGTTTAAATCAAAAGTGTCCGAGGCGGTTTTTTTCATGTATGTGTACATACAATGTTTTATTTTGCCTATTCATAGCGTTTCAAGTATATCTGGGGCTCATCCGCCTAAAATTATTGCTTTGACTATTGATATAGTTTTTGACCTTCTTTCCGTGTTGTCGAAGGTATGAATGCTTTAACAATTAATTAAATATTAATAAATTAGCATCATAATTGATTATTTTGCAATTAATTGATTGTTTAGCTTTCTTTGCTACGAAAAAACGGAAAAACTTCGTATAGTACAGCAATAGTCAGAGCAATATATTTAGGCGGATGCAGGTGTTCATCCGCCATCGTCATTTGATCCTGATTATTTTCTCACGTGTGGAATTTATTGTATAGTGGCTATGGCTTATCAGACATTATTTTTAAAGCTACTTATTGTGCCTGTTTGACTATGGTCCATCTCCCACTCCCTCTCTCTCTCTCTCTCTCTCTCTGCAGTATATGTCTTACTGTAGGGATGTAACCTGACCGGTACTTATGTGAATCCCTAGTTCCTAGCGACTCCATACATGTCACAGTGCGGAATGTCAAGGTAGCAGCCCTGTCACGCCCCCCACCGCCCCCCACCGCCCGCCTCTTTGTAGCTAATGCCATTACTGTAATTAGGATATGCTTGCCCATAATTGATGCAGTCGTAAACTAGGTTCCTAGCTCTAGTTAATTATGTGTTATGTTATGAGAGAGCCGAACTGTGTTCGGGATTAGCACCTGTATGATTAAGGTGAAGGTGTTTTAATATTATATTTAAATTCACTATAACGAACACGACAAATGGCGACAAAAATCGGTATATTGTCGACAGGACGATGCATATTTGTAGTTTGTATGTCATTAGTTTTATAATATATTATCCGAATATAGGAAGCTACATAGTCACGAATGTCAATAATCGATTCATACCAATGAAACATATAATATCATTGATTCATACACATACATTAAGTCACCCGTATTCCGAAGGGGTAGGCAGAGATAACAGATTTCCTTTTGCATGTGATCTTGGCATTTTGTGTTTTTTTGTACCAATTCAATCAATCAGTTAGATTATAATAAATACTTTACGACCTATTCTCAGACCTACCAAATATATACAAAAATTTCATAAAAATCAGACAATCCGTTTTGGAGGAGTTCGATAGCAAAATTGTGTCACGGGATTTTTATAATATATTATAGTATGGAAAATCGCTACAACTATTACCACGCTCTGGATTTTACTTCACACCAATTGATAAATAAAGTAATTTAATTAATGTTACGTTTTAAAAGATTGGCGTATGTAAATAGCATCCAACTGTGATATTATGTAAGGTAACATACCGATATTGCTTTTAAATAAAGTAATATAAATCAGTTAAACAGTGAATGTGGAGGCGTGAGAGCGTCGGCCAAACAGCGGGAGGCTAAAACGATAAACTTGTAGGCGACCATGCGCGTTCCAATTCTCCTAAATGTCTGCTCAAACTGTTTATTGATTTAATTAACCAAATAATGGATAACTTTACTACGTAATCATGAATAAATTGTGTTATTTCTTTTTAAAGGCAGGTTTATTATTGAGCAACATTTTATCAGAAACATACCTGTGATGAGGTTTAATATGAATTAAATATTTTTTTAAATATTTTATACACCAAGCGTTTGGTCACTATCTTGAATCAGTAAAGATATGTCGAAGGTGTATTCACGCTATGAATCGTGATGTTTACTGCCTGTCAAATACTATATACTAGCCTGAGCCCACTATGAGAAAAAACAAGTCCAACTATTCCGCGCCGTTGAATACTACTACTATACTCTTAAGATACTGTGCACCTACAGGTTGTCTGCAGGTAGAAAACGGTAGAAGCGATAAGACCACCATTTGGACTTTATTTTTATTCATAGCTAGTAGGTACACACGTATTATAGATAATAATAATAATATCATATCAATACAATATGAGACCGATTATTAATAAAATTCTTTAATATTATGGTTAAATAATTAAGGATTGTTGAGCAATTAAGTGTACATTGGAAAATCGACTCTACATAAAGTGGCATTGCATAGCAGTTCTCACTAGGATATCACGTGTCGAGAACTACTTCAGTTTAACCAATGATCTGGCTAAGTATATTACTGTTACCTTAACTGCAGAGAATATAGGTATGTTATATATTTAAGATGATTAATATACAATAACTTACCGTAAGTTATTGTTATTGTAATGTACGTGTTTTCTTTTTACTTATCAATAACTTCGTTTGACAACTATCTCACCTAATGATAAGTGATGACGTTGTCTAGGATGTAGCACGCAAGCCCAGAAGGTACCATTCACTCGTGACTTGAAGACTCCAGGATTGTACGTTTGGTTACATGAAGAAGCGAGGTAACTACAGTAACAAGACATGTATTCTGCATGAAATCAATATAGTGAAAATTATAATGTGTCAAAGTTAAATCGCATTGCAGAAACCCAAAAACACACAAGGATATATATATATTAAAAAAATTACCAAATAATGGAACCGACTTCAACACTCAAAAGTCAGAAATAACTTGTTGAAGTCGGTACCATGACAGCTTACAAAAGTTACTATCATCACAATATTGTGCTCATGGTACCGACTTCGACAAGTTATTTCTCACTTTTGAGTGTTGAAGTTGGTTCCATTTTTTAGTAAATTTTTTTTTTCACCCTTTTCAGTGACCTTTGCTACTCACGGGATCAATTGTCATTGTGTATGTGCATCGACGTCTTCAACTGCGACAATAATATCATCAAGATACGCGTAGCATTTTGATCACCCAGAAAATATACATATTGTGCCTATACACAGTATACATATAGCTCATGAAAAGCGTTCGGTGCCGATGACGCGAGTTCTATGATTATTTTGCACCCAAAAAGTGCTCAATACGGCTAAAGATCTTTACACTAAAAAAAAATTTACCAAAAAATGTAACCGATTTCAACACTCAAAAGGGTGAAATAACTCGTTGAAGAAATATTATAAGCCTTAAAATATAATGATTATACAATACCAAGCCTGTCAAGTATTACACTTCAATCCAGCTCTCTTTGCCGCCACTGTAATCGACAATCCATAACTTTAAACTGCTCGAAACGATTCAAAACTATTTCACGGCACCATCCTTTTCAATTATCGACGCATTTTAAATCGTTTTGCAGTATATTAATGAACCATCGTTATCTGTACTAACCGGCCGGTAAGCAGGCTATAGACGCCGTACCTGCATAAGTATATAGTTGAGGATCCATGTTTTATTTATTTACGAGTGAGAACACCATCATAAGTATCGCTCAACAGTTTTTTTGGTTTTTTTTGTGTGATATGTGAGTGTAGAAATTTGCGTGTGTGTATGACTTTTTTATACTGAATAGATGTAGCGTTTGCCCACTATCTCACTTAATGGTCAGTGACGATGTCGTCGAAGATATTCTAGCTGCGCCCCGCGGTTTTACCCGCGTGGTGATGATTGATGATGAAAAGTAGCCTATACGTTATTCCGGGACCTGAAGTATCTACATACCAAATTTCATCCAAATGCTTTCAGCCGTTCTGGCGTGATTGAGTAACAAACATCCATCAATCCATCCACCCACTTTCACGTTTATAATACTAGTAGCGCTCCACGGTTTCACCCGCGTGTATTACGGTTCTCCCGCTACATCAATTATACAAACGGGATACACAAACAAACATATATTTTAACGGAATAAAATGTAGTCTATCTGCTATTCCAGACTATAATCTATCTCTGGGCTACATTTTATTCAGATTCGTTCAGCCGTTCTGGCATGATTGAGTAACAACAACACATCCATCCATCCAAACTTTCACATTTATAATATTAGTGAGATTCCATAACACTAGCTGGCAAATACAAATCGGCGGATAGGCCAGTAGCCAGCCCAATGTTCCCAAAGGCTTCTGATCTATCGACGCCCTAACGAATGTATCCTAAGACAACAGACGGCTTAACGTACCCTCAAAAGGGCCCACAACGGTTAAACCTCGCTACTACAGAGAGAGAAGTCAGGAGGAGGAAAAAAAATGGAATCTTGTTACTTAGAATCTTTCTTATTTTTGTTGTCTCGCAATACACATATACATATATATAATACACATGTGAAAGTCGGATGAGTGTGGCTACCCACGCTTATTCAACTTCCATGTGATGTGCCCGTTCCTATTACCGACACCCTACCTTACCGACCTCCTTGGACTTCGGAAGCTACACAGAATTTACGGCTCAATAGGCTGCAAAAAGTTAGTTATTTTGGCGAGAGTGAGACAGTATTTTACACCGGGCAGTTGTTCAAACTGTCTCGGGCACAAGTCCAGTCGTGCTGGGGAGTACTGTTCTCATCTTTGGGATGGGTCAGCCAAGTACCAACTTGAAGTTTTGGAGCCAATTGAATGACGAGCGAAATACATCATAGGCAGCGATTGTTGGTGGTCTCCATTCGAGAACCTTTAGACCCCGACGGCCATCGGTTCTTCGAGCTATCTGTATAATACCCGAGACTATAATCTCTCCATTTTCCGACGGAGTGAGGCTTGGGCTCTGGTGAGGATATATAACTAACCGTAGATTAGGCTCCCGCACTAGTCCGGGAACCGGTCCAGGACGATGTCCTGACATTCCAGGATGCGCACAGAACCGATTGCGCTATTTCACATCGGAATTTCGGTTGCGATTTAAAAGTTTGCTGTGAAGTTACAATGAAAATAATGAACTCTTAAAGACATTTTAATGTGTCTGCAGTACTACATATTTTTAGTTTACCTTTTTACTTAACAAGTCGTTTTTCGTAGTCGTACTTCAAAAAAAGGATGAGGTTTTCAATTCGACCCGTATGTTTTCATTTTTGTTATTTCAACATTATAATATTTTAAATCATTAATTTCTTTGAATTTGCAAAGTTTATTAGTTTAAATTATATTAGTATTATTTTCTTGCGCCAACGCGCAGAAGGTTTTTGTCTGAATTGAAAATATTTTGCATCTGTACCTACAAAACAATAAATAAACTAACGAATAATCACCAGTAATTTTTTTATTGCAATTTGGTTACGATTCGTCTCTTGAACTTTTTTGGTACCCTGGTACCTTGTGGCCGGCGTACCAGTAGATGCCCTTTATTCAACAAGATTATGGCGACGATCTTGACGGTCGCCGTGGCTCAGTGGTCTGTGATATGACTTCTGGGTCTCCAGGATCCTGGGTTTGGATCCCGGCAGGGGCAAACATTCGTGCGATAAGTGTAGGTGTTTGCCCCGTATTTTGAATCCTTGTGTGCTGTAATTGTGTATATCCGTTCCTCCCGCGACACAGGGAACCTTAATGCGGGGGTTTGTGAGAGGAAAAAATTTTGAAGTATTTATCTAGCTTCGGTGGTGTGAGTGTTGTCGTCAGCTGAAGGATGCTGGTTCGATCCACTCACGACTTGAGGTTCAGTCATCTTCAGGCTAGGTCTAACGTCCTTCTACCTTCGATCACATTCCCACTGACCATCAAGCATGATGGCACACAAGGCCAAACGATCGATTTCTAAATATTAATCTCTGGTTCTTTACTGTACTGTAAATTATTTATAATTAAAATGAATAATTATATAAATGCCTTACTATTATTATACTACCTGCATATTTCAAAGCACTCTTTTTTTAAAATGTAATGATTTCTCGTCCTCCCTACAATTTAAAAGACCCTTATTCTTGTGCAACTTTAATTTTGGAACCAAACTAATTTGCCATCTAAGTGACAAAATTAATAAGTTTGCGCATTTTCATAACTTCGCAGCTAAAATAATCGCTTTACTTGGTCCAGATGATTTTAGATAAACCTGGCTACAACGGGCAGCCAACAGGGATAGAGGATTTTAACTGCAACTGGTTCGAAAAAGACAACATTTTACCTCCTTACACTCAAACTGCCATAAATATTTACCGAACGTTAAGATAAAAACTGTCGTATTAGTCCTACCGAGAGTTGAGGTTCGAATGCGGGGTGTAAATGGATATTGCAATTTCTATTTGAACATTGAGGTGGCTACACATTTTTATTTGTGGGTAGACAGAGATAGCCAGGGTCTGTTATTATACGTTCGAATGAGATAGGGATAGTCGGCATTTATATTCTGGGTACGTGTAAGTTTCAGGCAACGGTCGCCGTGAAACTCGTAAATGGGAAAAAAGCAACAACGGAGAACTGAACCGTCGCTAGTGTGGGGAAATCAGGTTTAAATCGATCTTGTATTCCGGGATGTTGTCTATTTGTGGGAAATCTACGATACTGTTCCTTTTGTGGGCTGCTCTTTATTTAACGTTGAGGGAAACACGTGTGCTTAGGGTACAGTAGTTTTGGGACGAGTTATTCCTTCAAGTTCCTTCAATACCCAAACTACATAATAAGGTATTAATTTTGTAGGTGTCCAAATATCTGTATTGTATTCACCTACTTGTATAGTTTCGATGTATTTATTTGTGGGTTACAAAACTAACCACGTAACATTGTACAACTAACAATTTAAACATCGTCTCAAGGGTTGTACATTGATTGTTCGCCACTTAGTTTAACGGATCCTCAACAGATGGCGCTGATAGAAAGTTAGATCGCGCAAGCATTACATTCGTCAACTTTCATATTATGGCTTTGTGATTTGACGTGACTGTGATGTGACTGGTACTGTAATAATATTCCCTATTTGGATCTATTATATATTATATTATATCCCTATTATATCCCGGATTTGGACGAGAAATTTGCAATTAGGTAGTTTTATAAAAGGTTAAAACTAACTCTGTGGGTATCTGTTTCTTTTTAATATTTACACTATTAAAAACTTAATAGATCTAGCTTTTGACTACAATGTTACTTGATAAGCAGTGAGGATGTTGTCGAACATGTTATCACGCTATATAGAATATAGATATAAGATATATATATATATATAAGATATAGAATGTTTATTTTTTAAATTTATTTAGTGGCTTTAGTTTGCTGGCTATCAAAGACTGCTGTCTGAACATCCTACGAGTTTTGTGAAAGTACCCTACCTCTCTCTTGACCTTCAATCATATATACTAATCGCTGATGCTGATAACATAATTTGATAATGGTGTTGCCTTCAGCAGAAGCTCAAGCCGTAGAAAAGAAATGCCATCATTACATTTGTGTTCAATATGGTGTACCTACTTGTTGGGTACATCTATACTGAATCTGAAGGATATGACATGACATGGACCATGCCGCATTGTGTTCTCACACCCTTAAAATGATAGCATTATCATATGACCTGTGGGATGGAGAGAACATTAATAAAGGCCAGGAAATGTCTGCAAATAATAAAATAACCGCTGTGTTTGAACCGCCCACCTTACTGGAGCTAGGTGCTTTTGTGTATTTCCCATCACGTTTCCTTGTCAGACCATTAGTTCATTCGGGAGATACAAGGATGTCGTGAAAGAAAAATTCCCTCTTGATGCAGAAACCAAGGTAAATAAAGAGCAGGCAATGATGCGTCTCTTGTAGGGCATAGGATACCTGATAGCTTTTCAAGTTGGAGGTAATGTCTTCAGTATGAGATATATACTGTCAGATGAGTTTTGGACAAATACCATAATTTACCGCCATTACTACTGCGGGTTGTGGGCACATTTTGCGTTATATAAATATATCTCCTGCTGGTTGATCACTGAAGCTACCTGTATCTGGTTCGGAATGTCTTACAACGGCAAGCGACAGAACGAGCATGGACAGGAGATCTCTCACTGGGTCGGATGTAAGAACATTCATCTCCTCCGATTCGAGGGGGCTGCTCACTTCCAGCACTACATAGACAGTTTCAACTGCAATACAAACCACTTTGCCTCTGAATACATATATAAACGACTAAAATTCCTTAACAATGGAAATTTGGACCAGCTGTTTACTCTAGTCTTCTTAGCCCTTTGGCATGGAACACGCTCTGGTTATTATGTCACTTTTTTAATGAGTTCCTGATTATATTGACGGAAAAAGAGTTGGAACCGTTGTTAAATAAAATTCTGCTGTACCATGAAGCCTGGTCTCATCCTCAAGGGAAGTATGTTCTTTACGCCGTTCTAAAGACTTACACCATTGTGTTCATAGGATGGAGCTTAGTACCGTTCGATCTGAAGACCTATACGAATTGGGTACCTGTATATTGTAGTTTGTGGTTTTCAGGCTTTGTAATATTCTTGCCATGGTCATTGTCAGCTGTCCGATAGTTCATATTTGGATCTTCTATACACATTGATAAATTCGAAATTAAGTTCTTCATAATCTGGATTTAAACATAGGCTACGTTTTATCCCGAAAATGTTGAGTCTATCCGTGGGGAACGGAAGCTCATCGGATTTTCCAAAATGATCAGAGTGTTTGATCGATGCGACGCGTGACCAAAATGCTGGCACATATTTGGCTCCACGGATCAGCATTGCAATTCAACGTGGCAATGCTGCTAGCATTCTGGGCACGCTGCCAATTGTGGCGGGTTAGATCATTTGAGTTATCTTTACCTAGGTTGACAATAGCTAGTAGATTGCTCAAATGTTTTTGTAGTAACGGGAGTATTGTAATAAGTTATTAGTGTTTTATTGATTAAAGCTATCCGCTACTTCTTTAATTCAATGCATATACAGGCGTTTTAAATGCAAATATGATCAATTAAAACATGCTAAACACACCGAACATCTCCACATCCTGTACTCTATAACCTTGACGCGTTCTATAATTAAAACAAAAATGAACTTTATACGAAGGTTAAATAAAAACTTAGCTGATTAACGAATCAAATCACGTGGGATCAGTAGCACGAATGAGGTAAGAATTATACCCGTCGCGACATGCCATTGTCAACGCTCCCTGTGTAAAGACAATGGTACAAAACTGTTTAATTATTTTAATTTACTTGTCACTTGATTTTAGAGTCATGCTTTGATGAAGATGTTTTATTAGGTGAATCAGTACCTAAATTATAAATGTTCTTAACTGACGATATCATAAAACTAAAGTATAGGGCAGAGCGCGTCATTGTACAAACAATTAAACAACGCACCTGCTGGGTATTGGTATACAATTAAAGCGGTTAGAAGAACTTGACGTTGGCGTTTGACCATCGCGGTGATGGGAGCGTCGCCTGTCAAACTAACGTACGCTGGTTTAGTCCCCACCTACGGCTTGAGCTTCTGCTGAAGGCAACACCATTATCAAATTATGTTATCAGCATCAGCGATTAGTATATATGATTGAAGGTCAAGAGAGAGGTAGGGTACTTTCACAAAACTCGTAGTATGTTCAGACAGCAGTCTTTGAGAGCCAGCAAACTAAAGCCACTAAATAAATTTAAAATAAAAACATTCTATATCTTATATATATATATTTAAGATATAGAAGATATATATATTTTGGTCACGCGTCGCATCGACCAAACACTCTGATCATTTTGGAAAATCCGATGAGCTTCCGTTCCCCACGGGTAGACTCAACATTTTCGGGATAAAACGTAGCCTATGTGTAAATCCAGATTAAGAAGAACTTAATTTCGAATTCATCAATGTGTATAGAAGATCCAAACATGAACTATCGGACAGCTGACAATGACCATGGCAAGAATATTACAAAGCCTGAAAACCACAAACTACAATATACAGGTACCCAATTCGTATAGGTCTTCAGATCGAACGGTACTAAGCTCCATCCTATGAACACAATGGTGTAAGTCTTTAGAACGGCGTAAAGAACATACTTCCCTTGAGGATGAGACCAGGCTTCATGGTACAGCAGAATTTTATTTAACAACGGTTCCAACTCTTTTTCCGTCAATATAATCAGGAACTCATTAAAAAAGTGACATAATAACCAGACCGTGTTCCATGCCAAAGGGCTAAGAAGACTAGAGTAAACAGCTGGTTCAAATTTCCATTGTTAAGGAATTTTAGTCGTTTATATATGTATTCAGAGGCAAAGTGGTTTGTATTGCAGTTGAAACTGTCTATGTAGTGCTGGAAGCGAGCAGCCCCCTCGAATCGGAGGAGCTGAATGTTCTTACATCCGACCCAGTGAGAGATCTCCTGTCCATGCTCGTTCTGTCGCTTGCCGTTGTAAGACATTCCGAACCAGATACAGGTAGCTTCAGTGATCAAACAGCAGGAGATATATTTATATAACGCAAAATGTGCCCACAACCCGCAGTAGTAATGGCGGTAAATTATGGTATTTGTCCAAAACTCATCTGACAGTATATATCTCATACTGAAGACATTACCTCCAACTTGAAAAGCTATCAGGTATCCTTTGCCCTACAGGAGACGCATCATTGCCTGCTCTTTATTTACTTTGGTTTCTGCATCAAGAGGGAATTTTTCTTTCACGACATCCTTGTATCTCCGGAATGAAATAATGGTCTGACAAGGAAACGTGATGGGAAATACACAAAAGCACCTAGCTCCAGTAAGGTGGGCGGTTCAAACACAGCGGTTGTTGTACTATTCGCAGACATTTCCTGGCCTTTATTAATGTTCTCTCCATCCCACAGGTCATATGATAATGCTATCATTTTAAGGGTGTGAGCACACAATGCGGCATGGTCCATGTCATGTCATATCCTTCAGATTCAGTATAGATGTACCCAACAAGTAGGTACACCATATTGAACACAAATGTAATGATGGCATTTCTTTTCTACGGCTTGAGCTTCTGCTGAAGGCAACACCATTATCAAATTATGTTATCAGCATCAGCGATTAGTATATATGATTGAAGGTCAAGAGAGAGGTAGGGTACTTTCACAAAACTCGTAGTATGTTCAGACAGCAGTCTTTGAGAGCCAGCAAACTAAAGCCACTAAATAAATTTAAAATAAAAACATTCTATATCTTATATATATATATTTAAGATATAGAAGATATATATATTTTGGTCACGCGTCGCATCGACCAAACACTCTGATCATTTTGGAAAATCCGATGAGCTTCCGTTCCCCACGGGTAGACTCAACATTTTCGGGATAAAACGTAGCCTATGTGTAAATCCAGATTAAGAAGAACTTAATTTCGAATTCATCAATGTGTATAGAAGATCCAAACATGAACTATCGGACAGCTGACAATGACCATGGCAAGAATATTACAAAGCCTGAAAACCACAAACTACAATATACAGGTACCCAATTCGTATAGGTCTTCAGATCGAACGGTACTAAGCTCCATCCTATGAACACAATGGTGTAAGTCTTTAGAACGGCGTAAAGAACATACTTCCCTTGAGGATGAGACCAGGCTTCATGGTACAGCAGAATTTTATTTAACAACGGTTCCAACTCTTTTTCCGTCAATATAATCAGGAACTCATTAAAAAAGTGACATAATAACCAGACCGTGTTCCATGCCAAAGGGCTAAGAAGACTAGAGTAAACAGCTGGTTCAAATTTCCATTGTTAAGGAATTTTAGTCGTTTATATATGTATTCAGAGGCAAAGTGGTTTGTATTGCAGTTGAAACTGTCTATGTAGTGCTGGAAGCGAGCAGCCCCCTCGAATCGGAGGAGCTGAATGTTCTTACATCCGACCCAGTGAGAGATCTCCTGTCCATGCTCGTTCTGTCGCTTGCCATTGTAAGACATTCCGAACCAGATACAGGTAGCTTCAGTGATCAACCAGCAGGAGATATATTTATATAACGCAACATGTGCCCACAACCCGCAGTAGTAATGGCGGTAAATTATGGTATTTGTCCAAAACTCAGCTGACAGTATATATCTCATACTGAAGACATTACCTCCAACTTGAAAAGCTTTCAGGTATCCTATGCCCTACAGGAGACGCATCATTGCCTGCTCTTTATTTACCTTGGTTTCTGCATCAAGAGGGAATTTTTCTTTCACGACATCCTTGTATCTCCGGAATGAAATAATGGTCTGACAAGGAAACGTGATGGGAAATACACAAAAGCACCCAGCTCCAGTAAGGTGGGCGGTTCAAACACAGCGGTTGTTTTACTATTCGCAGACATTTCCTGGCCTTTATTAATGTTCTCTCTATCCCACAGGTCATATGATAATGCTATCATTTTAAGGGTGAGCACACAATGCGGCATGGTCCATGTTATGTCATATCCTTCAGATTCAGTATAGATGTACCTACCCAACAAGTAGGTACACCATATTGAACACAAATGTAATGATGGCATTTCTTTTACCCAAGCTGAAAATTTTTGTAGTAAAATAAATGACCAATACTGGAATAACATTATGGTACATGGGGACAAAGCTATACAAGGCCATATCAACACCTAATAGGAGGAAACAATGATGCTACCACCAAGAGAACTTTTTTCTCACTTTCACGTGGTAAATCATTGCCATAGGGCCATTAGTAGCGATATAAGCAACTTCAGTTCTGGCTCACTACTCCCGATGTAATTTTATTTTATTTTCTTATGGTGGCTTACAGCTAAAGTTACAAATTAGCACGACAAATATTATACGGAAGACCCATTTACAAGCCTCCACAGATAATGGAGATACAGTAATAGTACATAATATCTAGAAAAATAGATACAATTTACAATACATAAAAACTAACTAATGTCGTAAGGTACAACGAGAGTGTTGGTTAGTGCCGTGTGTATTGACGCCGCTCTACTCGCAAATAAGTCGATGTTTGGATTAAGTTTGAGAGTATCGTTGAGAGCCATTGTTGAGCGTATAAAAAATGAATTTTGGCGATAGTTGGTGCGTGCGCTAGGGGCATGAAGAAGATATACTCATTTGCCGGTTTTGGGGTCTCGGTAGAACTTTTAATCCTAGCATAGAAACTAGTTCTGTAGTAAGAGAGTAGTAGAAACTGTTATAAGCAACTTAAGGTACTATACAAAATACAATACAATACATCTAAAGCAAAATATTAGGTTTTGTACGGCGTGCTTTTTTCTTGGATAGAAGAAATTAATTACGCGAGAAAAAAAAACCTTTAAGTACTTCACGAAAAGACAACTTGGCAAGAATTTGAGAATTGTTATTAGTTAATCATCGCCTTTCACGGTAGTAGATTCTCGCGATCAGAGCTCGGGGGCATTTTACTAACAATATTTCGCCAGTATTGCCATATGACACCGTTTTAAACGACTAAATACTGCTGACATACAATAATTGCATTCAATGGCTTCTTTTTCATGTCCATTAATATTGTTTTAAGATTATTGAGCGTGATTTGGTCGAGGATAGAAGTAATTAATCGACACAGAAAACATAAGGTTCAATTACAGTACTGCGCACGAAAAGATAACTTGTCAAGACATCGATAGTTTTAATTGTCGCGTTTCACGCCACTACCTCCTCGTCATCAGCGCTCGGGCCGCGTTGATATTTCCACGTAGATTTCACTCCGTAAAACCTTTTTTGTTTATTTTTGTATACATTTTTTTTGGTTCGCGCATCTCTTTTATTTACGGCCATTTCAATATTGCCAAGTTTTACTTTAGGCAGTAAGTATCTATTTTTGGATGCTCGTTTATCACGGCTGGCTTATAGACATTTTTGATTATACAAAATGGGAAACACCTAAATTGTTTAAAACTAAACAACGCAAAATTTCCCATTTTTTATAGGTATTAAAAATACCACAGTAAGTTTTTTAAAGAATAAAATTTGATTTTAAATCAATAACTCGAATGAGAACTTGAACTTGCTTCCAACCGGTCCATGTGGAAATCAATGTCAAGTCCTAATCAACGTCTTCCACATGGACCGGTTGGAAGCGGAACGCATCCCGCCCTTGCCTGCAATCTTAGTCAGGTCGTCTGTCCACCTGGTCGGTGGCCGTCCTGTGCTGCGCTTCCCAGTCCGTGGTCTCCACTTGAGAATCTTTCGACCTCAACGGCCATCGGTTCTTCGAGCTATGTGCCCTGCCCACTGTCACTTCAACTTGCTAATTCGCTGGGCTATGTCAGTGACCTTTGTTCTTCTACGGATCTCCTCATTTCTGATTTGATCGCGTAAAGAAACCCCGAGCATAGCCTCTCCATAGCTCGTTGTGCGACTCTGAGCCTGCTCAGAAGGCCCATGGTACCACGTTTCAGATACGTAAGTCATCACTGGTAACACACACTGTTCGAAGACTTTCGTTTCCTTTTTTTTTTCTAACGGACTAATGCTGTTTGCCTCTACCAGCGTTTACAGCTTCACCTTCGTTTTCAGGCATTGTGGTATTTATATATACCCCCCAGTTATACCCTGTCGTCTTGTGTAATTTTGTTTTGCGCGATTCAGGTTAGTGCTTGTGATTGTTTGCTTGTGTTTAGCACTATTATTGAGATTAGCGCCCTCTACCTACTTGCGCTTGTAGCAGTCAAAGTGTAGTAAGCTTCCTGCGGCAGAGGTCACTACAGTAACTATCACGAATCCCGTTCCCCTCCGAGATGATGATGTTGACAATGAAGATAACGTCGGGGTAGGATAATTAGGAAATGGTACCTGCCGACCATCTTCTTTATTTAAATAAGGGTGTTTTAATTTCAGCCTCACGTTGTTAAGCAAGGCTATTGTAATTAAGCGGTTAATTGTAATTTCACGGTATTAGAGGTACTTTCTGCCAAGGATTTGTGCAGTATGTGCGATAGAAAGCAATTTTGTAGAGTGTGTTTAGGCAGCAGTTCTTGAGAGCCGGTAAGCATTACAGATCTAACGTGATAACATCTTCGACCACATCTTCACTGACCCTCAAGTGAGATAGTGGTCAAAAGCTAGATCGACACAGTATTAACAAAAATAAAAGTGGTGGTATATTATCTAATATTTTTTTATTTTTATTTTTATAAGCACATTTACAGCTGTATGCTGTGCTTATAACACGCATGTTACATACTTTTTGTCACAAAAACTGTGTACACGTGTGACGAGAAAATAAGGCGCAGGTGAAACCGCTGGGATACCGCAGTATGGTAGATGCAGCAAGCGTGCAATAAGAAGGATTCCAACGCACAAACACTCAAGTATGAGTACATAAAATAATTGAAGCATCAAATGTAGTGAGTTACATTATCTGTGTCACATAATGTAAGGTACGTCAAACCCCCGTTTCGATGATTGAGTCATAGCAACGAGTCTAGATAAGCAGGTCTACACAACACAGTAACCGATGTGACGAGCCTACACTTTCCACACGTCGCTTGCCCAAGCTTGTTGCATAACCTAAAAGATGGCTGCGACCTGTGAGTGCACTGATTTCGTCAAAGCGAACGAGTGCTTGCTTCCACTCATTATGTAAAGAGAAAGCTCCTTTTAATAAAATCTATTATGCGTTACGTTTCAAGTAACTGTTGTTGTGTAGTAGGAATGGTTTCCCTTTGTCATAGCGATGCTGTCGATACTTTCGTAATATTGTAACTCGCTAAGTTAAACCGGGTCATTGGATTCATTCATTCATTCATCACAGCCATAGGATATCCACTGCTGGACATATAACCTCCCCTTATAGAAGGGATTTACCAATACTCGCCACGCTTGGCAGGCGCGTTGGCGAGCGCTGTATGATTTTACTATCCTCAAAAGGCGCTATTGCCCACCTACTAGTACGTGATCCCTTAGCCGACTCTTATGGCACCAGCGGGAGGAGATGGGGGAGTACTATTCTAGGCCGGTACCACCACGGCACTTCCACGGAAACACACCACACACCACGGTCATTGGATTACTAACTCGTAAATTAGTAAGCGATGGGCATATTGCTCTGCATGATGGTAAGCATCACGTTGCATATAAGTAACAATATTGCTCAGTGGTCCAAGCACAAAACAAAACACTATCGAAATCGTAGTGAAGCCGTATCGCAGCGTAAAACAATAAGTACATACTGCGACCAATTATATGATTAAAAAAGGGAGATGATACACTATAAGTACTTATATGGTTATACGCTTCATCTCTTGGAGGGCATTGCGCACTCCTTTTTACCTGGATAATTGAGTCCGCCGCCCCGCCACCCTCCCATACATAGACTACATTTTATTCCGGAAAATTTACGGTTCCCATATGATGACTGATATCCTGAAAATATTTGTCCATGAGGATGAAACAGAAAGCCATTTTCTGGTAACCGCCACCATAATAAGTTCACATAGTTTCAAGTATTGTGTTGATAACAATGATATTATATGTTTATGAGGTAGATGTAGCACAAGCGCGCGGAAATTGAGGCGGCAAAATTAAGCCAATTGTAGTAATTTTCATTATGGCGCGTATTTCAAGCGCAAGTCTAAACATATAGCCATCCTTTTCTATATTATTTGTACCGTATTATCTGTCGCAGTAAGCATGTTTATGTCGTAAAGGAACAAAATCTGAGCACCGCGCAGTATGAATATACGTCATCTTCAGTAAAACATCATTGGTTGATAAAGTATATACTTCATGTACTGGACAGTTATATCGAGGTGCCGACAGCATGGTAGCGACGAGTAGGTATACCCCTTCGTGTCATTGACTGTCTTGTATCGTAGACCGACTCATCAGCTATCTGAAATGCAAAACACAATGTCGCAGTAAGGGCACCCCTGCGTCGTCTCTCGAGTCACTCCACTCGACTGATTAAACGCAATAAAAACTGTAGCATTGTTTCTTTAGCAGTGAATTAATTAAAAATTAGAAGTATGACTATACTATAGATATAGACTACGTTGAACTGGCTGTACAACACCCTATTTTTTATTATTACTATAAGCTAGCAACTCAGGTTATATTTTTTTAAAAAATGATTTTACGACTAGTAGTGCTCCGCGGTTTCACCCGCATGGATTACCGTTTTCCCGCTACCACGATTTTTTTTTAATTTTACAGACTAATTATTTGGTAGTATAATAGGCATGCACCTTAATGTATGACTGTGATTTGTTTACGCAGGATCCGTTGACATTATTATCCCATGGAAACTATATTTTTTCCGGGATTAAAATAGCCTTTGTAGTATTCCAAGTTCTAGCTTATCTCCATACCACATTTCATCGAAATCTGTTCAGAGATTCATCTACCTCTTTACAAAAACTCATCACAATCGGCTCAGTGGTTAAGCGTAACAAACAATCGTACTCAAATTAGAATTTGTAACATTACTTAGAATTATTATATGATTATATATAATATGTATATGACTATATGAACCTTCTACCAAATTTCAGAAAATCTTCATCAACATCATCATCATCTCAGCCATGGAACGTCCACTGCTGGACGTAAGCCTCACCCATTGATTTCCACAAGGACTGGATGGAAGCGGGCCGCATCCAGCCAGCGATCTAAATCAAGTCTTCATCAGCCGTATGTTAAAAACCGTCTCAATAACATACAAAGAAACTTTCCAATATACAAATGTCGGTCGGCTCAAGACGCCGCGAACACATAGTACCTATGCTATGTTTAACATTTGAAGTTACTAAATATGTGAAGTTAATTAATATTTATATACAATGTAATAAATAATATACAAGCCGACTTCCACCATTCATCCGTGGAATATTTCTTAAGTTTTCTTCATTAAAATTTGAGGGTTGCCCTCGATTTTGTAGGGATTCGATCATCACAGGACCTTGACCTGGAAAGTATACCCTAATAAACAAATCAATATTGAATGATCAATGTTACAAGTTGTGAATTGCTGCACTATCGCATTAGGTGTAACAGCTGTAATTATAGCTGTAAGTTAGAAAATAAATAAAAATATTTATTGGATCCAGGCGTACAAGATAGAGATCGGTCATTTTATTTCTCTGTTCTATGGCTATGATGATGATGATTGTATTTTCGTTAGCAGAGTTATATTGTTTATTATAATAAACAATATAACTCTGCTAACGAAAATGACAGACATGTGCTATCTATCTAACTCGTGTAAACTGGTTTATAAACCAGTTTACACGAGTTAGATAGATAGCGCATGTCTGTACAAAACAAATGACAAAAGTTCACAGATACCGTTTAAACGGCAGGTGCTTTGACACTTAGTATATCTATTTGTACATTTGAGAATCAAGCAAAAACTCATGTGACGTGTGGATACCGCTAATCGAGTGTGACCGATGTCTAGCCATTAGAAATAATGATTTAATAACAGCGTACTCGTCTGAATCAGGTTTTGGTCATCATTACTTTTTGCCTTACGATAAAGCTTCGCGGAAGTTATTTGTTTGAAACTACAAGAGCGTAGAAAACATACTCTGGTAAGCCAATTCTATTAAATACCTATTGGGGTTTTTTGTCAGGTTCGTCGTAAACAGTAACGAATGGACCACTGCTGGATGACACCAAGCCCTCGGAGGATGGGTCCATCACTAGTGCAGCATCCTTTGATATATAAACACGCTGGCTTCAGCTCACCTTCCCATGGCTTGCGATGGAAGGTTTATTTCAATTCGTTGGCAAAAAGAGTAGCCGTCCAAAAAGCTGAAATATGTACAATTTTTAGGGCATTTTTGGCGAAAATTAAGCAGAGAAGAGATAAGAGGAAAAAGAAGAGAAGAAGAGAAGATTGAAGTATTCCAGATTTTCGAAATATTTATGTAGATGTACTGTATGTCGCTTAGAAAAGTAAAACGTTTTCGCCGTTATATTGAACTGATAACATCTCAAAATTTTTAATTCGTGCGGATACGCTATAGGACCCGTTAATTTCTGTATATTTTATTAGCGGCATGGAGACACACAATCACAGCACACAAACAAGTAATTACTGCAATATATTGAAATTCTAATAACTAACGGCGGGCTAGGTGACTGCTTAGGTCACATTGGTATTTGCAGTCTAAAGACTATCTGAATTCTGAATAAATAAAATATCGTACTGACATATTGTGCATACTGATAGAGCTACCTTTTACTCAGCGATGTTTAGGCGGCGCGATTCTTGAGATTCTGTTCGTCCATTGTTATCCATATTCGATCACATAATCACTGGATGCGTTTTAAAAGTGTGACCTAGCTATATATTTATAAAGTTATTATAATTAGTCATACATATTTTCATTTCCAAATATTATAATTAAATCTAAGGAGCTTTTACAGAATCATTTATTTACGCAATCACATGTAGGGATGACAGGTGAACCATATAAAATAAACATATTTTATATTGCAAGCGTACAAAAATGCATTTGTCAATCAACATGAAACGACCAGAAGTAAAGCTTTCCAAAATCTTTCAAAATCCGTGCCATGGACCATCTCACCTTTCACCGTGACTCTGTCGAGTCCAAAATGCCCGAGCATCAAAATTAGAGATAAACAAGTATCCGGCCATTGTGAGTCAGATGTCGCGTAAGGCGCTCTCGTGTGCGAGATAATTTCACCTGACCTCTGGCAGTTCATTGACTGCGGCCTGCATAGACATACGCACGTCTAGCATGTCGTGTGGTACAAGCTACAAGACAACGACTTATTGGATAGCAAATCAGTTTAAGGAATTCATTGTTGATGTTTCTTTGTTTCTTGACTTCATTTCAACGCTCTTAGTGATGATATTAAGTCATGGATTTGACTGATATTTATGATAGGTCTTAAATAAAAATAAGTGCTCTTATTTGTGTTAATGTAATAATTAAAACACAATTAACATGTTAATAATATATAACGGGAAACACGTAAGTAGTTGTTTAGTTTCAACTATTCCAACTACAACTAGGTTCAAATCACTCTGAACTGACGTAAGTAGTTGTTTAGTTTCAACTATTCCAACTACAACTAGGTTCAAATCACTCTGAACTGACGGAGCAATTTCATGCTGTAAGCTATAAGAGGATGGACTGCAACGCAAGTATCTAATGAAAATGCATTGTTCTTGTAAAAGTCAGAATAAAGAAAAAAATATGTATATGTAAGTGAGATTGTGCATAATAGATGTTTTCAAATTTTAAGAACAACATTTTCTTCCTCCTTAATTTCCTAGAATTTTCAACATTTTCTTAAAATAAATCAGCTTATAAAAATATGCAGAGCAACACATTGAGCAGTTTTCTCGTGACCATGATTATCTAGCGTGGTCGAAACGTCGAGGTTAGTAAAATTATATTTTGATATTTCAATAGGGCCTATAATCCAAATATAACTTAAATACATGGCTAATTTTAGATTTGTGAGTATACAGTTCAAGCCTCAAACATTTTCAAAATATTACCCTTATTTCATTAAAATCGGTCAAGTATTCCATTTTTAATAAATCTAAATGCTCCAATAGATGAGTAAGTCGAAACTGGGCTAGCATACTTTTAAACTACTCACGTCACTTTTGACACGTTTCATAATGCTCGTGTGATTCTTGTTAGATTTACACATACTCCACAAACATCGACATCAATTCTATAGCCATATAGTTGGCTTGCGTCTTGCAAATATTAGAGAACAACTTTTTTAGATTATAAATTAATTGATGCTTTAGTAAATCCCCGATTTGCTTTATCCGAATGATATAAAATAATAAAATAAAAAAAAATATAAAATAACCTTTTAATTCCATAATTGTTACAATATGTACAATAAAGTTTTTGATATATCATTAGCTTAATCAACTATGGACCCCTCTGCGGGTAAAGGCCTCCTCCATTTTTGTCCATATTATTCGCGTTTGAGCCACTGTGAGCCACTTATCACCCGCTGTCTTTTTTATTTCATTTGCCCACTTTTCAAGAGGACGACCTGCTTTTCTTTTTCCTTTAGGGCCGGACCACTGAGCTATTTGTTTGGTCCATTTTTCTGCAGGGGATCTCGCTACATGACCAGCCCATTATATAATACCGAACGATAATTCGCTATAGCTTATACTTCAATCCATACCACAACTATCCGACAGCCTACTGGATATAAAGTGCTTCAGTGTCAAAAGGACGCATAGAAACAAGAAGGAAATTTATCTCACCCTGCGTGGGCGTCATAATACAAACGTTAATGTGTATTGGGTGTTCATTTATTGTTTCAACAGACCAAGTATGGACGAAAATCTCTAACCGCTAGAAGCGTATAATACTCAATACTCAATAGTTTATTGCATTCATATGGCGTTACATGCAGGTCTTAAATACATTTTTTTTCAAGCGTACATATGACCCTGGTAGGGTATAGCAATGTGGAGCGACCGATTTATATAAATAATTAATTAATTAATTAAATTATAATATATAATGACGCATCTTTCAAGCAATCTATACAATAAGATGTTTTGTAATGTAAACATTTTGTAATGTTCAGTTATATGCCTTAAAATAAATGATATTATATGTTTATATAAGGTAGATCTCGCACAAGCGCGCGGAAACTGAGGCGGCAAAAGTAAGTCAATTGTAGTAATTTTCATTATGACGCGTATTTCAAGCGCAAGTCTAAACATACAGCTATCCTTTTCTATATTATTTGTACCGTATTATCTGTTGCAGTAAGCATGTTTATGTCGTAAAGGAACAAAATCTGAGCACCGCACAGTATGAGTATACGTCATCTTTAGTAAAACATCATTGCCTTAAAATGTATAAAATGCTACCGAATGTCTTTTGTTTTCTTTGTTATGATTTTAAGCTGCCATATCTCCAATACAATTTTACACAGTAATTATTACATACTTTTCATTAGTTTTACATTGTGTGGAATACAATAAACATGAATGATACTCATAATAACAAGATTATTTTTCCTTTTTGCGCAGGTAAACAAGCTGACCGGCTGGTGCGCGATTACTGTCGCCTATGACTTATCTGTATGCGCTATAATGTCCTCAAGAAAAAGTCAACCATTCATAATCAGCAAGAACGTCGACGATAGTTATAGAATAGATCACAAAGTAAAAATGTAAAATAGTATCTGGACCCTTTCCAAAAAGTGTTCCGTCTTTATTTATAATGAAAATAATAGCTAGCGAGTTATACAAATACAAGCCGTGAAATAAACATAATATATAAAACCCACCACACATTCGAAAGAGTACCTACCTAATACCTATATATATATATATAGACTATAGCACATATATACTAGCACATGACGAAATTAGTTGAAGAATGGAATAATCTTCAAACTTCAACGGATTTCTTAAAATATTTTTAAAAAAAATTTTTTACGGTTCTAGCGTTTGACCAATATCTTACTTGTGGTCATTGACAATAGGGTCTAACATGTTACCATGCTAGATCTAGTATGTTTACTGGCGCTCAAGGACTGCTGCCTGAAGAGTGAACACTATATGTTTTAGGAGACAGTTTTTCCAACCTAACGGTCGCCGTGGCGCAGTGGTCAGTGACATTGAAGTCTGTGTCGTCGGGACCCTGGGTTCTAATCCCGGCAGGGGCAAACATTTGTGCGATGAGTGTAGATGTTTGTCCCAGGTCTTGGGTGTTTGTGTGCTGTGATTGTATGTGTCCATGCCTCCCGCGACACAGGGAATCCTAGTGCGGTCTGAGTGTATAAAAAAAAAGCCTATGGTAGCCAGGCAGGCTTATTATTAACTCCATGCCGGGAATTCGATACGGTGTTACTTTCACTGGAAGACCAAGCCGTTGGTGGTGATTGAACCAACGCCCGTCAGTTTGACAGCGGAAGCTCCCACCACTGAGCTTTCATCGCTTCAATGGAAATAACTGCTACTGAAATAAGCTATGCATTTATCGACCGCCAAAAAAGTCCTTATTTCATATTCCATTCTTGTACCTCTCCACTATGAAGAATGAACGATGGAAAGACTAATTAGACGAGGGATTGTGCAGTTTTCATTTGAGACATCTCACGTTTTCACAACTCGAATTAGACAGATAATTCTTAATGACACGACAACGTTAACAAATATTTGTACGAATTGTATTAAGGCAATAGGCGGCCCTCTCGCTAAAAGCGATTTGTACACGCAAATAATAAAATATTGAAAAAAATAACTTAGTTAATTATAACATAAATTAGATGATAAAGAATCAATGAATCCCATTATCTTTAACACAAAGCTTGAATACATATACATAGTTACCAGTTAATAGTGTATCATAAAAGTAGATACAAGATGAATAGTTAAAAAAAGATATGTCCACACGTAATAGCATTCAAAGCGTACACTATTTACCTCAAGATTATCCCCACACGGACAAGCGTGGAACCGGCCCTCGGTGCGAGTTCGCATTACATACAGATGAAAGTCTTTCTATACTTACTTACTTACTTATATTGAATGCAAACGGTGAACCGGCCATCGCTTGTAGCTTGGGTGACCAGGCTGTACACACTCCATAGATCTAGAAACGGTCATCATTATTTTAGATATTCTGGCACTTTTTATTTCAAAAAAAGTTGGTTGAGGTTTTATAAAAAATATTACTGTTCCTTTTAATTCAATTTCTGTGTTATTTTTACTTAAACCTGGGCGATATGTATTTTATTGACTTTGTTTATTTTATATAATAATATTAATGGCATTTTTTCTTTTGTATCTGATATTTAGGATTTCAGATAATGATTTGAATCAAATTTTTTTTTTTTTTTTTAAACATTCACACAATGTCCTCAGGTCCCAAACTAGGCATTGCCTGTACTATGGTAACCTGATGACTGATATATATACTTATATACATATACACACCCAGACACAGGTCAAACAGACATGTTCATACACACAAATGTTTGACCTGTCCGGGAATCGAACCCGGGACCAGCGGCTCAGAAGGCAGAGTGCTACCAACTGCGCTAACCGGCTAGTCATATTTATTTATTATTGAATGTGATTATTATTATGTTATATACTAACGGTTAGTGTAAGTGGCCGTTGGTGGAGATCGAACCAGAGTCCTCCACTTTGACAGCTGACGCTGCCACCGCCCAACTATCATCACATCAATACAATACTGAAAAAATGAAACATAAATTTTTAATAGGTAGGTACCTACGCCGCTTTGGACCATAAACAATAGAATTTCGATGAGCAAGATAAGGTGTACTTATTAAACAATCACTTCTAATATAACATTATTTTTTTAAGGCTTTTCACGTGTTATTATTTTTATGTAGATTTGGGCGCTTGACTTTATAGTGGATCAAACGATTTTTAAAATGCTCGTCTTGTTGGATAGATGTAATTAATTTGATTAATATTTATCTGGGTTATCCAAATTAAGGAGAAAAGTAGGGGTGCAGGTAAGTTTGTCAGACACCGATCATTTTGTCATATATGTAATTGAACTCACCACAAAATATAGGGTTAGATAGTATTTGATAGTATTTACGGGGCGTACAGCTCGTCATTTAAGCTTACATATTGTATTTTTAAGCAATTCAAAATAAACATTATTGTTACGAAGTATTTGCACAGGTGTTAGTAACATACGCAACCATCTTCCAGCTGTTTAATTGTTATAATTATTAATCACAGGTCAAATCCTTTTCAACTGTATTTATATAATGAAACAGGTACAATCTTCTAGTTGCGAATAACTATTTAAATGAACTGAAATCATTAATGATTTTAGAAATTGGTTAAATAGTTTAGCTTTTAGAGACTTAGATTATTAATGTTTAAATAGATAATGCCGATAGAGTTACAAGGTTATCGATTGGAGACTGTAATAGTACACACAACAAGCCGCAAACAAATGGGAAAAACAAGCAAACGTCCCGCCTGATGGTAAGCGATCACCGTCGCCTATGCATATCTGTAATACTGGAGGCATTACGATAAGTTATGCTCTGATAACTCTCCTCTTGAAAAATCCCATATTGTAGCTACTCGGGTATTCTGAGGGAGGAAGCTCATTCCATATTTTGTGGAGATAATTGGGGAGTCGTATGTCCAGCTCTGGATTTCTTATAGTTGAGATAATAATGATAGTGAGGTATAAAAATCTCGTTTATTAGATAAAACATGTCCCGATAAAAACCGTTTTTGAACCTAAAACTTTTTCGTTAACTGGTTAATAACCTACTACTTACCTACTTATAAGTGCGAAAGTTTGTGTGTATGTTTGTTAATTCTTCACGCCCAAACCGCTACACCGATTTCGATGAAATTTAGTTTGGAGATAGTTTAAGCCCTGGATTAACACATAGGCTACTTTTATCCCGAAAAAAGTATAGTTCCCGTGGGATAATTGAGGTAGCGGGAAAGCCGTAATCCACGCGGATAAAACCGCGGGGCGTTACTAGTTCATAATAAATCAAAAAGTCGCCGTGGGCGAGGGGACTAAAATATTTCGAAGACTGTTATAAAATGTGTAAACTGCATTACTGTACAAAGTTATTTAACGACTGTTCTGCTAGAGTCCAAGTTCGGTGGAATCATTTGTGTTCGCGTCGCTACGTACCTAGAGTTTACGAGCGCTGTCGTATCGAGCTCTCGGCTAGCGAACATTCTAGATTCAAAACGTTACTCTAAGCTGCGAGTTGATCACAGTGTGATAAAAACAGAATCGTATCTCCACATGCTTGTCGAGTCATACCCTTACTGTTAACATACGCGTCACTATGTACCAGTATGCGTCGGTTAAGCAGCAAGTAATTATAGCATTGCGTAATGATATCTCAAAATAGTGGAAAAATAATTTCTTTCTAAAAGCTGTTTTCAATTAACGTGATTTTTTTAATGTGGCTACCAGCTGGGCTTGTAGAGTTATTTTTTAGTCGTTCAAAATCCTTAAGTGCCTCTGGTAGCTGAATTTGAATCGTAAAAGTTTTGAAGGTAAATTCCGTTTAGCATATGACAATTGAAGTAACGAATCCATAAACCATAATTATTTATGGGAATAAATAATTATGGTTTATTTTAACAATCATAATATCTTTGTATTACAAACTATGTTGCGGTTTATCGTGTATCTTTGTTGCAAGAAATAGGATCACAATCATCACACCATCGCATCCTCCGGACACAGAAAATGATTTAGAAGAAATATGTTCTAAGCTATTATAACATACCAGTGTATATCTATATAACATATATATAAAACACAACCATCAATTCTCGACCTTGACTCTATAGAGCGCTGAAAAGATGGTCCAGTATGACCATTGGCCAAGTTTATTATAATAACCAATCCAAAAAATATAAATCATATCATCATCAATATACAATATTTGATATTCATCATCATCATCATCATCTCAGCCATAGGATATCCACTGCTGAACAAATGCCTCCCCCATATAGAGGGGATTTACTACTCGTGGCCAATACTCGCCACGCTTGTCAGGCGGGTTGGCGAGCGCAGTATGATTTTCGATCCTCAGAAGGCGCTGCTGACCACCTTCTGGTCAGCGATCCCTTAGCCGACTCTTACGGCACCCACGGGAAGAGATGGGGGAGTACTATTCTAGACCGGTACGGTACCGGATTTCTTAAATTATTTCAATGTCACGAATGAACATGTAGATATGTGTTCAGGCATCAGTTCTTGAGAGCCAGTAATCATTATAGGACTACTTTGATAACATATTCGGCCACATCGTCACTGACCATCAAGTAAGATAGTAGTCAAGCGCTACATCTATAGAGAATAAAATAGAAGTAAAATTGAAATCACTTACTTAAAAAAAAATCATTGTCTTTACTTGAACTTTGATAAATATTAGTATAGTATACACCTGATCTACTACGATCAGAGATGAAGGTTCGGAGCATTAATTCAAAGTTATACTATTGTGATTATACCAACGATGTATGGACATAGTGTACTGCCTCCATATATAACTTGTTTCTGTGTCATTTCCGAGACAGTGTTCACGCTGCATTATAGTGAAAACCGTGAGTTCCTTAACAATAAAATGTTTCTATTTCACATGAGATAATATTTACTTTTAAACATCACTTTTTTAATATTAAGCCAATCAAATGACCTTGTTGAAATCTTTCTAGTACAAACGGGCTGGTATTTTTAAGCAAATGCATATAATGTAGTATGTATGTAAATATGATGTCTGAACCCGTTAAGAGATGGCGCTCCATATTTGCATTTTGCAAGTATGTGTCGCCTCTGATTGCGAGACGGGACGTTTCTACGAAGGCACCGCACTCAAGATCCTGATAAAGGCTTCCGGAAGCCAAAACATGACAAACAAACGCATTCAAACTCATACCTCCATTATATTACTCTGTACCACAGGTCACCCTGTATCGCGGTAGGCATGGATACACGCAAATCATAATACACAAGCATTCAAAACCCGAGAATCACATCGTCACTGAAATGTTTGCCCAAGCCGGGATTCGAACCCAGGAGTCGCGTGGTTCCAAAGTCAATGTCACTGATCTCTGAGTCACCGTCGTAAGTCCATTTTTTCTATACCATATTTCATCTACATATATACTATAGTAATCCAATGTCCAGAGCTGTAGAAGTTATTTCCAGAAATAACTTACGATACTAATCCGACTCATAATACTAACTGATGTTTTTGTGCAATTAGAAACATATTTGTGATTCAATGAGCATTTATTAAATTATATAAATTTATACATAAATGTAAAACATATCAAATATTTTGCAGTTCTTGACGCGATCAACAGATGGCGTTGGTAGCCTTAAATTGTTAACGGTTTGTAAATTGATGCAAATACTCTCTCCAAAAACTATAAAATAAATGGTGAACGACTATTTATTATTCTTATATTCTGGTCATCCAACATAATTTGTCAAAAAATAATGTGTATATATAAAATATGCGTTGTCTTAATATTTGTTTAGTTTATGATAATTTTATTGCCGCTTATATCGAAAAGAGGCACCGCGTGATCACTTCCAGTTAACAATGTTATAAATAACACAGATTTGCAATAATTTAAATAAATTGATTTATTTATTAGCTGTTAATGCACTCATCATTAATGCCGCATTGAAATGATTATACCGACACCTTTATTTCGTTTGTTTATAAGGAATGTACCTACCTATTTTATAGCACGTAATTGGACCAATTTAATACTTAAGTAGTATTAAATTTGTTAATAATTTTAATTATTAATTAAATTTAATTAATAATTAAAATTGTTAATTAAAATTATTAATTAAATAATAATAATTAATCATTATTATTTAATTTTTTAAATTTTTTATTAATTACAGTACACTGAGAACAATATAATTATTAAATGAAGTACTGTCTTGAGTATATTTTTTTTTTATCTACTATTCATGACAAAACATAAAAAACCTGCAGTTGACAACAACATAACATTATGTATTACATTCTACATTCGGAGGTTCCAACCTAAGTAATCCCACTAATATTATAAATGTGAAAGTTTGGATGGATGGATGGATGGATAGATGTTTGTTACTTAATCTCGCCAGAACGGCTGAACGGATCTAGATTAAATTTGCTATGGAGATAGCTTATACCCTGGATTAACACATAGGCCTATTTTCATCATCACCATCATCACCGTTTTTTATCAATACGCGGGTAAAACCGCGGGGCGCAGCTAGTTGGACATAAATAATCATCAGAATAGATTTCACGTCAGTTTTGTATATTAATAAAGATGTTTCATCTGCATATTAAGTATACTGTTTGTGGGAGTTCTAATACTTATGTATAATTTTATATCTATTATGACACACCTGTCCCATTTTAGCTCGTTGATTTTAATCGTATTCTATACCATAAATATTATAAAGACGAAAGATTTGATTATTTGTTTGTTTGTTTGCATTTAAAGCTCCGAAACTAGTGAAGCGATTTGAAAAATTCTCTCACTGTTGGGAAGCTACACTATCCCCGATTGACAGGCTATATTATATTTTGAAAAAAAATTAGAAATCGTTATAATTGTTGCTTTTGCAATTATTTTTACCGTGCGAAGCCGGGGCGTTCCGCTAGTACGGAATAAGTGGACTACAGTCGCGAGTGAATAGGTACCTTCTAGGTTTGCGTGCTAAATCCTAGACAACGTCATCACTTACCATCAGGTGAGACAGTTGTCAAACGCAAACTTACAATATGTAAAAATAAGAAAAAACAATACTAGAAATGTACCTACGCATATCGAAAATACATCATGTGGTTACTTTTTACTTTGGTTTTATTTATCAGTTCAATGAAGCAGTGAAGTTAAAACTTTAATCGAGATAATAATAACATTAAAGTAAGCGCGCAACTGTACGTAAAGTGCGTTCCAATTTAGCGTGTCATCGTTATTCGTAATACGTAGTATACAGTATAAGTATAAAATTAATAATGCCTTAGATGTCAGAGCAGCAAGCTCATGCATCATATCAAAAACGGCTTATTAAATCTCAACGAAAGGCTTGGCTAAGTCCAATTAACGCTATATAATACGGTTTAACATAAACGCAGTGTTGTTAACAGAATAATAATTCATAAGTTGACAGCTCGTGAATAATTCGCGAGTCGAGTTGTTATCAGAGGCACTTGCGCAGTGCGCTCTCCCGCGCGTGCCGCTCCGACACGCTACCACGTGATCTTTGTATTTGGAGCGACAGAAGTACCATCGCCATACACGATTTACATTGCTGGCTTACAATATATCATCACGATTTGTTGATGAGGCTTAATGATTTTAAATTTAATTGTTGATATTTGCGATACCTGTTGTTTATTTACAATCAAATGTAACAAAATAAATCACGAAACACATGGTTTTACAATGATAAAGAAATTTAACAGCGCTTAAGTCTAAGTAAAACTGGTGCTATTGAGTTGTAGTTTTGTAAATAAAATTGTATTTTCGCTTGTTAAAAACACCAGTCGATGTATGGTGTACAAAATTTCGTGACGTTGAAATTTCTGACGAGAGGCTCGACTAATTGCCCGATAAGTCGTCGATTCGCGTCTCGTTTTAATAAGGTGCGCTGTGGACATGTGTGTGTGGATGCCGATGGAATGCCACGGTCACGTACTCTCGTGTGCGACGGTAACAATGTGTGCGAGTGACGTCTGCCAAGCGACGCCACAACCAGCCGCTCAAGAGCTGCCATTCCCCCCGCAAAAGCACCCACCCGACACTAAAACGATGAAAACAGATGGTATCGCAAAGGTCAGCGCCGCTTGGTCCGGTCACTGTGTACGTTGTTACTACGTGAAGGCATAACGTCGATCTGCGCGTGTGTGTAACCTCGATTCGTACACACTACGGAGCGAAGCATTATGGTTATAAACATGGAGTAATTCGCAGAATATCATTATCCAAATGAATATCCACCTCGAGAGCCGCGGTCAACGTTGCTCTGTTCATTTGATTTTGTTTCAATAACGTCGGGAACCTTAATGTCGTTTGGAGATCAACCGTCGGCATGTTTGTTCACTTATATAGTAACTCTGATCGTCAAACCCGAAGTTCACTGACTTAAAAATACAACATATATTGTTGATTTAGCTTAAAACAATAGGTATCAATTCAATCGTACAGAAGTGAGAAAGAATTCGCATCAAAATAACAAATGAATGCTCGATGTTAGTCTGTTCACACCGTACCAGCAGGCTTTCCCACGGTTGGTTGAGTGTGTGCTCCCGCCTCCCCCCACTCACACACTCCCGACTCGGCCCGTATTTGTAATTCAGTACAGGTTCAGAATTCAAAGCGTATCATGCACCTTATACCTTCATACTTACTACTTAAACGCTCTATAATAATTAAATGCGCCGGATCACCGAGGATCAATGAACTGATTAACCATGGACATCGTAATCCAAACTACATAATATCATTGCCATATTTTGTAACTGGTCAGAGGGTAATTTTCCAGCCAATATGACGTTTATCCTAGCCGGTTCTTGATAAAAACGGCCGAAGCTCACGATAGATATAACAAACTCGAATATTTTTTTTAGTTGTATAAATGTAAATGTTATAAGTGTAATGACCTAAGGTCTCAACTGTTCGCGTCTATTAGCAACTGACATCAAATAAATAAGTCAATTAATCAATACATAAATAAAAGTTATAAACATCGCGTGGGCTCGGAGTCGTCTTCGGTTATTTCGGTCGCCACCTTACTCGCTCGACAATTATTCGGGAATTTAAAAGATCACCCCGACGACGGACAGGTCGTTGGCTCCGCAATCCACTGACTCATTCTTTTGTTTTTACTTGCTCCTCACTCCTCAAGTTGATTTGGTTGAGGATAAAGTGGACACTTTATTGGCTGAACGAGACCTATTGTCCGAGCACGATAGCTTATCTTGAAGCATGGTCACTGTGCCTGTCTCAGTAGTGAAATGTGATAAGGTGTCGCACGACACCTCCGTCTTCTTTTATCATAAGTATATTAATACGTTTTAAAACTAGCGGTCCACCCAAGCCTCGCAAGGGAAAAAACATTAAGAATTAAAAATTATAACGGGCCGTAATTTTTTTGAAAATATATATATATTTTTTATTTTTTTTAAAAAGCTTGCGTTTGACCACTGTCTCACCTGATTGTAAGTTGACCGTCAATAAAGCACAAGAACACAATCACCAGGTATATTTTAAATCACAATGAGTTTAATATTAATTTATCCTACTTTTATTTTCAACTATATTATATATCACTTTACACTATAGAATACACTGCACTTTATTATAACACACTTTACACTATAAAATACACTACACTTTATTGCAATACACTTGACACTATAAACGATATATACAAGTAGAGTGACCGTTCTCTCCAAGTTTTAAATTCCAACTGTCCTAACATGCCACTTCCACACGCCACCTCGCCATTTTCCAGTGCAGCCAACTATAAGGCACTGACCAATGGCGACACAGCTAACTAAGCAGACCTTTCCGTTTTAAATACACTGGTAACAAGCTGACAACTTACTAAAATAATATACAAGTCAAATCCGTTCTAATAATAAGCATCTACAATGCTAATACAGATGGCGTTGCTATCGAAACTACACCTAATGACTTTCAGTCATGCCAATATATAATATAATAGGCTTCCACGAGCACAGGATAGATGGAAGCACTGACAGGCGACAACATCCGGCCCTCCTGCACACACAGCCGTCCTCGGGTGTGTTGTAGTCTGGTGCATTTGCTGTGAACATAATAATACTGTTTTAATCATTTAAATTATATAGCTTAAAAAAAAATGCCATTTCATTTGTGTGTCTGCATCAGTTATTCCATCGACGGTTAACAGATTCAGACAAGCACAAAGTATTATTGTTACTAAATAAGAGGACAACTCTGCATTGCCTAGATTTACTGTTCCATCGATCGGTCAGCATAAATGGGCAATGACACAGTTAGATTTTCAATAATGTATTAATAATTCACAATAGGCACTCAGTATGTTAATCAAGATCAATGGTTTTCCACAAGGCGTTATTTTTGCCAACACATAACCCAAGGTACAATTCACCATAGATTTTGATATTTTTTTTTAGATCTTAAGTAATAACTTCACACTCACACTGTTATGTTGTCATTACTCAATTTAATCTCAAAATATCAATACATCATTGTTCGGAGCAAATGCACTTGACAGATAAAATAAATTCAATAAATAATATGAGTACTTGTTTATATTATACCTGACAACATCCTTGGCTTTCCTTGCGGCTTTTAGTTATTCAGTCATCTAAATCCGCCAATCGTATCCAAGGTTTCATGTTTTCTACACATGTAGTGCCCTCATAACGTCTCGAAGTTCGCTCAGCCCCCCTCATGTCTGTCACCTTGTAGCGGTCATGTCCTAATATTTCTGATACCTGAAATGGTCCTTTAAACAATGGCATTAGCTTGGTACTTTGACCTTCATTAGATTGGCTAGGTATTTTTAACACCACTAAGTCACCTACATTATATACTCGAGCTTCTTTACGCTTAGAATCGAACATTTCTTTTTGTTTATAGGCATTCGCTTTAATGTTTTCACTAACATTTTTTCTTAATAATGTTACATCGACTGATCTTTCTTCGTTGTCATTATCATCGTATTTGTCCGAATCTGTTTGAAGTCTATATCCAAAAAAAACTTCACTAGGTACCGCTGAAGTCGTTTTATTTATTGTACTATTAATTCCTTGTTGAATATTTGAGATTTGTTGGTCCCATTTATTATTTTCAGTATTAGCGCCCATACTACGGAGAGCTTCAAGGATCGTGCGATTGTAACGCTCAACTTGCCCGTTAGACCTTGGTATACCGGTAGCTATCACATGGTGTCGAATATATTTGTCCTTGCAGTAATTTACAAATAGTTGAGATGTAAACGCACTGCCTGCATCACATACAATTCGCGACGGATTGCCGAACACCTTGAAGATTTTGTTCAATTCATTTATGACTACCAGACTTTTTGTGTTTCGAACGGCAGAAATAAACACAAATTTTGTAAATGAATCTACTGAGACTAGTAAGTACATATTTTTTTGTGTTGTTTTTACAAATGGGCCTAAATGATCAATATGCAGTGTATGAAACGGTCGTGCATATTTTGGTATTGGAAATAATTTTCCTTCCTTTTTTCCTTGAATGTTTTTCGAATATATACAATTTAAACAGTTTTTTATATATTTACGTACTATCTTCCTCATTTTAGGGAACCAATAAAATCTTTTTATTCTCTCTATAGTTTTGTCTGAAGCGAAATGTCCTAAATCATCATGATTTGCCCTAATTATTTGCCAGATACATTGCTTTGGGACTAGCCACCGTCTGCCGTACTCAGTTCTGCGATATACTTTATTACCTAATAATTCATACTCTTTATATTTTTTTTTGTTTGACTCGGCATCTCCTGACTCCAAGGTTTCTCTAATAGTACAAATAGCTGAATCTTGTAATTGTACAGACAACAGCCAGTCCCCTTCTGTGATAGCCATCACACTTTCATTTGACGTGGAAAGAGCCGGGTCTTTAATTGGATTTCTACTTAAAGCATCAACATGTTGCATCTGGGTGCCAGGTCTATGTATTATATCAAAGGTAAACTCTTGAGTTAATAAAACCCATCTACCTATCCGAGAATTGAGATCTTGTTTGTTAATTGTGTACTTTACCGCATTGCAGTCAGTAATAATTTTAAAAGTAGAACCTAGTAAATTGTGTCGGAATTTCCGGAGTCCTACCACTATCGCTAAAAACTCTAGTTCGAATGAATGATATTTTTTTTCTTCGTTAGAAGTTTGCCTACTGTAAAAATGTATTGGCCTTTCTCCTAGATCAGTGATTTGCGTTAAAATACATCCTACACCATCTCTACTCGCATCAGTGTATAGTATCACCGGTAATTTAGGATCAAAAATATTCAAAGACGAATTTTGTGCCAACTCGTTTTTCAAAGATACAAACGCTTTTCTTTCATCTACACCCCACATCCATGCAACCCCTTTTTTTAAAAGATTGGTCAAAGGTTTAGACATAATTGCACAGTTTTTAATAAATTTACGAAAGTAATTTATCAATCCTAAGAACTGTCGTACTTGGTGAACAGTTTTGGGTTCCGGGTAACTTTCTATTGCTTTTAACTTTTTTTTACCCGGACGAACACCCTCATAAGATATTTCATACCCGAGAAAGTTGATAGATTTCCGAAAAAACTGGCATTTATCTAGATTTATCGTTAACCCGTTGGTTTCTAAGAGTCCTATAACTACCTCTAGTTGTTTGATATTCTCATCAATTGATTCAGTAGCAATTAAAAGGTCATCCATATAACATATTACTTTGTTAAAACGTAAATTTCCCAGAACAGTGTTCATTAGTCTTTGGAATACTGATGGAGCATTACAAAGACCAAAAGGCATCCTAGTAAACTCGTAATGCCCGTCAGTTGTTATGAATGCTGTTTTGGGAATAGAGGTCTCACTGACATTAATATGATAATATCCACTTTTTAAGTCAAGCGACGTAAAATATTTGCAACCACGTAATTTATCTATCAATTCATCTACGATTGGCATAGGGTATTTTTCTTTAACTGTTATTTTGTTCAAAGATCGATAGTCCACACATAACCTCTTCTCTCCATTCGCTTTATCAACAAGTATTACAGGACTAGCGTATGGTGAGCAACTATCCCTAATTATACCATTTTTAAGAAGATCGTTAATAATTTCTCGTGTAGCATTCTTTTCCGATTCCGACATCCGATATGGACGATGACTTATAGGTTTATTAGTAGTAAGTTCAATATCTAACTCAACGCAAGAGGTTTGACCTAATGTAGTTAAATCTTTAGCAATGACCCGAGGGTGTTTAGCAAATATTTCATTAAGTCTTGATGTATGGTCAGATTCAGAGTTAAGCATAGCAGTTTCAATCAATGTCACTTGTTCGCTAGTGACTGGACAAAATACTAGACTATTCCCTACTCGTGTATACATAAGATTTTTATCTTCCGTAAAATTCCTCCCAATAAGTATTGGACACCCCGTTAGATCATCAAAAAGATACATTATAATATCGAGCTTTGCATCATCTATTTTGAGACTCACGTTTACCCCTTGAGTAACTTGTGAAATTAAATCTTTTTTAAATCCAGTCAACAAAATTGGCTCTTTTAACTCAAATGGTAACAAATTTAATCTGTGCGCTAGACTTCTAGTAATGAGAGAGCACCCACTTCCCATATCAATGAAAGCTTGATGTTTACATCCATTCATCTCTATTTCCTTAAAAAATTTATCTTTAGAGCTATTTACAGACACTAATTTAACCTCAGCATCTTTTTCAACCTTATGTTTGGGCTTATTTCTACATACATTTTCTACATGACCAATTTTTTTACACACATTACACTTAACGTTGGTTCCCAAAGGGCAATCGAATTTTTTGTGGCCTATTTCACCACAGCAAAAGCAAGTGTACGTATATGATGCACTACTCGATGATGGATCACTTTTACTTAATGTCTCGCCTTTCTTGTCTGAATATTTGGCAAGAAATGATCGAGATACTTGTTTGGAATTACTACTTTGCTTAATTGCAAGTTTTTGTTCTACTGGTACCGAAACAGAATAAGTTTTACCGTGTAAAAATGATGACAATTCGTCACAGTACCGAAAATTACCAGCTTCCGCAGCCGTACATATGTTTTTATCACCAATAGTCCCCACGATTATCGATATTATGTCTTGTTCGGAAAAAGATAACCTTAACCTATCTATGCGTCCCTTTTGCTCAAAATAAAATTCATACAGCGATTGACCTCCAGAAGGTTTAACCTGCATCAATTCTTTCAACATACAGTATACGTTCCGGTTTACTTGAAAAGTATCCAACATAACGTCTCGCCACTGCTTCCACTTCCAAGTTGTCCATCGTGTTTCATTTTTTTGAAGTGAATCATACCACGTTTTAGCGGTACTACGTAATTTTTGCAAGGCTTGATACTTTATTACACGATCGGACCACCCAAAAGCCCGAGCATTGGCTTCAACTACATTTATCCACATTTTGATATCGTCTACTAGAGGGTCAAATTCAGGTACAACTGAAGATAGTAAAACAGTTTGACTCACTGCAGGTGACGCACATCGTGCGCGTTTCACTTTCCTGTGTCTCCGACGATCCTCCTCCGAACTGCTGCTCGATGTCCGCGATCGCTTAGGGCTCGGTGTACACGCGGAGCTGGATGACGTGGTCGAGGTTCTTCTAGTCTTTCGCTTCTTCGTTCTTTTACTGCTTCGCGGCATGGCGTGTTTTCAATCCCGCTTCTGATGTAAGTTGACCGTCAATAAAGCACAAGAACACAATCACCAGGTATATTTTAAATCACAATGAGTTTAATATTAATTTATCCTACTTTTATTTTCAACTATATTATATATCACTTTACACTATAGAATACACTGCACTTTATTATAACACACTTTACACTATAAAATACACTACACTTTATTGCAATACACTTGACACTATAAACGATATATACAAGTAGAGTGACCGTTCTCTCCAAGTTTTAAATTCCAACTGTCCTAACATGCCACTTCCACACGCCACCTCGCCATTTTCCAGTGCAGCCAACTATAAGGCACTGACCAATGGCGACACAGCTAACTAAGCAGACCTTTCCGTTTTAAATACACTGGTAACAAGCTGACAACTTACTAAAATAATATACAAGTCAAATCCGTTCTAATAATAAGCATCTACAATGCTAATACAGATGGCGTTGCTATCGAAACTACACCTAATGACTTTCAGTCATGCCAATATATAATATAATAGGCTTCCACGAGCACAGGATAGATGGAAGCACTGACAGGCGACAACATGATGTTAAGCGACGACGCGGTCTACGGTGGAGCACGCAAACTTAGAAGGAATCTATTCACTCGCGACTTGAAGACTCCGGGGTTGTACATATCGGGAAACACAGACTCAGGCAGTGAGTTCCACTCTCTGGCAGTACGCATTATAAAAGTGGAAGCAAAACGCTTCGTGCGTGTATAATATAATTTAACCTATTTCACCCGGGGATAGTGTAGCTTCCCAACAGTGAGATAATTTTTCAAATCGGTTCAGTAGTTTCGGAGCCTGCAAATGCAAAAAAGCCCTGCAAAAAACAAATCTTTCCTTTTTATAATATTAGTTTATTAAAATAAAAAGACACACAAAAATGGGAAGAAGAAAGTATCAGGTTTTTAATTTACACATAATAATATATTCTTTTATTTTCGGAATTAGTATAACTCACGTTTTTTAACAAATTGCTCGACCATTATTTTTTTTATTTTCTAAATGCTAAAATCAAAGGATTACATTATAATATTTGGCAAGTCAACTATTTGTATAAATATCACGCACTGATGATGATGATGTAGTATAAAATTGAGCTCGCTAACGCTATCGAGCAAAAGGGTCTGAAAATGATCGTAGTTTAGCATTATCAGAATCGATTCAAATAATGATACGTTCCGAAAATGAATCGATGAATCGACAATCGAAATAATCCCGAGCAGAGTAGCAGCACGTAACGTCGATCTGGCGCAACGCGTACACGCCACGAGTAATTTGAATGTTGCTAATTATAGGTGCTATTGCGGTTATAATAAGATCCTCCCAACTTCCCAGAAACGAGGCCGACCCGCTTTATTAATATTTATCCGATACACGCCGGTCGCAAGCTAACTGACGCAGTCAAAGAAAAACATTCCCGCCCGAAATAAAGTCGTAAAGTACCGGAACGATTTGAATCGATGTTCACGGTGTTTATAATCGGGTTATAAATGCGTACCGAGTGTCGATGCTGCATCGAATACCGATTGAGGAAAACTTTTACCCGTTAGCTTAATCATATTTCAAAAATGGAATATAGGCGTACCCCACGCTCTAAGATCACGTAACTAAAAGCGAGTCTAGATGCAACTACATGTAAACGCACACACAGTTGTCTGTACTAATATTATTATTATTATTTTAATGATTATAAGTTTACGTTTGACCATTGTCTCACCTGATGTAAAGCGACGACGCGGTCTAAGGTGGAGCACGCAAACTTAGAAGGAACCTTATAACATTATAAGGAGGAAAGATTTGATTGTTTGTTTGTTTGTTTGCATTGAATAGGCTCCGATACTACTGAACCGATTTGAAAAATTTTCTCACTGTTGAGAAGCTACACTATCGCCGGGTGACATAGGCTAAATTATATTTTCAAATAAATTAGGAATCCTTACAAATTTAATTTTAAAATTTTTTATCTGTGCTAAGCCGGGGTGGACCGCTAGTTAGATAAACATGAGCTGTTAACGTAGGTAAGTACTACGATCCATCGTAGACTGCATCGTCATTTAACATCAGATGAAATAATGGTCAAACGCCGGCCTTTTGTGAATAGTGGCCTTGTGTGATATATTGTGAATATAATAATACGAACCATACGTACTGCATAACTTCCGGGCATATTGCGACTGAAGCAAATTAGGTGCGCGAACCTAATTTATGCGGTCCACGCCCGACGAGCTGGAGTCCTATCTTCCTATTATAATAACATCATTGGGTTAAATTCGATAGTTAGTGAATTGATTGTGTGGGTGCTTGCACGTGGTGGCTGTGACGTCATAACAAACAATGGGGGACTTTATCGCTACGGTTTAAATGGAATGATTAGAAGTGGAAGTTAATAGCGATTTGAATAATACTAATAAACGCGCTGGATATCATAATGAAAAAAAACTACACGAAAATAAGAAATATATGAACTGGAATTGGATAAAAAACTTATTAAAGTGTAATAAATATTTACATATAAAATTATTGCATTCAGATATAAAAATACCCAGAGTATCTTATAACAAAAGAATAAGTATCGTGGGGTGTTTTAGTTATATAACTTTTATGTAAACCATACATTATATAAATGGCTGTGGAAAAAAAAGTCCATAAAAAGTAATCATAACAACCATCTGCTAGATTGTGCTAGCGTAAACCTTATTCAGGACTAATTTATTTTCTTTTCCCAGTGATCAGGAACGAGTAGTCTATCTTGATTTCAGAAGGGAGAAGAAGAGAAATAAAAAGTTTGACAGCAGTCAAAGCAAACTTTTAAACTTAAAAATAAACTCATCAAGGTTACGTGATTTATAACCTTGAAATTCTTCAAATGGTTTTTCCATATCATAAAAACATATATCCTAAAATTGGGGTTGATTTATAAATTGGTTAATTTTTAAATTTGAAGTAGACTACCCAAACTAACCAATTTGATTAACAAATCAATCTAAATAGCTGCCTTTGGCTTCTTCAGAAGCGTGATTTTTGGACACGCATGTGCATACCTAAAATTGCACGTCTACTGACATCACTATTTGTAGTATGGACGACGTGGACATTTATGTTAGTCGTCCTCATATAGTCAATACAGGAAAAACTATAGTTGTACTAATTTCGTCCACACCCGTCTCGTAATGGCAACCCAACCATTAATTTCTGCTCTTGATTATAATGTAGCCAAATTTATTAATGTATGAGTACAAGACAAGTAAATCTTACTTAACTTGAAAAATCACAAAGCCATATGAAGGTAACGGATGTAATGCTTGCGCGATCTAACTTTCCATCAGCGCCATCTGTTGAGGATTAAACTAAGTGGCGAACAAGCAATGTACAACCCTTGGGACGATGTTTACATTGTTAAATTGTACAATGTTACGTGTTTAATTTTGTAACCCACAAAGAAATAAAGCGAAACTATACAAGTAGGTGAATATTATACAGATATTTGGACAATAGTCGGAACGGAAAACGGAAGGTGTTTTATACATTATAATGTGTCAAAGTCACGTCAATTTTGATAACAAAATTAAGATATGATTACTATTAAAGTCTAATCTAACTCTAACTGTCTAGTGTAATTACTATTGCTACTAATACTATTTAACTCTAATCGGGGTGGTTGGGTTGGTTTATTGGGTGGTAACAACAAATGCGCTGGAACTATGCCTTAAAACAGAAGAAAGGAAAAGTCTAAAAATGGGATTTGTGAATTTTTTGAGCCCGTAGGTCATCTGTAAAATACATATTTATAATATTTTAAATCAACACGCATCAGGATTTATCCCGCTCTCTTTGTCTGTAAACCCTCTTGAATGTCACCGGCTCTTCTTCGATGATAGCGCCGAAGAATCAGGGGGTCTCTCGGCGGCGGGGCGGGGGTCAGCCGGCCAACCTATGCTCGAGCTTTTGTGATGAGGACTATCAATAACAAAATAAAGATGAACATAACATCTTTACTTTCAATATCACAACTTTAAAATCGTATATCTGTACTGTCCATACTGTTTGTAATGTAACGGTCTAGATTTCTGAATGACAGACATGCCTTTCGGGAATGTTAAATTCTATAAGGTAGGTCAATCTTTTATATAATTCTGGTCTATCAATGAAACATTTACAAAAATATTGAAAATGTTCTTCGAAAAGTCGTTTTGTTATAGTTTTTATCAACTATGTAAATATTGGTACTTTAAAGGCATATTTACATTTGTTATTAATTCCTTGCATAGGTACCTACTTACACGAAACAGCTATTAATACGTTTATGGCAAATACACAGCACAGATAGGTAGGTAGGTAGGTACATACTGCGGTCGGACAATGCACGACCTGGACTCTCGCCAGCAGCCCCTGGAATTGATTTTACTTTGCCACCGAAACTCTTCGCTTTAGAAGGTAACATTAGGCGTTTAATTAATTATTTATATATTTTTAACTAATGAATAATCCCATTTTTCTAATAGACTGTAAGATTTGACAGGAGTACAGTAAATATGATATGATTATAAGGAATAACCTAATAAATTGTAGTTGCACGTGTTTTATGATTTTGTTTTTAAATATACATGTTCACTATGTGAAAGTGTTAATGCGTCTATAATTTTTTTAATAATAATGTAATATTTTATTATCTTTTATAATACTTCACAAACTATGTTTATACCGATTTATATTGCAATTAAAGCTCAAATTGCAACCTTGTTATGATCGCATTTTATATCAATAGGTAGGTTCAAAGTAGTTCTATTTTCAGACAGTCCTAGTTGCCAGTTTCACTGGCTGGTTTACTGCAATGATGGCGTTAGTCAGTAGCTGTGGGTCAGTGGTCAGTGACATGAATCCTGGATCTCCGGGACCCGGGGATCGAATCCCGGCAGGGGCAAACTTTTGTGCGTTGGGTGTAGATGCTTTTCCCGGGTCTTGGTTGTTTGTGTGCTGTGGTTGTGTCCATGCCTCCCTCGACGCAGGGAATCCTAAAGCAGGTGTTTGAGCTTGATAAAAAACATACTAGAACTACTACTAAACCTAGAACATACCCGGACAACCCGAACATACCCTGTCTTCCCTTTTTAATAATATTATCGGAACGCTGCTATGACTCATCGAGATATGTTAAAATAAATCGTAACTGATCAAGACCACAGATAAAGTTGATTAATACTTGCAAAACCGTTGCTAATATGTAATATGTTCGCTAGTTTCCTGCGCACAACCAACCAACACTACAACCGACCGAAGAATTAAGTGACTAAAAGACACTAAATCCCAACTCCACTACCGAAGAAAATCTCAAAGACAAACTTCCAAACAAACTGCAATTGTCAGAGATCAAACGGAAAGGGATATTTAAAGTTATGAGATGTTATAGTCGGGCTCTTATCTGCGAGCCTGGCATTGGTACCATACGATTGCTTATACAAACCGATACGATTGCGAAAAACTACTAAGTAAAATCGTAGGAGCCAGTTTAACATAATAATTATAATTACCTACGACGGTGCAGTGACCCCAAAGTAGATCTTCCCCTCCGACAGCAAAGAACGCCACTGATCCTTCTGTTATCATAATCTTCTCTCAGCCATGTGCATCCACTGCTGGACAGATGCCTCCCCCATATAGAGGGGATTTGCCAATACTCGCCACGCTTGGCAGGGGGATTGGCGAGCACCGTGTGATCTCCAATCCTCAGAAGGCGCTGCTGCCCACCTTCTGGTACGTGGTCCCTTAGCCGACTCTTACGGCACCCGCGGGAAGAAATGGGGGAGTACTATTGTAGGCCGGTGCCACCACGGCCCTATCATAATACAAGCACATATTTTTTTTTTTTTTTAACATTCACACAAGGTCTTCTGGTCCCAAACTAGGCTGAGCCTGTACTATGGTAACCTGATGACTGATATATATACTTATATACATATACACACCCAGACACAGGTCAAACAGACATGTTTATGCACACAAATGTTTGACCTGTCCGGGAATCGAACCTGGGACCAGCGGCTCAGAAGGCAGAGTGCTACCAACTGCGCCAACCGGCCAGTCAAATATACAATCACGGTCAATATCACACAACGATCTATGCTTTTTCTAAGAAATGGAACTATTAATCAGAAATTAGGATGTCCAATAAAAGAACGATACGGACGTCACGTCACGGACATAGTCCAGCAGATTAGTAAATTGAAATGGCAGGGTACATGTCTTTCAGAACTTTGGCCAATGGGGCTTTTTTTACGTTTTATAAGTTTGCCTTTGACAACTGTCTCACCTGATGGGGTAAAGCGGTCTCGAGTGGATACCACGAACTGGCTATAGCTACTTGGCTTTAACAGCGAGGTGGACAAATGACCTGAGGGCTGGATGCGGGCTGCTGCCAACCAGCCCTTGTAGAGATAAGTAGGGATGGCCTTTTAGCCAGCCCAGCGTTTTATGACTGGCATGATGCTGACAAAGAAAACATTCACATACATTGATGGTTGTTATCTCAACTTTAGAGTTAATATTTGTGCAGTTCCTTTGTGATGTCCACTAGTAATTAATACTCACTGGTCGTTAAGGGCAGCTGCCAGAACTCACTATGTGTGTTTTTGGGGACAGTTCTAAATCATGAGGGCTAAGAGTGATAGCTAACTAGGCCAGTGATACTAGGCCAGGCATACTGATACTATGCGTAATAGTTTTTTTTTTTTTTTTTATTCACAATAGGCAGGCGTTTGAACACTATCTCACCTGATGTTAAGTGATGATGCGGTCTACGATGATTCACGCCTGCCTAGAAGATACCTGTGTTAGTGTTCATAAGCAGGGTTAACATTTTTATCTACATCGGTAAGTTCAGCTTTATTGTCAGTAAATGTAACGAATCCAAGAGTGGAACTCACTGCTGAGTCTGTGTTTCCCGAAGTCTTCAAGTCGCGAGTGAATAGGTTCATTATAAGTTTGCGTGACAACCCTATAATGTATTCGGTGTGTATTTGCGTGACAACCTTAGACCTCAGTTGAGACAGCGGTCGACGTAAACTGCATTGTTTCACTACCTCTATTTAAGAATATCTTTTTAACCGACTTCAAAAAAAGGAGGAGGCTCTCAATTCGATCCGTATGTTTTTTTTTTTGTTTTTTTTGTGTTTGTTACCGCATAACTTCCGACTGGGTGAACCGATTTTGATCGCTCTTTTTTTATTTGAAAGCTGGTGCTTTCTTACTTAAATTTCATCAAAATTGGACGAGCACTTTTTGAGTTACAAGTCAAAAACTGAAAAATGCGCGCTTATACTACACGATATTATAGTAGCGGGTGAAGACATCGGTGAACATACCCACACCACAATGACAGTTGATCCCATGAGTAGTCAACTCACAAAGTCTGAGTAACAAAGGCCACTAAAAAGAGTTAAAAAAAAAGTTTTTACCAAAAAATGGAACCGACTTCAACACTCAAAAGTATGAAATAACTTGTCGAAGTCCATGAGCACAATATTTTGATATCAGTCACTTTTGAACTATCATGGTACCGACTACAACAAGTTATTTCATAGTTTTGAGTGTGAAGTCGGTTCCATTTTTTGGCAAATTTTTTTTTTTATTGACATTACAAAGTACATTTATCAGTGGAAATCTCATATGGGTAAAGAAAGAACAATCAGTGATTATAAGTAAAAGTAAACTCCTTAGACCGTACGATATCGCGTCGTCGGTATGCTCGCCGAGATCCGTTGGGGGTTGGCTTATTGCCAGGTTACTTTGGTTTAAATTGCTTCCACCCTCGGCTCACATGCTCCTCCAGATCTAGAACTGAAACCTGAAAATCTTAATGAGAAAAAATGTCAGCCTGCTGTCATGATGTTAACGCGTGAATTGTTTTAAATAAAGCCTGATTCTTTTAATAGTAAAAACCTCTAATGTGATAATATTTTCTTTTAATTTTTTTTTTTTTTTTTTTTACTAATATAAGTTTGCGTTTGACAACTGTCTCACCTGATGTTAAGTGATGACGTTGTCTAGGATTTAGTGTAAATTTTAATTAAAATTTTACTTAATTCATACATTTATTTATTTAATGCTTCTTGACTGAGGTTATGGTTGTAGCCAGAGTTCTATCATTTTCTCACTGCACTTGGTGCAGGCCAGATGCTCTCAGCTCTCCATATACTTGGACGTTCGTATATAGAGATAGCTATCTATATCTATAGTCTCTCTCTAATCTATCTATTTAGATTATACTTTTCTTTTACCTGTCATTAATTTATTATAGAATCAGGGAAAGCTGCTTCAGTCTTAGAGAGCCAAGATATGGGAAATAAAAGTAGTGTAGGTCATGCGGTCTACAATGGATGACGTGCAGATTCTTGTTTGCGCCGTTTATAAATCATTGTAATAACAGTATAAGAATCTCTTTGTTATATATTTATTTTAACCACCCAATAAATTTTTTCCAGTCACATCTCTGCTCTATGATTCCCTGAGTCGCGGGAGGCATGTACCACACATTACATAAACAATAAAATAATTGTTGTATGTATTCCTTAGAATAGAAAATTCATTAGAATTATTTTATTGTAAACTCTAAGGCTAATAAGGCTTTCACGGCCGGCGTTGCATGTTGTATGTCCTTCCGGGCTGTTTGGCCGTGGTCTAAGTGAAACTTGTGTTCCAGACGTTTCGTCGATCACTGCGGTCGACATCTTCAGTGGTTCAGGTCCGAGCGGCGACAAGAGCGTAGAACTCTCCTTCGCGGCGTCTTTTCTGTTACTGACGCTCGGACCTGAACCACTGAAGATGTCGACCGCAGTGATCGACGCAACGTCTGGAACACAAGTTTCACTTAGACCACGGCCAAACAGCCCGGAAGGACATACAACATGCAACGCCGGCCGTGAAAGCCTTATTAGCCTTAGAGTTTACAATAAAATAATTCTTTATTGCAATTACCATGTAAAAGATTTTAAAAATATGACATACTAGCTGAGCTCCGCTGTTTTACCCGCGTGATGATTATTGATGATGATGGTGATGATGAAACTTATGTGTTAATTATGTAACTTATGTGTTAATCCAAGATCAAAACTATCTCCATACTAAATTTCATCGAAATTCAAATAAATAAAAGAAGAAAGAAAGAAAGAAATTAAAATAAATTACATACAAAGGACATGTACACAATAAAGTAGGCATTTTGGTTTTTTTAACTCTAAGCATGTTTTTGTAATTAAGAATAAATAAATAAAGGAATATATAGGCATCAATTTTATTCAGACCCCATCGTTTCGTGTAACACAAAGTGAAAATTCTATAAAATTCAGCGCTTTCAGGACTTGATTTTCAGATTATTATTTACAACGTAATCCCAATATGTCATATCATAACAATAATTATGTGCAATGCTTCGATACCTCACTCTTCGCCCAGTTGAGCCCACAACTCATGTGACATGCGTCAGATGTGTCCAATGCGCATTGTTAAAATACTATTGTGTTTACAAATCTAAATAAAAAACAACATCTATGACAAAAAGGTCACTGAAATATTATGGTTAAATTAAGTGTCATTATATAAATAGCTGGAAATATATTTGGTTTTGTTAAGGTTATAAGCTTACGTTTGACCGATGTCTGATGTTATGTGACGATGCGGTCTAAGGTAACGCAAACTTAGAAAGTGCCTATTCACTCGCGACTTGAAGACTCCGGGGTTGTACCTATCGGGAAACACAGACTCAGGCAGTGAGTTCCACTCCCTGGCAGTAGGCCTTATAAAAGTAGAAGCAAAACGCTTAATATTCGTATATCTGCCTATTTTGGACTTTTTGGTCCATACAAAGATTAATCAATGTATTTTTGAATCCATATCTGTTGCCATGGGTATTCCCTTATCTGTATAATATATAGAATTGTCACGCCTGTTACGAAAACATCGGATTTCCACTTAAGATGGTCCTAGCCTATATTTCTTTCGCTGCCTTCGTCTTTATCTGACCCTTTAAACACACCCGTCTGTAAAGAGTTCTCAATACCTACTGGGCCTTTCCTCCTTTATCCCAGAACGTCTCATATTGGATCAGAATCCTATCGGCGAGGTCTTCCGTTTTCACCTTTTCCATCCACACTCGCTTTGTTTTGTCAACCTCCTTTCATTAAAGGAGTTTCATTCTTTTTAGCAACTGGAAAACGAAATTAGTCGAAAATATATCTATACTAATATTATAAAGAAGAAAGATTTGATTGTTTGTTTGTTTGCATTGAGTAGGCTCCAAAAATACAGAACCCATTTAAAATTCTTTCACTGTTGGGAAGCTACACTATCCCCGGGTGACAGTCTGTATTATATATATTTTTTTAAATTAAGAATCCTTGTAATTAATAATTTTATAGCCATAGGACGTCCACACCTGGACATATACCTCCCCCATTGATTTCCACAAGGACCGGTTGTAAGTGGCCTGCATCCAGCCCTTGCCTGCGATCTTAGTCAGGTCGTCTGTCCACTTGATCGGTGGCCGTCCTATGCTACGCTTGCCAGTCCGTGGTATCCATTCGAGAACCTTTCGGCCCCAACGGCCATCGGTTTTTCGAGCTATATGCCCTGTCTACTGCCCAACTTGCTAATCCGCTGGGCTTTATCGGTGACTTGCGTTCTTCTACGGATCTCCTCATTTCTAATCCGATCACGTAGAGAAACCCCGAGCATAGCTCGTTGTGCGACTCTGAGCCTGCTCAGAAGGCACATAGTTACCAACTCTATTGCAGATAATTGAATTCTCAAACGATGATGTATAAGTGTATGTTTTTGATTCTGTATTAAAATAACTTTGTACTTCTCGTACCTACACGGTTACTAACATTATTAAATACCTATTATTTGACACAAAATATCGCTGAAGTGTAGTAAAGTAGAGACTAAGAGTGAGTGGATATCTCGTAAGAGGTTATTTCCCCTGGCTTCTTGCCAGAGGGTAGGAGGTGCAGTGTGCTGGCGATACCGCACTACCCTCGAAACATAGCTACTGTTCACTACAATATATTATCCTTTAAGTTTTGCTGCGTACATTTGTAACCTAAAACACACAGGGAACTCAGTGATACATTCTTGCAAATAAAAACAGCCTTGAATTTTGTTTATAATATGTGTCTTTTATGTAACGTGTGTTTCATGAAATTATAACCAACACCAACACTAAAACTATATACTTAATACAATCGTGTGCTCTGTTACACAATTTAGTTATTTTACAATATTTATTGCATAATCACACTAATATTCTAAAGGCAAAAGTTTGTAGTTTGAATGTTTGTTACTCCATCAGGCTTAAACGGTTGGACGGATTTGCATGAAATTTGGAATGAAGATAGCTTTATATCCTGGAATAACACAAAGACTTTTGATCCTTGACCAAAAATATAGCTATTTCCCTATTTATTTTAGGGATTACGGAAATACACAAAAACCGTGGATACCACGTACAATTTTACAGCGGGTAACACCGCCGGGCACAGCTAGTTATAACATAGCTGCTAGAAAGTAACCGAAAATAACCCATGTCTTTGCGTGCCTTCTCAAGCAAACCTACATAATTATATAGACCAGTAGTGACCACCCATGGAAGGAGTAGCAACAGTGGATCGATCAATATCGGAAAGGTTATGTTATATATTTTATTTAAAGCTTACGTTTGGCCACTGACACAATTGATCTTCATCAGAATTTAAGAGACTATGAATGGTTATAACCGATTCAGATGCTTACGTTTAATATATCATTATCAAACATCATCATCATCATAGGACGTCCACGGCTGGACATAGGTTTCCCCCAACCAAACATAATCATCCCAAATATGTGGTATTTGTGTCCCGGTTAGCGAATCTTTATATAAAATACTATATGTATGGAAATCGAACCACCTCAAGGTGTTTCTAAGTAACGTAAAACGTAATCGCTTAACGTAAATCTATAACGTTAAGCTCTACATCTACTATTTATATCAAAGATAGACGGGGCGTGGGCGACAGGGATCACTTTCTATCAGGTGAAGCGCCCGCTGGTTCACTAGTATGAAGACTCAGAACATACAATCAGTATATAGCATATATCAATGCTTGACCAACCTAAAGGCCCCAAAGGCTTAAGTATTCCAGACAGACAGACACACCTACGACCAATGATATTATATGTTGTTTATATGAGGTAGATGTCGCACAAGCGCGCGGAAACTGAGGCGGCAAAATTAAGTCAATTGTAGTAATTTTCATTGCGACGCGTATTTCAAGCGCAAGTCTAAACATATACCTATCCTTTTCTATATTATTTGTACCGTATTATCTGTCGCAGTAGGCATGTTTATGTCGTAAAGGAGCAAAATCTGAGCACCGCGCAGTATGAATATACGTCATCTTTGGTCAAACATCATTGCCTACGACGATACAAAAATACGCTCAAGATCATTTTGACATTGACTCCGAGAAAGTCAAAATCAAGCCTACATTTAAACTGTCTCAAATAAAACCAAACAATCCAAAGAGTTCGGAGTCCGTCGATGACGATTTACAACACTCATTTAATATACCTGAACATTTTAAAAACACTAATATAACAAACAAAAGTGGCGAAGCGCGGGCGGTCATTACAGACCCGAATCCTAATGACGCCTCGAATCAACTCCTTTTCTTTTTCGCCTCGATTTTAATCAAATTATAGGTTGAAGAGTATTTTAATATTTCAATACATCTACCGATATCGTTTGAGGAATTTTAACTTTTTATTGTTTCATTCGGTTTCGTCTCGGCTTCGTTTAGAGGGTCTAGACGGGTTTAGAACGAAGCAGAGATTTTTTGCAATCAAACTATACATTTTGTGATTGAAACGTGGCATATGTTAAGATATTGATAAAATGTAAACAGCCGCTCCTTAAAATGATTAAAGACCAATCTTTCAAGTACATTTATTGTAAATAATATTTCATTACAAGTGTAAGTTTGAAAGTAATTATATTTGTATCAATCTCTGGACTCTTGAAGGTGAACAAAAATTCAGTTACATTTATAAGAAAATTCCAGTAGGTACTTCGGCCTTCTACGGCAAATAAAGTAAATGGTAGCAATATGTACTCTCCGCAGTGACTTACTGTTACATCGCACCCTCTCTATTCAAACTCATCAGGGTGAGAGAGATGGACTTTTCATGGCATTTTCATCTCGGCACAGACGTGATGGAACAAATACATGAATATAATACTAAAAATCTAGAATTTGTTTTTAACTAAATACAGAAAACTCAACTCAATCGTAGGTAAAACAGAGCACAGATTGTGTTGATCGAATAAATCTTTTTTGAATTCCGAAGGTAAAACATCCAGGGTGCAACTCAATAAGGACCTAATTCATCTGTCGATAAAAGCCAAGTGAGGAGGAATGAGTATTGTGATAGAGCGTTTTGGAAGTGGTTTCTGTGAGGCTGTCCTTTTCAGTTTCAGTGAGGGATGAAAGAGAGGGCGGGTGGGTGATCCTCAACCTCCTAGTAGCGGGAGGTAAAAGATTAACCCAGTTTTGTTATTTGTCCACTGTCAGTTGAGTACCTATTCACAATGCGGCGGGCGGCGGGCTCTGCTCTCTGGATCTTTGGGCCGTTTAACGTAATTGTAAATGATTAATGTGTCTGTACCTCGCTGTAATAGCAACATTAGATTGGTAACCGATGCTCTCATCTTGATTTATGACCTACCTTTCGTAACTTAGGGTCCTCATTGAAATGTCTGCTGGAGTAAATAGTTAAAGTAATTAATGGTCTCATGGTCCATGACTGTGGCGAAACAAAAGTAGGTGAATTTAGCAAATCAGCCGGGAACCACGTGATGTATCTATCTATTTATGAATTTGTTTAAAAGATTCACCTATATTTTGGTTTGTACTTCTAAAATACCAGCCAATCATCCCAGCATACCAATGTACATATAAAAGTAACCACTATATTATGTATTAATAGAACACAGCATCGTTAAATAATCAATCATGTATATACCTTTGGCTCAATGAATCAGCATTGCAATTCAGCGTGGCAATGCTGCTAGCATTCTGGGCACGCTGCCGGCCGGTAGCGGGTTAGAACGTTTGAGTTATCTATAGGCTACCAATAGCTATTGGATTGCTCAAATGTTATTGCAGTAGCTGCAGTATTGTAATTAGTTATTAGTGTTTTATTTTAATAAAGGCATATACCTTGTATATCTTTATATTTATGTAAATTTTTTAGTTAGGTACCTACTTACTCACATGTATTTCACTAAATTCTTCTTAATTTACGATCTATCTTACCGGGATTTTTTTTTTGTGTGAGTATACTCAGACGTTTCGAATACACTATCCGGAAACCAGGACTCGATGGAGCGTCTTGTTGTCCAGAGATCATAACAAGGAATACTCAGTAGGTGTGAGTGGAGTAGGAAGGTAAACGGTCTCAGGGTCTAATGCCTACAGCTGAACAGATCTCAGCTGTCGGAACGGGTAGATACAGGCTGCTGTTGCTAAGCAACGAAACAACGGCAATCTTCCAGCAGTGTCATGACCACCATCACTTTGGCAAAAGTGTACGACTGAAGAGAGAACTTTCGGTATGACTTAAATTCACTATAGACCTGGTAGAATAACGACTACCTGGACCAAAAATTTGGTTATTATATAATTTGTCATTAATAACTGTATAATAGCAAAAATATCAAAAAATGGAACCGACTTCAACACTCAAAAGTGTAAAATAACTTATTGAAGGATAGTTCAAAAGTAACTAATATCGAAATATTGTGCTCATGGTACCGACTTCGACAAGTTATTTCACACTTTTGAGTATTGAAGTCGGTTCCATTTTTTGGTAATTTTTTTATTTCACACTTTTCAGTGACATTTGCTATTCACGGGATCAATTGTTATTGTGTATGTACACCGATGTCTTCATCTGCAACTATAATTTCGTCGCGGTATAAGTAGCTAGCACTTTTCAGATATTGGAGTGTAACTCAAAAACAGCTTGTCCTATTTTGATGAAATGGGACCACCGCGGAAGTGTGCCCTATCAAACAAAACAACATGATCAAAATCGGTTTATAATATATACGGTCGAGTTGAGTACCTAACCTACTTCTTTTTTTGAAGTCGGTTAATGAAGTCGGTTAAAAAGGCTATTTGCAGAACTTTGTCAATTCGCAAGTAATTTTGATTTAATTTAATTTTAATTTTACTCTAATAACAATCTTAAATAAATAATAACATTAAAAAAACTTGTAATAATTATTTAAATTTACTATTTTGATTACAATATGTAAAAAGATAGGAAGCACATACAAAATTATAACCCTGGAAATCTCAAGGCTTACTACTACTACTTATTGCAAATTAACAGAGGAAGTTAACCTTCTTAAATAAGTGCTTCTGTGGTCCCAGTCACGAGAGTGACGAATGATTCATACGTTGAATCGATGTTTCATGGAAAACTTATAACTTATGCATGGCGGTAACTAGGGCTTAAACAGGAGGTTTTCCGTCCATTCCAAGGTCCATCGATATTGTCAACTTAATCGCCTATGTGTCGTGTATATTATGTGGCAATACCAAAAGGTAAAACATCAAATTGGAAAAATATATGGTACTAGCTGCGCCCCGCGGTTTTGGTGAAGAAAAACGGTTATGGTGGTGATGATGAAAATAAGCCTTTGTCTTAATCCAGGATTTAAGCTATCTCCATACCAAACTTCATCCAGATCCGTTCGGCCGTTCTGGCGAGATTGAGTAACAAACATCCATCCATCCATCCATCCAAACTTTCACATTTTTAATATTAGCGAGATCAATTATGTCTGTAAATAAATTTGGTTATAATCCTATCCTACTAATATTATAAATATTATAAGTTTGTGTGTATGTTTGTTACTTCTTCACGCTCAAACAGCTACACCGATTTCGATGAAATTTGGTATGGAGATAATTTAAGCCCTTGTTAACACATAGGCTACTTTCATCTCGGAAAAAGTATAGTTGTCGTGGGATAATTGTGGTAGCGAGAAAAACCGTAATCCACGCGGGTGAAACCGCGGGGCGCTACTAGTGAAATATATATGTAATAAATGCGTTTCATTCGCGATTTATTTGGTATCATATTTTATTACGTGCGTAACTGTGACCGAAATGAACTATTCACACTTTCGCTTGACCCTTGTGATCTTATAATTAAGCTAGACATTACAGTAACAGACCTTATATATGTGAAACGCCAAGAATACTGTTTTTTTTCGACTGGTAGGTATAACAAATTGAAATAATCGTTCTGGACGTTCTCGGCAAACTTGGCGCTTGTCCGGAACGAAACCTAGTATCTGTATACACACACATACACACACACACTACACAGCTACACACTCTCACTCACCCTACACAGCTACACCTATGTATTGAATATGCGCTTGATCATATTTGTATTTTTTTTGATTAAGTGACTTTTATTGTATACTTTGGCGTACTTAAGGTAGAAGCCATTGTATCCCGAAACACAGTGCAAACTAGTTCGGGGTCAACACACAACAACAACGGGGTTTACATATGTATTATAAACCACAAACGTATGTAAAATAAAGTTATTTGTATACTTGTAGGTACGTTTAAGGATATCCTAGATGACGCTGCCGTATTTATAGAGAAGTGTAATAACAAATATCAGCCCAAATATTTGTCTATCTCGTTTTGCTCGTAACTTATTTCCAGCACAACATTTACCCATGCATGGTAACGTTAATTATGATGTGTAAATTCTACATATTTTTTACAAAGTCGTCATGAATTGAGATTTGTCGAATAAATTAACACTTGATCAAAACAGGTTTGTCATATTAGCTCTCAGACATAATGGTGGTTGTTGTGACGACAACTACACTTACACATTTGACATTGGTAGTGGTTCTGATCGCACTAAGTAAAATGGTGTTAAATAAGATAGTCTTTTATACGATTACGATAAAGTTCAACTTGGTATGACACGTATGAATGACAACACGAAAATTACATCTTGCGGGTAGTTTTTGGTAAAATAAGTCGTCATGACGTCATTCGTTCCGACTAAAGCTACTCGCAACCGAATAAAATTCGCCCAATATTAAAAACTAGTAGCGCCCCGCGGTTTCACCCGCGTGGATTACGGTTTTCCCGCTACCTCAACTTTCCCACGGGAACTATACTTTTTCTGGGATCAAAGTAGCGTATATGTTTTTCCACCGTTTAAACTATACCTATACCAAATTTCATGCGTGAAGAAGTAACAAACATAGACACATACACACAAAGTTTTATTCAATTTTTAGTTGATAAATTGTGAACAGGCTTTAAGTCTTCCCTTCTCCTTCCCATTTCCAACGTCATATCCTAATTCAAATCTTCGCGCCACTCCCCCTACCAACCCACAAAAGAACAATCATTGCGCATCTAGCTGTCGAATCGTGAACTGTGTCCGTCCACCTTCAACAAAAATGTAGCAAATCCAGCGGGCAGTGATTACGGAATAAAATAAACATATAAACTCTAAACAAGGACAAAGTGAAGTGTGTGGTGAATCCTGGTGATAGACTGTGAGTACCCAACTATTTCTTCCATCCATCTGATCCTGACAAAGCCTCAAATCTCATCTCAATAACTTAGCATTTTTTCCTTTTAATCTAAGCTTATCCAAATTGCATTACAGAACTATAAAATGACCGTCCGCACTTGATGATCAGTCACGAAGTCACGAATTTCAGATTTCGTTATGTATGTCATACGGTGTTATTTGTTCAAGATTTTTTAAATGAGAATTAAGGAATGAAAAAAAATTCACTTCTAATTTTGAAAAACATAATACACAAACATGCTGGTAATAGTTACCTTAAGTTGGTGCAATATGCTTTAGATATACCATAACGGTAAGTGTAACTGCAAGACTATTTCACAATATAGGCCGAATTAAATTCTTGTGGAATCACTGTAAAATGAATAAACGACCGAAATAAGAAATGTGGATGTGTAGTTTTTAAAATTTTTACATGGGGCAAATGCCTCTATTAAAATAAAACACTAACTAATTACAATACTGCAACTACTACAATAACATTTGAGCAATCCATTAGCTATTGGTAGCCTATAGATAACTCGTATGTAATGTCCTAACCCGATACCAGCTGGCAGCGGGTAATGTTTTTAAAATGAATGTTGCATTTATTACGTGTATGCTAAAGAACAAAATTACTGCTCTATGTTTAATGGAATAACGGCAAACTGTGACTTGATGCACTTAAGGCGATGATAGCTCAGAAAGGGGAGCGTCGGCTGTCAAACTAACGGACACTGGTTCGATCACCAACAACGGCTTGAGCTTCCGGTGAAGGTAACACCGTTATCAAATGCCCATCATGGTGGTAGGGTTTCCAGTACCCGCCTGGCTAGCTACCACCTTCAAATTTGAAAAATTGTCACGAAACACAGTGTGTTCAGGCAGCAATCCTTGATAGCCAGTGAGCTTTCTAGTCGTCTGGCGTGATAACATTTGATCATGATCAGATCGTCATTGACCATCAAGTGAGGTAGTGGTCAAACGCTAGATCTATACAGTATAAAAAAAACTTTCACACAAACGGGATCTTTCGAAAACTGCATCATCAGTGACCATGGCTTTTTGAATACTGTATAGATTTCGTGTTGGTCAGATAGAAGTCAAACGCAAGAATATTGGTAGAATTAATTCCTGATTAATTAACGCTTTGCAGTCACTTGGGTTGATTTGGTGTGTCCTTTACTTCGTTTTAAGAGTTAACCCGTCTGGGTTTTAAAAATCAGAAAGGGAGGGTGACCATCCCCTCTCCCCCTCCCCCCCAACTGAGGGTGAGGCACTTACATAGGGAGAGAAGACAACTGTTATTATAATACAAGGTATTACTTATGAAGTTTTCATGTTTGAGAATTAGATCTTTCTTGATATATTGTGTCTGCTGCTTTATTTGTTTTATGAGATTTGAAAAGAGCAATACGAATCATATTTGGACTAAAAACACGTACATCGGTTAGAGAGTACTTTAAAAAATATAAAATAATGACAGTGATATCCATGTATATTTACTACAGTTTAATAGAAATACATGAAGAGCGGAAATCTCTGATGAAAAACAAAGACATACATAAGTATAATTTAAAAAATAACGAAAAACTATTTGTTCCACAAGTAAGATTGACAAAGGTTTAAAAACAAGGAATGTGCAATAAAATATTATTATTTAACAAGCTACCATGACTATAGCCAAATTAAACACTAGGGACTTTAAAAGAAAACTAAAAATATTTTTTGAAAACCACCCATTATATTCGTTAAATGAATTTGCTGAAATGCGTCTAAAATAATATTCATTCATCTCGTAGAATTGTATAATATGTTTTTTATTTTCTTTTACTATTAATCCTTACGTTATTTATTTATTATAAGCTTATTATTGTAATTTTGACTTGCCCAGTGTAACGATCATGTTATAAGGCCAATAAAGATTCTTATTCTTATTCTTTGTTTGCGTTGTGTAAGTTTGTATATTTATTTGTGACTTCAGTCAGTTACATCGTTCTACAAGGTTCGTAATTACAAACAGCACTGGGCGGGAGTGCCGCTATTGAATATATATACATTTTTATGTGCGCTGTCTCTCTATCTAAATGATAAAAATATTGGAACCACGCAAGAAGTATGGTATTTATTTATGACGGACTAGCTGCCATCCGTGGCTTTACCCACTTGCCAATGATTGATAATGATGATAACGATGATGATGAAAAGTAGCCTATGTGTTATTCCCGGACCTAAAGTATCTACATATTTAATTTTTTTCATCCAATTTTCATTCAAATCCATCTATCCATCCATCCTTCCTTCCATCCAAACTTTCACATTTATAATATAAGTAGGATTACAAGTTTGACATGTAAACATGAAATTTCATTCTAATAATACAAACACAAATATTTTTATTGCACCAAAAACAGTATCATGTAAAGTCTACTTACATGTGTTGTAGGTACGTTCATTAAATACTGTTCTGTTGTATTTGAATAATATCTTAATGTGTGTCGCTACGAGAAATACACTTAATTTAAATAAAACCTTTACGCTGAGCTATCCAACCGGACTCTTTTAAGCAAAGTGACCATTCAAATCAGTTGAAACCGAAGTGAGAAAACAAATGGGTGCGCTAATACTACGCCCGGCCAATACGGCCGGCGTAATTCAATCCGGACTCCGTGGGGCATCCAGAGAAAATCTATAAATCTGCCGCCATTAGAGCCCAATATAAGTGCAAGTCCGTTACTTGGGTTTGTCAAGATTTTGATAGTGTTATGTGTATACGGTTAATTAGTTTTTGTTTATCATATTACTTAACTTGTTAAGCTGCGTTCGTTGAAGTGATGCAAAAGATTTGTCCAAAGGTAAAAAAAAGGTAATTGAGGGATCGAGGACTCAGATACGCAGGTACTTCTTCTCTCAGCCATGTGCGTCCACTGCTGGACATATGCCTTCCATATAGGGGAGATTTGCCAATGCTCGCCACGATTGGCAGGTGGGTTGGCGAGCGCAGTATGATTTCCTATCCTCAGAAGGCACTGCTGCCCACCTTCTGGTACGCGATTCCTTAGCCGACTCTTACAGCACCCGCGGGAAGAGATGGGGGAGTACTAGTCTAGGCCGGTACCACCACGCGGGTACTTAAGGGGCTTATAAGACCCGATAACCTTGGAGGAACAAAACCGCGCATGGATCCGCTAAGTTTTAGTATGAGGAGCGATGTAAGTGTATAACTGTCGCCTGGAAAATAGTCCCTATGGACAATTAAATGTACAGTTTGTGAGTTACATCTTTACAAATTTATTTAAGTTTCTGAATATATAATATAGTTTACGAGTTCAATCATTTTTTATGTCTTAAAACGACATCAGTTTAATAATTTTTTCACATTGTTTTTGGATACATAGAGTCATTTTAAATGTAAAATGTATAGGAAACACATAAATAAATAACATATAATTTTTTCATTGTTTAATTTTAGTTGTTAAGGAGAAGAATCCTTTTAAAGATGCTCAATTGGGTCTATTCTTCACCTTACAAGTTGTGAGAGATTTGTTCCAGCCGTGACTAGTGACCCTCGAAGAAGGAAACAGCCTTGCCACGTTACCGCACAGTTCCTGTGACGTTGCGGGCTGTGCGAGGAGGCCGGATCAGAGTAACTGCATCAAAGCAAGCAGACCGAGCTGACGCGTTCCTGCAGCAGGAGTGTAGCGTGATGCAGACGATGGAGCACCGCAAGTCGACCGTGATTGGTAAGGCTTCCTATTAAAAAAAATAGCTTAAATATTATAATAAAAATAATAATAAACATATGTATAAGTATCAAGAGTGTCACGAGTAACTGAATTTTAAAACATTAAGTATATTCTGTATAATCTATACGATAGATTGGAGAAAAGGGTATTCTGAAAAATATACCCAAACTATACAAAAGATGTACATGTTCATCTAGGTTACAAATTTTCTAATTCCTTTTTCGATTATCCTATCCAATATGATGAGTACGAAAATGTAAGCGTATGAGCTTTTAAACATAGGCTAGTAGCAATGATGTTTTACTAAAGATGACGTATATTCATACTGCGCGGGGCTCAGATTTTGTTCCTTTACGACATAAACATGCTTACTGCGACAGATAATACAGTACAAATAATATAGAAAAGGATAGCTATATGTTTAGACTTGCGCTTGAAATACGCGTCACAATGAAAATGACTACAATTGACTTAATTTTGCCGCCTCAGTTTCCGCGCGCTTGTGCCACATCTACCTCATATAAACATATAATATCATTGGGCTAGTAGTATATTCGCAACCTTATAAACCTTCGTCACTGAAGGTACCACTCTATTGTGATTACCGAGAGGACCCCGGGACACCCCGAACTCCCCGGGATTCTTATTTACTTCGGGCACAAATTCAGATGACAATGTTTTAGGGGAAAGCGCTGCGTAACTGCCCTAGCTCTAGGGTTGTTGATCTCTAGACAACTGTGAACAATTTACGGTTAGTAAACTATCGTAAATATTTCTATGAAATCATTATTTATTATTTTATCAGGATCTACTATATCTATAGCATACTAATATTATAAAGAGGAAAGATTTGTATGTAAGTATGTTTTTAATGAAGAAACAAAAAACTACTATGCCGTTTTCAAAAATTCTTTCACCATTATAAAGCTACATTCACCCTGAGTAATATAGGCTATATTATATTTAAAAACAAATTAGGGCACCTTATAATTTTTAATTTTCAAATTTTTTACCATTGCGAAGCCGTAGCGGACCGCTAGTAACAGATACGTATGAAGTTTGATATTTTTAGATTTAAAGAAATTACCACAAAAGTTTTTATCAGTGGCTGCCACTGCAACTGTCAAGGACCGGTAAGGTAAACACTATAAGGTTCATGGCATACTATCCTATGACCAGCAGTCACTATATATTACATAAACGTTGAAGGTTTATGATAACATAAAAAATCTGGGCCGGTTATCTGCAAATCAATCCAAAAAAATATTTATTAATGAAACTATTTGAAATATTGGCGCTTGCCAATATTTTTGAGTTACATACCTACCAATCAATGAACACTTTTAGGCGTTACAAAGTTATGTCTATTTCGTTATCTTCTCCCCACGCATCTTTCCAATTATTTTATTTTCAAGAAGTGACATCCCTAGCTAACCCCCTCCCGCCTCCCCGTCAATTACCAACTCTGACCGAGCCGAGACTTATTGACGGACTGTTCGCTTTAAATCGACGACTCTTTGTATCCCGGGCGGCGATACTCTAAGGACAATGCTGTTGTTTGCGGCTTTAGACTCACGTTGTATTTCATGAGATAATACTGTTCTATTTTTATTGTAACAATTAAAGTAGTGACGCAGCGAACCCGTTAACCACACCGCTAGAGTTTAAATTTGTACTAGTTAACCTTATGAGTCTCTACTCACGTGCACAGGATGTGGTGGCACTGAGGGAATAATTGGTTCTATTGATTGTACACAACTACGTATATCAAAGGGTGCCGCCCACGCTGTTTTTTTTTGTTCATTTCTTAGTCTACTTCATGAGCTGTTAAAATCATTGATAAAATATCACTCTTCAAAACCAATCATTGTTTATATGTGTTAATTTTATAACTCGTAATTGAGCGATCGCGCGGGACTCGGTTCTTTTCCTGCCAAGTTTGTAAAGATAAATTTGTTTTACAGAACCTTTTTTAAATATATAATGCATATACAAATATCATAAAAATTGTTGGATCCTTACCTAAAATAGTAAATAAAGATACAAGATATTAGTTTGTTTAACGGTATAAGATATGGGGGTACAAACTAAAAAATAAATTAAATAAGAGATGCATATTGTGTATAGCTCATTTTTATATCTCAAAATTTTATCAATTTTGTCGAAGTACCAAATATAATGTACACGGAGCACTACAGTGTTTTTTTTTTAACAGTATGGCAACAGCAACTTCTGTTCTTAACACAAAAAAGGTGAAAAATGTACCATAACTTCTTTTATTTTATTTAAATTGAGTTTATGAAACTTTACCTCAATAAAAAGCCAACGCATAAAGAAAAAATCAATCTCTTACCCCGTGATTTCCCCACAAACATTCTCAAAATCCATAACTGTAACTGCTCACACATAAAACAAGCAAAAATGCTCAAACATATACATCACCCCATTGCGCCCCGTGCAGCAGGGGTAGTAGGGGTGGCGTGCACTTTGCAACCGGGAATTATTTCGCGAATGATACACCAAAAGCTCAATCGAAAAGATATATTGCACCGTACGCGCGCTGCCCGCCGCTAATCTAGTTATCGCGCCAAAGAAGTGTGGGAGAAAAGAAAGGATACATTTTCATTTACATAGTCAACACTATATATAATATTATATCATCATCATCATCATCTCAGCCATAGCAGCGTCCACTGCTGGACATGGGCCTCCCCCATTGATTTAATTTAATATTATAAAGAGAAAAATATCACAAACACAAAAACTACTGTGCCGATTTCAAAAATTCTTTCACCATTGGAAAGCTACATTCACCCTGAGTAAAGCTATATTATAATTTTTTTAAATAGGGTTCCCTATAATTTTTAGTTTTCTAATTTTTTAACCCATGCGAAGCCGGAGCGGATCACTAGTATTTCATAAAGTCAGCCTTAGTGGGCAATGCCGCAGTGCCTCGTATTCTGTCTATAAGAGATAAGCTGTGAAAAAAATTGGTTGTCTGTAAAGTCGGGTTACGGACGATAGATTTACGTGATAACGTCATAATCATTTATGACTTCGACTTCTGACTTCTGACTTCTGACTTCTGACTTCTGACTTTTGACTTTTGACTTTTGACTTTTGACTTTTGACGGAAACGGAAACGGAACGCTACACGGAACGCTACACGGAACGTTACTATTTTTCATTTTGGCATTCATCAATTTATAAAACGTTATCACGTCAAAACAGTAGCATGACTGTTTAATGGATAGCGTAGCGTATTGGTTACTATTAGAAGCATTACTAGAATGGCACTTCAAGGTTCAGTGCACGCAACTATATTTTGGGTAAATATATCTTTTATTGGATTGAGGATTAATGTAACATATAAATAATTTCGAATTTACGATTTTAATGAAATGTATGATCGTTTTATTTCATAACAAAAAACCCAAAACATTACTGTCATATTTGAAGATACTAATATAGGATCTTGGAATTTCAATATATATAATTGGAATCGAATTAAACAAATTAGGTAAGCCCTGTCAAAAAAATAAATATGAGAAAAAAACCGTTATACCGCAGCTAACAAAAAGAACAGATGAACTTCAAACGCCTCAAAAGATCTTCATAAATTGTAACTTAGAATCATCTTGATCACGTTAACTTTCAAACAAAAAACCGCATCGAAATCGGTCCATTCTTATTGGAGCTACGATACCACAGACACGGGGGAACATCAAACTTATAACACCTCTTTTTGCGTCGGGGGTAAAAATTAAATAGCTGCACTCCATGTTTCTACCCGCATGGACTACGGTTTTCCTATTAATCTGTCATTTGTGGGAAAATGTACAAGCTTGCTCACAAGGACCATAGTCAGAGACCACGTGATTGGCATCGGACATGCCCAAACCCCAGGTCGAAATACGCGACTATAATCGTCAGTCATCATCATCATCATCATTTCAGCCATAGGACGACCACTGCTGGACATAAACCTCCCTCATTGATTTCCACAAGAATCAGTTGGAAGTGGCCCGCATCCGGCCCTTGCCTGCGATCTTAGTCAGATCGTCTGTCTTCATAGTCGGTGCCAGCCCGTGGTCCCCATTCGAGAACCTTTCGGCCCAACTGCCATCGGTTCGAGCTATATGCCCTGCCCACTGCCACTTCAACTTGCTAATCCCCTGGGCTATATTGGTGACTTGCGTTCTTCTACGGATCTCCTCATTTCTGATTCAATCATGTAGAGAAACCCTGAGCATAGCCCTCTCCATAGCTCGAGCGATTCTGAGCCTGCTCAGAAGGCCCATCGTGAGTAAAGCCGGATAATACGAGTATATAAAAATAATAATGTGTCAAACTTACGAGCAGTGTCACATCTGACTCTATATTCTTTGAGTTCATCGCTCGTATATTTCATCCGCGCAGAATATTGGCATTTCGAAACTGTATCGCCCCAGCTTCTCGACCGAAGCTGTGTCGATACACAAAGCGTTGACGTGGGCGTACGTAACATCGGGTATGGGACTAAAATGGTAACCGATAACTCTTCTGTTCCCTGTCAATGACATTAGGTAGGTACCAGAGCCTGTTCCATGTTTTACAAGGTTTTGTTTACATTTTTGCCGTGTTTTTTCGTTGTACAAGTGTTTTATATTATTTATAGGCAGGTAGGCCACAAGGCAAAGGCACATTTCAGTTATGGAAGATGTCAAAAACTGTTGCACACTATATAAAAAATGACACTGACCAGCAAGTGAGATAATGGTCAAACGTCCTTTAAAAAAGTCCTACAGAAAATGTTCAATAGCACTCTACGAAATCATCTCACTTATAAATGCGAGGATTCTTTGTAACTTTGAAGCGATGATTGCTCAGCGGGAGAAGCGTCGGCTGTCAAACTGACGGACACTGGTTAATTGTCCAACAACAGCTTGAGCTTCCGGTGAAGGTTATCAAATACCCATCATGGTGGTAGGGTACTTTCGAGTACCCCTCTGACTAGCTACCACCCTGAAATTTGAAAAACTGTCACCAAACACATGGTGTGTTCAGGCTGCAGTCCTTGAGAGTGAGCACTCTAGGTATAGCGTGATAATATCTTAGACCACATCTTCACTTCACGACCATCAAGTGAGATAGTGGTCAAAACGCTATATCTATACAGTATAAAAATCTTACGTTTTAGCATTATAATAATATAGCTGTTTACGACGATGCATAACTAGACCAGGCAGTACCTTAAACCTTTTGTAAAAGTTCCAGGTGGGATTCAATCCGACGGACGCCTGATCAATGCATATTCTTTACTACTCCTAGCCTTTCTGCCTTTACAGCTCACGATTGCCATGAACCCGATATGAGTATCAAAGACACATTACCATAAACCATGTTTTGTAGATTTACTGACACTTATAGATACCGTTTATCAACTGTATCGTAAATGTCAGTGCGACCCGACCAGTATTTTAAGCGTTAATTATTTATTATAACACGCTTACATAACATTGATACTCATACACTACATATTTATAGCGTGAGACAATGGCGTCCATATAGCTTAAAGCGTTACTAGAAGACTTTTTTTTACATATTATAAGTTGGCGTTTGACAACTGTCTCACCTGATGTTAAGTGATTACGTTGTCTAGGATGTAGCACGCAAACCTAGAAGGTACCTATTCACGCGCGACTTGAAGACTCCAGGATTGTACATATCGGGAAACACAGACTCGGGCAACGAGTTCCATTCCTTGGCAGTACGAATTAAAAAAGAAAAGTATTTTTTTATATGGAAGCCAATTTTATTATTTATGAATGTTTTTTAGATGATTACTAAAAAGAAAAAAGACGCACTGGTTTGTGAAAAATATAATATATAAAAAGAGTGTCAATTCTCGCCAAGCAGATATAGAATTTATATAATTCACTGTTTTTCCTGGCAGTATTGCTCAAGTGCAATAATAATAAGTTTCAATTTTCAATACCCATTTAATACATTAGTATCCTGCAGTACTTCTAAACGTGTTTATCGTCCGCCCATACACTAAACTGCACGTTTTACTCGCCCATTATCAAACAGTAAAATAGTCCAAGTAAACAAATAAATGGTCCAGTAATAGTGGTATACCGCAATCTGGTACAAATTGCGATAGTTATCCCGTTATGCGATACGATACCGATGTATGAGTAATCATTGTGGCTGTTCCAGTTGGTACATGAACTGGTTTAGAGCTGAGTTTGTCTGTTCGACTGCACTACTACTGTTTTGATTTTTGAACAGTAATACGTGAGGCGCACTGAAATTTTCCGAAATGAATAAGAAAAAAATACTTATACTAATATCTTTATTTTTATATCACACAGTTATTCAATAAACATTTCTGATTTCTGATTACTATCAAAGATCAAAAATAAAGGACATTTGTTCGGCGTCCATACATCGTTTGCATAAGAACCAACAGCGACGTGAATTTACTGTTTGGGTTTTAAATAATATATTTAATCGATTGAAACTAAATTAAAACTACGAACACTTTTGATAATTCTAAAAAAATCAAAATGATTTCGGATTTTTAGGTTATAATTTCCTACGCCTTACTTTGAGGTTATATGAATTGAGTTTTATCTTGTGACTTTTTATATACACTCTAGGGGTATGGCAGACAAGTACCAGGTGAAGTTGGGGCTGGCAGATTTATTTTTCATAACATCACAAACGCGAACTGAATATCATATTTATCTGGAAGTCTGTGGCTACTGGCACAAGGCAAAGGAAGCATCGACTTGCAAGCTGGGAATTCTATCTTAGTCTATGGGTGTACACGAATTATTGCCCGTGCATTATTGTCTCCTCCAAAAATTAGTAACACCGTGGATTAAGATGGAAGTGGACTACTTTTTAATATGTTTTCTAATTTTTTTATTTTTTTTATTTTTTATTTATTTATTAACATTCACACAAGGTCTTCAGGTCCCAAACTAGGCAGAGCCTGTACTATGGTAACCTGATGACTGATATATATACTTATATACATATACACACCCAGACACAGGTCAAACAGACATGTTTATACACACAAATGTTTGACCTGTCCGGGAATCGAACCCGGGACCAGCGGCTCAGAAGGCAGAGTGCTACCAACTGCGCCAATTAAGAAGTGTCCGTTTTAATTAAATTATTGTAATGTAATTTTTTTTAAAAACAAGTAATTATTGTAAAGGATTTATACTTGTTGATTCATAGGCCATTTTTTACTATGTCCTTTATTTTGTTATTAAAACTGACGCGGTTTTGACACATTATGAATGTATAAAATACGGGAAGTACTCACGTAATAAGAAACTATAGTCGGAACCCTTTGACTTATTACGTGAGTTATTCCCGTGTTTTATACATTCATAATAAAATTTATTGTTTCTCAAATTATTCTCTCTTTGCGTAAATGCACTTTTTCATTCGATTAAACCAATTTGGAAAACTTTTGTACCACTCCTCCGTGGTGACGTCAGAAACGTGTTTTTCTTACGCTTCTTACGAACATTTTGTTTTATAATTCACATGATAATTGGAAGCATCCTATTTGCGTGTAATAACTGCACATTTGGCGTCCCATCAGCACACGTTACTGGGGGACCGTCACAATCATCTCGTCCATAACGTCCCCTTTCAATCTCCACTCTAATAAATAAAGGGGCAGTAAAAAATACGAACAGACGACGGTGGCGCCCTCTAGCGGACCCATAATCAACCTCATGGAGGAAATTTTTATTTTTCCTCTGCCGTTAGGTTGAGAGCGCGATTATTGGCGCGGACGGTTTAGGGTTGAAATGGTTCATTGATGTAAATTTATTTATGGCTAACATTAATGTACGTAAAAGGTTGCGAGATTTATTTCACAGAAAAATTACACCTGTGAAAAAAGCTGCTTTTCGCAAAATAAAGAAAAGCCAAGAAAAAGTTTACCCAACAACATACAGAAATACAGAAGAAGACCAGAAAAACAGAAAAACAATAGTTTAATTTAGAATAGACGTGTGTCGATTGGCTAATTAAAGAATTGCATATAATCAACGGAAAACAGTTGCTGACTATGTATATTATGCTTAGAATAAGACCTAAAATGCAAAAACGTAAAATGCTTTTGGAGATCGTTGGGTATAGAAATACAAATTGACGGACGCTGGTTCGACTCGGAAGTCGATTCACTATGGGAAAGAATCTCAGATTTAATAATAAATAAATAAAAATAAAACATCAATTTATTGCTCAAGCATACTAAAGAACTACAGTAGACCTAAATAGAAATAAACACTATTAAAAATATCCTACTTAATAAATAATATTCTACTTAGTTTAAACACTGACACATTAACTTGAGTAATTATAGAGCAATAGGGATAGACTCAGCTTGTGTTTCATTTACAATGTAGCAAACGAAACGCTGTTTTTCAGTCTACCCCTTTATTGAACTTTTTCTGTAATCACATCATCAAACGGACAGTATAGTCGTAGTGTCATTCCCAGTATGCAGTGATTTCAAGCCGCAGCGACTTAATAGGTAATCAACATTCTAGGTCTAGTGTGATTATATCTTACACTACATCATAATAAAGGAAAAGGGAAAATAGGGGGAGATAGTGCAGTAGCTATCAAAACCTACAATATTAATTGTAAACAAGCTAGTATGTATGTAAATTTTAAGTAATTATAAGCTATACGACATTGTTACCATTCGCGTACGGAAAATTCCACGACGTCTTCACGTCTAAAATACCACAATTCTTGAAAACAAGTCTTTAATCAGTGTGTGTTACCAGTGATGAGTTACGGAACTGAGACGTGGTCTCTGACTAAGGGCCGCGTGAGCAGGCTCAGAGTCGCACAACGAGCTATGCTCGGGGTTTCCCTACGTGATCGAATCAGAAATGAGGAGATCCATAGAAGAACGCAAGTCACCGATATAGCCTAGCTGATTCGCAAGTTGAAGTGGCAGTGGGCACATGGCTAGAAGAACTGATGGCCGTTGGGGTCAAAAAGTTCTCGATGGGAGACTACGCACTGGCAAGCGCAGCATAGGACGGCCACCGACCAGGTGGACAGACGACCTGACTAAGATCGCAGGCAAGAGCTGGATGCGTGCCGCCCCCAACCGGTCCTTGTGGAAATTAATGGGGGAGGCATAATTGTAGCAGTGGACGTCTTATGGCTGAGATGACGATGACTGTTACCAATAAAGAAAATTGATTGATTGAATGGTCAAACTTGAGACCTATACATTATTGAAAAAAATTCTAGTTTTAAAAAATAACAACGTTTCAATAGCTTTTATTTATACTTCTAGATTTCGCAGCCTCTCACATTCAAATTATCCTTTTTGTTCCAGAAAACAACGAGTTCAAAAGACCCATAAAACGAGACGGCATCGCAAATATAGGTGTACCTAACAAACCATGTACACCCACCCTCACAGGAACGCAGATATTATGTAAAACCTAACGGGGATCTCTTCAATCAATACACGTTACTAGATGATGTAAAACCTTTCTTCTACACATTCACACCGAAACTGGACTCTATTCTTGGAACTATACATCTGATTTTTCACCGAGGATAGTATTGTGATTTTTTTCTTTTGACATTTTGAACAACAAACATCCTGTCAAAGAGTTTTCGCTCTTAACCCCGAGTCCTTCAGCACACAATGCGTAAACTCTGCTTCGGAGGGACCGCGGAAGAGTTAGTTTTTTTGTGAATATCAAAATATGAGCCCCCTTTTACAATCCCATTGTATCCGCTATTGATCCCCATAATAGTTTGAGTCGGCTGGTCCAGGGTGTCTTAATAAAAGGGATGAAATGATGAATGTTCAAACCCGTGCGCGATTTGTGCTTTTACATTTGTTAAAATAGAAACTTACATTATCATAGATTTCTTCATATGAAGTATAAAGTTTTAGAATGAGTGTATCAGTTTTGAATGTATAATATACTTATTTTATTTGAGTGTAAAAGGTAAAGTAAATAAGTTAAAATTGAATTCACACGTCCACTGCTGCAAACAAAAACGTTCTTGGAATAAGGTTATCTAAGATTTGTGTCTCGCCGTGCAGTACATTTTCTTTGTTATTTCTGTTGGCGCCATATCTCTGCATTACACTACCTTTTGTTCTTATTATACTTAAACTCGAGAAGTTGTGGGTCACATCATTGAAAAAGTACGAAACCTAATAGTCAACATCAAAACTCAGCGTATCAATTTGGTTGCCTGGAAGAAATCGCTTTAAGCGATAAGGCCGCCCTTTGTACCACTGTATCTATATTTGTTTGTTTGTTTTCTTTATGCGTGTAGTTTTGAAATAGTGTGCAAATAAAGAGTTTTCTATCTATCTATCTAGAGTTTATGGTTTATCGCATTAACAACATGCTAGACGAAACTTACGTTCAAATGTTTTTGAAGGAAAAAAAACAGCTATGGTAAAATTTGAATTCGGAACGGAAATGAAATTCAGACGGCTACTAGAGCGCTACTATAGCTTAGTTGGCAAAGCGATAGGACGGTATTCTGGAGTCGTGGGTTCAAATCCCACTAATAGCAGATTTTTATCCTTCAAAAACGGGCCTTCTGAGCAGGCTCAGTGTCGCACAATGAGCTATGGAGAGGGCTATGCTCGGGGTTTCAGCCGCTTCCAACCGGTCCTTGTGGAAATCAATGAGGGAGGCTTATGTCCAGCAGTGGACGTCTTATGGCTGAGAAATATTTTATACTTGTAAGTTAATATCTATGTATTACCTACATGTGGCTTTCTTTTGTTTTTGAATGTATTGTTGATGTCAGAAGTAAATAATTTTCTTTCTTTCTTTCAATTGCACATGTTAAGATTCCCTACAGTAAATACGAAGGGTTTTGTTCCAATTCCTCATTGTATGGTTTTGATTAATATTTCCATTCCCACGCGTGTCGATCGATACACTCGGGTGCCCAAGACACAGGCAATGCCCAGTTAGGGGCCCGCTGTGTAAGTGTAACATTCACTAGCTACCTATTATAGTAAAATAATGTTCTGATATATTTGCGAGAACTGTGATTCTGAGAATAAATGATAATATGGTATAGATCTAGCGTTTGACCACTATCTCACTTGATGGTTAGTGACGATGTGTGATCACGCTAGACCCAGATTGCTTACTGGCTCTCAAGGACTGCTGCCTGAACACACTATGTGTTTGGTGACCATTTTTCAAACTTGAGGGTGGTAGCTAGCCAGGCCGGTACTCAAAAGTACCCTACCACCATGCTGGAAATTTGATAATGGCTAACCTTCACCGGAAGCTAAACAAGTGTCCGTCAGTTTGACAGCCGACGCTGCCCTCGCTGAGCTATCATCGCTTCAAATACATTTCTTGTAAGCGATAGCGCAATGGCTATCCTAATAGTGAATGATGCAGAAATCACTTGCGTCACAATTATCGCATCGCATTCATATAAACAATTGAATAACGCACTAACCATCCGTAGAAACTATAACTTTTCTGTGTCACAGTTGTACTAGATAGATAAACGACAGTTGGTACTGAGTTAAATTGTTTCACGCAGCGTGCAATACGTCTGCGAGAATGATTTCTGCTTCGGCGCCAGTATCTTTCTTCGCGCAGCACCGATCATGACAAAAGTTAACGAATACCGTTACCCTCATTCTTTAACTACAGAATGTAGCTCTCTAGAAATCACTTTAACTTTGATTGACAGCCTTCTAAATCGTAAACGTGTTAAGTGGAGATTAAACCATTCAGATAAAACAATCAGCAAAATCAACACATTTTACAAAACACATATTAGCATAGACAAAAGGGAAATTAATTAGATTCATATCACAAAATTAAGTTGTACTTAATTAACTTAGCAACAAGTAAAATTATTGCAGTCGTAAAATTAAAATAATAATTCATAATAATGTATCTACTTGTTAATCTCAGCAGGCTGTGTGTGAAGTTTATGAATGTTCTTTATTGTTGTACATTGTTTGTGTTGTTAAATGTGGTTGAACTTTAATTGGGCTTGGCTAATTAGTTAATTACATGTAAATATTACTTGCAGGTAAGGTACCAACAGTAGTAAAATACCTTACGATTTAGAAATAATATTTAAACGTATTCTGTTTAAATAAGAGGTATATTGGTTTGTATATTTCCTCAACATAAGTTATATTGCACGAAAGATAAAACGCTAAATTTATATGGTTGTATTTTTGTGTATTTTGTATAAACTCTTTCATGCTCAAACGGCTGGACGAATTTGGATGAAGTTTGGTATGTAGATAGTTCATCTCCCGGAATAACACATACTTAGGCACTTTAATCAATAATCATCACCACGCGGGTGAAACCGCGGGACGCAGCTAGTATTTTCATAATATATGTTTCTGCACTATTACGTACCGAAAGTAACCAATCGGAACTTCATGCTTGCAAGTGTAGGAATCCATTTGTGTAACATCGAAATGACTTGAAGTGTCACACCGACGGGGTTACAAAATAAAAAATGACAAGCTGCACTACTAGGTACTACTTACTAGGTATTAGGTACTAGGTACTAGGAGTAACTGCTCTAAACTATTGCTAAGTAAGGAGTCACCAAGATTGACCTACCCAATCAGGAACTAACCAGGTAATATTGGAATGAAATATAACAGCTCAGGCGTTGTCTTGCTTTTAATAATTCTTGTAATCAAGTTTGGGTAGGTGTAACTGGGTCCTGGAGAATAACAAGAAAATTACGGTACGCGCGGCTGAAATTGCATGCCGTAATTGGAATTTAAATAATTTAATAGTGATCATTCTATACAAAAGAATGGCCATAAGAAACTAGCTTATAATAGCATTGTAGATCAACCACCTGCGCAAACTTCGGGTGACCTTACAAACGCGCGCAAACTTCGGTTGACCTTACAAACGCGCGCAAAACGGTCGCGGTCGTGCTACGGCCGTAGCCGTAAGCTACGTTTGTTACGTAACTCGTAACGGACCGGTCGTTGACCCTGCGCGTACGCAGTCGTCGCCCTGCGTTGACTTGTATTGTAGATGATAGGCGAATTAGTTCCGTGAGGCCGAGTTTATCTACTGTACTCTGTGAACGGTTCATTCAAATTTTGATAATATTTACCTGACAACACAAATTCAAAAGGAGGATGTATATTATTGGAGTACCTACAACATCCTATTTATTTATTGTGTTTCACCAATATCGTAATTAGTCCACACACTTTGAATAATGGGAATACAGAAGGCGAACAAAAAATTTCTTTATAAAATCCGTTGTTTGTACAAAATTAATGATGAAAAAATGACTCCTCTTCATTTTATTCCGGTGTCGGGATACCATATTTACAAGTGCCTTAACATCTTTTCTTCTTATGTACAGAATTATTTTAATACGGTGATGCTTCAAATTGAGGTATACATGTCTTCGTCAATAGCGTACCACTGGCATCTGTACGTATCAGTTACAATTGTAGACTTGTTAGCTTTGTAAAATAGCCCTTAAATTTACACTATAAGCACAGATCAGTTTCCTGCTATCCTCTTCCATCGACCATAGGTATCCTACTAGTATTGTAAATGCGAAAGTTTGTGTGTATGTGTGTTTGTTTGTTACCTCTTCACGCTCAAACGGCTACACAGATTTCGATGAAATTTGGTATGGAGATAGCTTTTTTTAGCACAGGCTAATTTTCATCATCACCATCATTACCGTTTTCCATCACCACGCGGGTAAAACCGCGGGGCTGGAGCTGGTTGAAATATAAATTAGTACCAAAATAGGTCTGGAAGAGATCACTAATAAGCAATAAGACCAGTTGTGCCTATAAAATTTTGTTTCGGTACTAATTCATATTTCGATTTTAATTCAATTACCATTATTTCACTTTAATTTTTTTCCAGCACCTGGCGAGGAGAGACAGACTGGTGGTGTGCAGTCAATCAAATCGTGTGACTTTAGTTTCCCCTTCAAAGGAACGTTGAAGTCTGTCTATTTGTAGCTAATAAGCACCAAAACAGTATCAGTAACATGGTATAAAGAACCAAACGTGACGCCTAGAGGTCTGCGATCCACCGATAATGCGGACTCCAATTGATTTCCGTGTTGCTAGGGCTGCCACGCCACGCTAAATAATTAAAAATATATTTTAATATCACTACACGGACCTATTACACATTTTTGGAAATAATTGTACTCTTAAGAGTTTTTTTGATGGATGAGTTGAAAGGGAACGATATTGGCAAAATTATTCTGACTTTATATTAAAAGCGCCGTTTAAAAAGCTCAAGTTCATGAGTACGCTTAACAGAAGAGAAAACTCTTAGAGTAAAGGAATAAAAAGAGATTATATGAAATTGCAGTAAGTAGACATCATAATCTCAGCTTGAATAATGTATCAATGATATGATTGGTAGATTCCAAAACAGAGGCTTCGATTCAGCCTTTTCATTGTGATTCTAGTTTTTCAAAAAAAAAGCCCCCAATAATTAGGGCTGTATTGTATTAGTCTTTCAGCAAATGCTTCAAGCTGAACTTGACTCTGTACTGTTGACAGACGCAGCACTGAAGGTGATGAATAGACCCAATTGAGCATCTTTGAAAAGATTCTACTCATTAAAAACGAAACATAAACAATGAAAAAAACTATATGTTATTTATTGATTGTTATACCTATACATTCAACTGTAACTCACAAACTGTAAATTTAATTGTTCATAGCGACTATTTTCCAGGCGACAGTTAATATATTTACATCCCTCCTCATAGTAAAACTTAAGGAATCCATGCGCGGTTTTGTTCCTCCGAGGTTATCGGATCTTATAAGCCTCTTAATTTTAAAGAATTAAACAATCTTCAAAACTGTTCTCAACCGTTTAAAAAAAGAACGGGCAACCATAGTCGTCGCGAGTGGAGCGCGGCGCTCGCGCACTCTTCTGATTGGACAACCGTTAAATTATTACTTGCGCACGATCACGTGAAAAACTAAATTCTATTGATAGATCTGTGTACTGGTTTATTGTACTGTTTTGAGATAAGCGCTGTATGCTATTTGCGGTTAATATAATAATACATTTGCTTATTCACCTGTACGCTATTTTACAATAACGGTGCAAACCATTTGGGCTATGCTCTTAACTGCTTATTCGACTGCCTTATATAGGTTGAACATTTTTTTAAATTTATAAGTACTACTTAAAAGTTGAAAATTACGGCATATTATTTTTAATTAATGAAATAAATTTATTGACATGTTCTAGGATTCAACTTCTCAATTATTATTATGGTCTTCCAGAATCTGCAACGTCTTTCGGCGACCTGAACAGCCTCTGATATCATGAAATCAGTTCCGGTATATTGGGTATCTTTAGCGCATTGGGTCTATTGCAATGCATTTTTCCAGTGATAATGAGTTCTTGTACCGTCCTTACAGTTTTTTTATTTTTGTGACATTTTGTACCAACCTCACTTGGAAAGCATAAGGCTAGAAAGATGACGTGACATTTTTGATAGTTTTGTACAATTCAATTGTCTAAATAATTACTACCCTACCATTGGTTTTGTAGTTTTTGTTTGTGTGAGATAAATGTTGAAAATAAATTATTTTCCATAATTATATTCCTTGGTTTCCATTTATATATTCAAGTTTGTATTCTAGTGTTATATACTATGTTTTAAAGATAATTTGAATAAAAGGTACATACATATAAGAATACACGGTAATAAGTTATTTTCTCCTGTATACATTTCAAAAACTCGATGTGAATGCTCACGTTATGTTATGTAACCTATTTTATAGCCACGAAGATCTTAATTGGCTTAACGAAAAAAGTTATACTGCTAATTAAGATGTTGATTTTTCTATAATAAATAAATAGACTTCAATTTTATAAAAACTAAGAACCTGTTATACAATGACATTAATAGTATGGTGTCAATTTGTAATAACGAATTCATAAAGCCACACAAACCGCATTACATGCACCTTATAAAGCTCACAACCGATAGAACTCGAGATAGAGTCAATACAATGGCAAATAATATTAGCATCAGAAAAAAAAGGTGTAAGCAGAACCTAGAAAATGAACAGACATTTATGGAATCAATAATAGAGTATAGACATTACCATCGCCTACCATATATAGAGTGGGGACTAATATGTGATAGCAATCAGCAGCATACCAAGATACGATAAGTTTTACAGCTTAATTAGGTGTATGTAGTATTTTTCCAGGGTTCCGTTTCGTTAAAGGAAAAAACCGAAACCCGTTATACCTTGACAGTCTTCGTGGCTCAGTGGTTCCATGACTTGATTCCGTGTCGGATCGTGTACTATAATATTATAAAGAGGAGAGATTGTTTGTTTGTTTGTTTGCATTGAATAGGCTAAGAAACTACTGAACTGTTTTTCTTTACCTGTTGGGAAGCAACACATGGCTATCCCCGGGTGACACGGCTATTATTATATTTTGCTGTGAAGTGTGAAGTGCTAAAACTCAATTTGATTATACTTATTGCTTACCGTCACACTACAGATCTGCTTTGACATTCTGGATGCAATCTTCTGTCATCCACCCGCGTTCCAGCAAATCATTCATTCAATCAATCATTGAGACAGGCCTCATATCGCATTTGTAAATAATTATCTTCAACATTAAAGCCATTCCTGTACTTTATTGACCCTTTACATCATCTTGAATTCATCTTTGTATAAGCGGCCAAATATATACCGTCGATACTCCTAGCAGACTACTAAATCATTCAAGCAGCTTGACCCAGGGGCTGACTCTCAAAGCTCCTAAGCTCTTAACAGAGCTTAGATAAGTACAAGTTTATTAATGAGTACCACATTAGTACCCACTAGTCATAAGCAAGAATATCTGACTAGAGATGATCTGTAAAATACACATTCCTTCAACAGATACCAGTGACAAATGTAGGAACCAGCCAAGTGCCACGAACCACAATGGGTGCCCCGCGAGTACCATTATACCATTCAGCGTGTACCATTTTACCATTCGACGTTTACCATTCTACTATTCGATAATAGTGAATAAACACTGCGATGAGTTATCGGAGAGATCTCGGGTCGTCGGCCGCGGTACCGTTCCTCTTGCCCCTAGACGCGACGAAACTGGCTACCCGATGTGTGAAGAATGCGAGCACTGTGGCTTTCGGATGCGGCATAATGATAATGTAAATAACATAGTAATGTAGTAAGTTATAATGCTAAGTTGTAAATTAATAGTTATAATAAATATAGCTCAGTTAGTAAATTAAGAGAAAAAAGAATAAAAAAACAACTTAAAGTAAACAATAAATAAATTTAACAAAAGAATGGCGGTTAATGTCAGTAATTAATCACTGCCCATAATGTTGCAATATTACAAAGAACACGACACTATTTTCAAATAAAAATTGAATAGTTAAATAAAGTTACAGTATTTTTGTTACATCAAATTTAAATTAGTATAAATAACGTATTGTATATTAAAGTAATTTACTTGCAGCTTACGGTTGAATCGGCATTGATCTTTAGAAGTAATTCATAGTATAGTATTTCATAAAGTATTTTATAACTTGAAAATATTATTATATAAGTATTATATAAATTTACAAGTCACCTTACTAAAGTATAATATAATTAAATGATAAACGTAATGACGTAAATATACGTAGCAGTCATGTTTAAGATTGCTGCTACAACTTTAGGGTGTGCATTCTTATTATCATTAATGGTATCTGATACTCTAAATTCAGTATAATTTCACTATAGAACACATCATATTTTTTTAAATTATTAAACAATAAGATAAGATAAGATAAAATAAGATAAGATAATCTTTATTTGCATGAATCACAACAATCTACAGATAAAAGTATAATGTTCATATATTCTACACAATGACATGACCTGCTTAATACCACATCCATAAACTCCGTAGTCTCATCATTTACCCGTCTACTGTAGAATTCCGACGTGACCATTCCGCTAATCAAATTTTGTAACTGCGTTATTGTAACCATAGAGTAGATACAAAGTAGGTACGTTTACAGGCCATGCCATCAATTACGTGTTACCGTTAACGAGAGGTTAGTCAGTTGAAATAGCTATTTGTATTAGAAACTAACTCTGGAGTCTAGCTGTAACCTCTCTTGTACTAGACGAAATGCATTTTTTCCTACCCGCTCGTTGGAGGGAATAGGCTGGTTATGGCCGGCTCGGTGCTTCATACGATAGTGCCACTACCAACTAAAACCTCAAGACGTTCCACCATCATCTAGGAGAGACAGGAAGCTCCAGATCACTGATGCATCCTCATGCATGCCTAGGTATACACCCAGGTAGGCCCACCGCAAGTTGACAGCTATACTTGCACCTATTGGGGCTGTACCTTGGAGGTCTTATCCTTGGTGCTCTCGCAGTTCCGATACCCCAGGCCAAACCGGAAATAGATTTCCGGCCTGCAGTCACGTTTTCAAAACCTATTTTTTTTTAGAGAGACAGAGAAAGAATATTAAATTTGAGTCTGAAAAGGACAAAAGGAGTCACGTTTACCACGTGAGTCCTAGTCGGTTTGTTACATTACAATTATGTTAAATGATGTTTCGAGCTCGTCTTCAATATGCAAGTGACATTAATATGTCACCTTTTATTCTTCATTAAAATCATGCAGCCTTACTATTACAATATTCTTTTTTTGTAAATAACCGATAAAACTAAAAAATATTATGCAAGACACAAATGAGTAGATTAACTTATGTTTTCGAAATATAAAATGTCTCTAACGCTTTGGGCAAGAATTTGTACATTGTAGCGTTTTTTTATTTATATATAAAGAAAACAAACAAACAAATATAGATACAGTGGTACAAAGGGCGGCCTTATCGCTTAAAGCGATTTCTTCCAGGCAACCAAACATACAGGAATTGTCATAAATTTTAAGGGGCGGCAAATCACCGCATTTTGACCGCATTGAATTATATATCTGAGTAAATCTTGAGTTTTTTTTTTTTTGTTCTTCTTTTCTGTAGTTAATGCAATTTTCTTAATAATGTATTCACATAATAAAAATGCTACTTTTGTAATTGTAATGTAACAAACCGACTAGGACTCACATGGTATTTACTGAAAAATTAGTCTTCTTAAAATTACTTACTAATTTGTTACATTACAATTATGGAAGAAACTCGCCATAGTTTTCAGACTCAAAATGCAACTTTTGCTTTAGACATGACAGTATTTATCATCACTATAATAATTTATTAAGTTACATATCTTGAAACATTGAGTAAACATGTACGCAGTGAGCGTAACTATAAAAAAAAATTGATCCATTAAATCTATGAGAATTACAATTACGAGTACTTCCATAATAATAGACTATCAACTTTTTTGACACTAGTTTTAATGGGAGCAATGACACAGGCGTGCTGATGCTTATTACCAATGACTATGTGCTCATTACCTATAACTATATACTATTGTATTAAATTAGCAAACACCGTTAAGCTTCTTGACGCATAACCAAAATAGTTCAACTAAGTATTTTGATTGTGGCGGGAAACTTTGACAGAAAAATATGTTTTGTTCTGTTTTTGAAAATGAATATTTCTTCCGGTGTTAATGTGTACTGATGGATGAATATTAGTAAGTGTTCATGAATATGCAAGAGTGTGAAAGTGGACTAACATTGTCGTGACGGCAAATCTTTTTTTAAGAAGATAAGCTTGCATTTGGCCTTAGTCTCACCTGATGTTAAGTGACGACGGCTCTAAGATGTAGCACGCAATATTAATAGAAGATACCTATTCACTAGAGACTTGAAGACTCCGCGGTCATACCTATCGGAAACACAGACTCAGGCAGTGAGTTCCATTCCTAGGCACTACGCATTATGAAAGTGGAAGCAAATTGCTTCGGAGGTAAAGGCATATATACCATGTAGCGGTGGCGCGCGACTTGTTGGCCGATGATATAATGGTGATGGTGGAATTGAATTAATATGTAATTCCAGTGCGAATTCGTCAAAATGTATCCGATAGAAAACCGACAGGCAAGCTACTCTCCGTCGGTGTTCAAGGCTCTGAAGTCTGAGTTCACTTTTCTATATCAAGTAGGGGGGGGGGGGGGGAGACGTGCGGGCCAAGTTTAAAGGTTACATCCACAACCAAGGTATAAAAAAGATTTTTTTCTTTTTAATAATCAATAGCAAAAAAGATATGCACGAAAATATGATATTTGATGTAGTTTGAAATCGAATGATGAAAAACAAACCTTAAAAATACATAGAAACAAAAAATTATCCGCGTACACACATAAAATAAATATATATATACGGTCAAATTGAGTAACCTTCTTTTTTGAAGTCAGTTAAAAACACTACAAACATGTACATAAAACTACTAAAAGTAAACCACATACTACCTTTTCATTAATAAAAGCAGCGCGTTAAGGTTATCGCATTAGATTCGATACGATATCCTTTGGTAACGTGACGAAAGATGGGTTTAAAACTTTAGATACAGCTATTAAAAAAATAAGTGATCGTTTGAAATATCAATGAGAACTGGTTATAAAGTTGATCAAATAGCTAAGCGTTTAATACCTCCGGCATTCCTTTAACTATCATCGCCGCGGCCGCAGAGAGAGCTGCGTCGGGCTCGTCTGGTGATGGAGCTAGGGCTGTGTTGTGAACCTTGCATTATCATTTATTTTATATCGAAATAGCTGCGACCCGCGGTTTTACCCGCGCGGTGATGATTGATTATGATGATGATGATGAATGTAGCCTATGTGCTATTTCGAGACCTGAAGTAACATTCATCGAAATCGGTGTAGCCATTTGAGAGTGAAGAAGTAACAAACATACACAAAAACTTTCGCGTTGATAATATTAGTATGATAAGCGTTTCTATTCAAAGTCAAAGTCATAGTCACATAACTAATTATAGGTCAAAGACATAACTAATTATAGGTCAAAGAGATACCTGTAATAATTGAATGGCGGTTGCCGTAGCTCAGTGAGATGACTTCTGGTTCTGCGGGACTCTGGTGTGAATGTGAGTGTAGGTTGTGATATTTGTGTGTGCCCATGCCTTCCGCGACACGGGCAAACCTAGTGCGGGAGTTTAGTGTAATAAAAATATATATTTTTAGGTGGAAATATATATCTATAGGCTACCAATAGCTAGTGGATTGCTCAAATGTTATTGTAGTAGTTGCAGTATTGTAATTAGCTATTAGTGTTTTAGGTGGAAATTATTTTTTAAAAAATAGATGTATTTTTCCTAACCTCAAAACATTTAAAATGTAATAATTGATTATTAAATCACTATTGAAAACAGCAATCAAGTACACAATGATAATCACAATCAACAAATAGGGATTTTAACACAAAAATAATAATAAACACTCATTAATCGAGCTGAACAACAAAGCAACAGAGCTTCTGCACATAACCGAGGCGGAAGAAAAAGTTATATATCATTTTCACCTTTCCTTACTACCCGCACTGCCTTTTATAAGGACTGCGTTCTCCTACTACTTCTAGGTTATTTTGACAGCTAACAATATATACATTTAATTTAGGAATCCTGGACATACTTATGAAGTCAAAAACTGTTAGTATTCAAAAAGTCTAACGCAGCGTTCCAAATTAAGCAAAACCACAGTCGAGATAAAGTGGCGAGAAACTCTGGTCCCACAACAACAGATTGTCTCACTATTTAGTCATTAACGATTCGATAAAAGGTGGTAAGACGTCTTTTTTTCGTCTAAGTATCATCATTCTCGGGGTACCTTATAAAAATCAGATATAATATTACAAAATTATTTAAGAACATTTGACATTAATTCTTCTTGCTTGGAAATCAGTTAAAACAATAGACTTAGTGGGCTGTCCAGGAAAAAAAAATCGTGTATAAGTCTCCACCTGCGTGTTACGTGTCGTGAGTTCCAGAAAAAGTATGTGTAGAGATGAAACAGTTCAGGAAATTTCCAGTAAAAATGGACATGTATAAATTCCAGAAATGAACATGTCAATACTAGACAGCCCTACCAATTATAACCCACAAACACTTATTTAGTATTAATCGCCGACTATTGGTGCAGATAAACCCGACTGATTCGAAAGCCTCATTCGTTAGTAGAGTGCGTTTAACCTGAGTTCACTGTTCAGGCTCCAGTTATATGGAGAAATGTACCTAAATCTAAATTAATAAAGTTGTACCACATTTGTAATAATCAAATATATTCATACTCCATCCTTTTGAAACTGCGATGGCTTTTGAAACCTTTTTGTTTGGATTTGAGTTAGCTGTAGGCTGATTATAGTTTGCGAGTTGGTTGGTAGTTTTAGTGTGGTAATTAAATAAGTATTTTGTAACATATTTTTTTTAATAATTTTTGGAATAGCATTTTTCTTACTACGCTAATGACATTTTTATTATTACTAGCTGCACCCCGCGGTTTATAAATAATAATAATAATATGGGACAACATTCACACAAGGTCTTCAGGTCCCAAACTAGGCAGAGCCTGTACTATGGTAACCTGATGACTGATATATATATATACTTAAATACATACTTATACATATACTTATATACATATACACACCCAGACAAAGGTCAAACAGACATGTTCATACACACAAATGTTTGACCTGTCCGGGAATCGAACCCGGGACCAGCGGCTCAGAAGGCAGAGTGCTACCAACTGCGCCAACCGGCCAGTCAGCGGGTTTCACCCGCATGATGACGATTGATGTTGATTATGATGATCATGAAAAGTAGCCTATGTGTTATTGCCGGACCTGAAGTATCTACATACCATATTTCATTCAAATTCGTTTAACCTGCCTGCTGATGAAAAACAGTGATGATGATAAAGATGAATATAAGCCTATGTGGTAATTCAGGATATAAACTATCTGTGTTCTAAATATTACTAAAATCCGTTTAAGTTAAAATTAGTTTCTGCGTGAAAGGTTAACAAACATACATCCATACAACCACTCATAAACATTGGCATTTATTATATTAGTAGGATAATTATTATCTTCAGCATAAATCTTAAGGTCTAATTTGAATCTATTCCATTCTCACCAAAATCCTAGAACTATTTTCTATGCGCAGATATAAATGAGATCTCTCTGAATCTTTTATTGTATATACAAAAGGGGGAGTGATCTGAAGATTTCTTCAGATACACTTTACCGTCACGGTTCTATCGCGAGGAAGGTCGTAGAATAAAATCAATAGCTCACTGGCTACCGTCGCTAAATGCTCCTTCACTACTAACTGTTAAATCCTACACAACGTCGTCACTTAACATCTGGTGAGACAGTTGTCAAACGCAAACTTATAATATGTAAAAAAGAAAAGACTGGTTCATGGAAGTCACCTTTACCTATAAGCCACCTTTATATGCATCTTTAGTACAATTAACATTAAATTGACCTGTCTTGCTCATACATAATTGTAATGTAACAAACCGACTAGGACTCACGTGGTTGAGTACAACAACTTTGTTACATTACAATTATGGAAGAAACTCGCGATAGTTTTCAGACTCAAATTGCTCATACATAATACAAAGTTGGGATACGTATTATTTAATTTACTGATATATGAAGGTCTGTTGGTACCATCGTCGCAAGTGGCAAGAGAACGGCTTCGTCGGAACACGTCTCAACCGACACCATGGTCTAAGGAAGAGATACAATATAATCTGCGCTGGTGAGGTTACAGGCTGGGTTTGTCTAATCTATACAAATAACTTCAATACCAAAAAAAATTTAACAAAAAATGGAACCAACTTCAACACTAAAAAGTGTGAAATACCTTGTTGAAGTCGGTACCATGATAGTTCACCAAATTATCATCACAATATTGTGCTCATGGCTTTTGAGTATTGAAGTCGGTTCCATTTTTAAAAAAAAAAATTGTTCACCATTTACAGTGACTTTTACTACTCACGCGATCAATTTGTCATTGTATATGTTCTCTGATGTCTTCAACCGCATCTATAATATCGTCGAGGCATGGGTAGCACTTTTCAGTTATTGGAGTGTAACTCAAAAACCACTTGTCCGATTTTGATGAAATTTAAATGGGACCACCACGGAAGTATACTCCATCAAACAAAAAAAAGAATCATCAAAATCAGTTTATAAACGATAAAGTTATCCGCGAATACACAAAAAAAAAATATACGGTCGAATTGAGTAACCTCCTTATATTCAACTGACGGTTAGCCTATGGCTACATCATCACAGGCCTAGGCTTAATTAGATTAATTTTAGTACTAGTCTAGTACCAAAATAAATATAATTTTAAACACAAGAATTTAACGACACATTCATACTAAAACAATTTTTAAAGACTCGCGCAACAATAAAATACCCTTAGCATAATATTAAAATACTCCAAACCAGTTCGCTGGGCTTCGTTAAACGCACATACAGCATTCATCAATGCTTTCCGATACGCACACTTACACACACTCGTTCGATATGAATCTGAAGCGAAGCTTGGACAAACAAAATCAAAAACAATTTTCGAAGACAGTCGAGCCCAAGACGCTATACATGCAAGTGTGATATTGAAATGTTGGAACTGGTTTGCCTCCCGGAGTCGGGCTGTGAGGGAACGCGATGACCCAGCCGCGCTGCGCTGCCTGGGAATACAGAATCGCGACTCAGAATCGTGGCGTGGGGTTCTACTCAGAAATGCGCGCTTGTTAACCTGCTAACTTGTTTAGCCGAATACCATAAGACACTTTTTGCGAGACATTTATCATGATACTATTATAGTTATTTTATTGTAAAATATTATTATTAATGGTTTTTTTTTAGTCTGTTGCCAGTAGGTAAGAATTGGTTTTTATTAAACAACTCTTACGATGCACTTTCACTAATGATTTCCTTCAAAGCAATGGCCTGAGAGCTCTTTTATAATTCAATTATTGATAAAATATACATTTTCAATTTTAATTCCACAACCAGAGTACTACTTACCCAACGATATATAATACTTACCCGATTAATTATCAAACATTCCAGCATTACTCCAAATGATTTTATGTGAAGGTTTCTAAGCGTTAACAGCTGGGGGACAATAAGGGTTAACTATCAGACAGAAGATCATTGATTGGAATTCCCATTGCTCTTGAGCTTTTGTTGAAAGTAAGGTTGTGAAGAAATCATGGAGATTTTTAGCGCCTGCCTTTTCGTTCACCATTTTCGTCTATGGACGTCTGTGGGAAAACACTTTTTGTGATCTGCAAGATTCCTGGAATGCCATATTCTAAGTTTACTACAGATACTTCAGTAATCAAGAAACTTCAGTTCCTTCACTATAGTCTGTCTATCGCTTAATTACGGTAAGGTTAGGTAATCAGCGAGGATATGGCCGAAGGAGATATCGCGCTGAGACCTCGAAGATAACTGCCAGAACTAACTGTGTGTTTGGTGACAGTTTTTCATACTAAATGATTGCTAGCCAAAAGGGTACTAGAAAGTACCCAACGCCCTATATAGTGGATTTGAATAACGATGTTCTTTCACGGGAAGGAAAGGGGATCGAACCAACGACCGTAATAATGACAGTGACGCTCACACCCAAAGAATATTAGTGCTTCACTCATCATTAAGTGAAACGTATGAAATGCGAGCGATGATTTAACTTGACTATACTATTCACGTGTACAATAGAATTTGACTAACATTTCTTGTCATTTTATTTTTATATATCAGCTCGCAGGTTTTTATATGCAGGTCGACATATTTTAAATATTTTAATTTACCCCAGTCAATAGCTACAGTAAAGTTGTATTCAAACAAACCATATGTAAGTCTTTCACGGTAGCCTCCGATTCTCGGCTTGCGCTTCGAGCATAGTGAATTAGAACTGGCGCCGACTGAGGTATTTATTGTCTTAGATAGGCATTGTCGGGAATATTATACAAGAGTGGAGAACCCTGCCACTTATTTACATATAAAAAGCGTGTATATCACGACAAGTTATGTCTTGAGTCAGCTAAGTTAGTGGCGTCATCTTGATAAATCGATTTGTAATCGAAATAAATGCCGGTTAATTGAAATGTCCTAACGAATGACTATGTACTCTAGCGGTCGCCCCGGCTTCGCACCGGTAAAAAATTTCAAAATTAAAAATAATAATTTAACTATTTTTTTTGAAAATATAATATAGCCTATAATATAATCACCTGGGGATAGTGTAGCTTCCCAAGAGTGAAATAACTTTTCGAATCGGTTCATTAGTTTCGGAGCCTATTCAATGAAAACAAAAAACAATCAAATCTTTCCCTTCATAATTTTCTAATATATATAAATCTCGTGTCACAATGTTTGTCCTCAATGGACTCCTAAACCACCTTACCGATTATAATAAAATTCGCACACCATGTGCAGTTCGATCCAACTTGAGAGATAGGATAGTTTAAATCTCAAATTATAGTCGCAATTTTAATTTATTGCTAATTATTTGTCTGTTATTATTTGACAGTCACAATTATCTGTTAACTCCAAATGATTCTAACAGATGTCGATACCTTTCGACTGGGTTGAGTAAGTAATCAATAGATGGCGCTGCTATGGTAAGTTGTCTGTTATTATTTGACAGTCACAATTATCTGTTAACTCCAAATGATTCTAACAGATGTCGATACCTTTCGACTGGGTTGAGTAAGTAATCAATAGATGGCGCCACATTGCCACAGCAACGCGTGGCCGGGTCAGCTAGTATTAATATAGATATAGACAAAACAAACACATTTACTATTCTTCCGATCTTCGCCTTAGATGTAGCAGTAATAAAGAAACGAACAATGGTAGGCTACTGTAGCTTAGTTGGCAAAGCCACAAAGTAGGTATGGTACTTGTATGGCCACAGGGTACTTTTGGTTGGTAATTCTTTTCTACAATTTTTTTACATAAATTGTTCCGCCTAGTGTGATTTCAGTGTAATGAGCCAAAAATAACTCTCTGTATCCATATTTGTTTACTGGTTTGTCCCTCATCCGTTCCCGTATGACGCATACTGTTGAAATAATATAAGTTTGTGAGCATACTCGTATAAGCTCAAGTTTTATAAGTATTCGACGTGAGGCTGATGTTGAGTCAACTATAAAGTTATATATCTTATAATATTTTATTATATATCATTTTTATTATATCGTTAATGAGGGGCTGCGTGTCGCTTCCAACCAGTCGTAGTGGAGATCAGTGGTAAAGGCCTATGTCCAGCAGTTGGGGTCTTATGACTGACATGATGATGATTTCAAGGTTTATTTGAACAAAATGATAGCCTTTTAACACAATCTCGATTGTACCTATAAAATCACAGACTACATTATATTATATTACAGATAATGATAAAATAACAAAAGGTACAACTTTTAAGGCTCTATATATAAATGAGTCACCATTTAAAAGGGGGTTATTTTCCACAACAAACTCGACGAAGTGTCACACATCTCAACGATATCCTCTGTCGCATGTAAAATAAAAAAAAATGACATGGGGGACCTTTGATGTTTAAATGGCAATGTGTGTCCTCACAAAAAGATAAAAAAAACCAAGGTTGGCGACGCGAACTCGCAAAACAATCTCCATCAAAAATCTCACTCGACCGCTTCAAGGTACATTGCCGCTTACGTGCAGTTGAGATTGCAACTAAGACCGGAAAAAAATCAATGTAAAAGGGGACGAATTTGAGCGTTCATGTTAGCTGAGCTTCAAAAGCGTTTGCCATATTATTGCAACACACAAAATTTTCAACGGAAACTTGTCACGAGGGGGTACATATAATACGCTTATGTATTTTTTATTCAAATTTAAATTATTTCACAATCTTGTATTTCCCTTTTGTCTTTACAATAATTCTGATCGTAATACATAGTGGTTTTATACGTTTGCTTTAATTTAAAAATGATTACGTCGAGGAGCCAAAATATACCGATAAAAGTTTTGGATTTTTTATACTACATTTTATATAATATCTAGCGTTTGACCACTATCTCATTTATCGTCAGTGATGATGTGGTCGAAGATTTTATTACGCTAGACCTAGAAAGCTCACTGGCTCTCAAGGACTGCTGCCTGAATACACTATGTGTTTCATTTTTTCAAACTTTACGCTGATAGGCGGATACTCTAAAGTACCCCACCACCATGCTGGGGGTTTAATAACGGTGTAACCGGTTCTACTAACCTTTACCGGAAGCGCAAGCCGTTGGTGGAGATCGAACCAGCGTCCGTCAGTTTGACAGCCGACGCTTCCACCGCTGATTATCATTGCTTCATGGGTCTTAGCTTCTATGATTAATAATTATTAATTACTCCGGCTTATATTGATATAGTTTATTGATTAGCATTTTATTATATCAGATAAATATATATACTTATATTATACTAATATAATAGGCTGCTACTCATTCACACACAGACACACAAACACAAACACGTAAACATACATATAAACCCAGACACAACATACACACTAATGCATCTAAAACCTACTAGTTCACACACTATGACAGTCAATAAATACATAAGTTACATCAGTAAAATGTAAATCCGTTATTGGCCTTAGGTGTAAGCTACTTACTTGTACAATAATTTGTTTATAAAGGGCTGTGGATTTTGTTAATAAATAAATAAATAATAGGAATCAGAATATTGTATTTTTTTTTTATTTAGTTTTTTGAGTCCGTACATTGGATACGTCCATACAATTCTAAAACAAGTGATTATCATTTCACATAAAATTTTCCTTATACTGGCCTCCCTTTCCTACATAAGTATTTGTTATAAATCGATATGGAAGATGTAGGAATGGTCATTATTCAGATGGAAGACCAAAATAACATACTTACAATAATAACGTCCAGAAGATTGTATATATTTCCCTTCAACGTTTTCAACAAACATGACCAATGCGGAGGATTTTAGATTGTGTCGTCAGATTTTTACCGGTTACATATTGCCCAAAATTTTATTGTTTTATTTTATTTTATTTTCTTCGGAAAACATACAGTGTTATATAACTAATGTAATTAAATATATGTTTCTATACACCGATAAAAATGTAAACTCTAAGACTTTCACGGCCGGCGTTGCATGTTGTATGTATTGCTACCGGGCTGTTTGGCCGTGGTCTAAGTGAAACTTGTGTTCCAGACGTTTCATCGATCACTGACGAGTCAGTATCAGAGAAGACGCCGCGAAGTACGACCGCAGTGATCGACGAAACGTCTGGAGCACAAGTTTCATCTAGACCACGGCCAAACAGCCCGGAAGCAATACATACAACACCATTAAAAAGTTTTCGCATACAAAAAAAAATGTCCTTGAACAAGTGGGTTGATTCGACGACGACACGCCCTATAATTTTTTACATCATTTTAACCCGTGAACTGTCGGAAATAATAGATTTCTCCAAAACAAATACGAGTTGCTGCAAAAGATACCTAGTTATATATACGAATAAGGAAAATCTCATTACAATCTGGCCAAGGACACGTCGCGGTAAACAATGACTTACCCACTGGTCGCACTTACGTCAAGATTGTGTCAACCTGTAATATTGTTAGACCTTTACTATCACAATGAACTCAGAACAGGCCAATGTCAGTCAAGTCATTGCAAGATTTATTGCTATTTTTATTACATTTTAAGGCACATTTGCTTATCTTAAGGATTTAAATACAAAACATTAGCAATATTGAGATAAAAAAGAGCTGCTATATATGTTTTAGCGCAGCATGGGACGGCCACCGACCAGGTGGACAGACGACCTGACTAAGTTCGCGGTCAAGGGCTGGATGCGGGCACCTTCCGACCGGACCTTGTGGAAATCATTGGGGGAGCCCTCTGTCCAGCAGAGGACGTCCTATGGCTGAGATAATGATGATGATATATATTATGCTACAAAGGCTTTTAATATTGCTTAATTGTACAAGAAATGTTCATTATCATCATCTCAGCCATGGCACATCCACAGCTGGACATACGCCTCTCCCATTGAGTTCCACAAGGTTTCGGGATGGAAGCGGCCCGCATTCAGCCCTTACCTGCGATCTTAGTCTGGTCATCTAGCGTCTGTCCACCTTGTCGGTCGCTCTATTACGCTGCTCTTGTTAGTCCGTAGTCTTCATTCTTTTTTTAAAATAATTACGATTTCAGTTCTTATACTGTTACGAATTAAATTAATATGAAATTTATGAATGAGGATACTAAAATTAGATCATTTTGTTAAAATTGCGGATAGTTCAAGTTGAATAAGTCGTCACTTATTTGGGGCCGACCCGCACTTGGCCAGCACTTAAAAAAAAGACGTCTAGAAATAGCGTTGTAAGGACTTATTTGAATTTTGGCGTAAACAGATTAAGAGTCTTTTGTGTTTTTCAAGAATTTTCAAAAATATGATCTAGTTTGTGTGATTAACAGAATTGGGAGCAATTATCGACTACAAAGATCTATCTATCAATTGGCGGTAGAAGCTAGACTTTTATTCTGCGTAACATACTATTAATATATATTATCTTTATTGTTATTAAATTATACGCGATGAAACATTTAAGGTGCTTCAATTTTAATGAATAGTTATGACATAAATCTCAGTAAGGTCAACCCTAACAAAATGGTGTCCTTCGGTGAGTGCATAAACACAAGTAACCAAAATGGCGCATGTGTGCGTAGGTAGGCGACTTGCGAACGATGTATGGGTGTTTATTTCACATTAGCATGCATCCGTGGCACAAAATAAATAAATAATAAAACATAGGTAGCATTGATCCCTCTTTGTTGAGCCAAACCCTTTATTCGAAGGATCGGTGAGAAGCGATTATTACAATAACCTTATTTTAGTGTTGAGTGAATAATGCTCCCTGTGTAAATATTGTTGGGGAGTATGAAATTGGTTATTGTATGAAATGGTGAATCAGGTTTAGAGCTATATTTAGTTCTGCGAGAGTGTATAGATTGTTTTACAAAATAACAACTCTATTGTATTCATTATTAAAAGTCACGTTCCTAATTACTTTACACTGTTACTACGGGTAATAATATTTAATAATATAATAATAATATGGGACAACATTCGCACAAGGTCTTCAGGTCCCAAACTAGCCACAGCCTGCACTATGGTAACCTGATGACTGATATATACTTATATACATACTTATATATACACTTATATACATATAAATACCCAGACACAGGTCAAACAGACACGTTCATACACACAAATGTTTGACCTGTCCGGGAATCAAACCCGGGACCAGCGGCTCAGAAGGCAGAGTGCTACCAACTGCGCCAACCGGCCAGTCGGTCGGCCGGCCAGTCGGCCAATATTACCCGTAGGGTTATTTAATATTACGTTTCGGGAAAATATATTTGTTTCATATGATTGATGTGTATCTATTAAATCTATACTATGAATATACACACCGTATACATATGCGTCTTATCATTAAATAACATTTTTTCTTGAGATAAAGAATTGTGGTATTGTTTGTTGTTGGAGGGCTTTAACCAATGCAGTTGTGTGTATGTTTGTTACTTCTTCACGCTCAAACAGCACCGAATTTGGTATGGAGATAGTTTAGACATTGGATTAACACATAGGCTAATTTTCATCCCGAAAATAACTGCTGTTACCGTGGGATATGCAAATAATTCAAAAACCACTATTACTCCTAAACGCCCAAACAGCTGCACCTATTTCAATGCAATTTGGTATGAAGATAGTTTAGAGCCTTTTTTTTTTTTTTTTTTTTTTTTTTTTACGTGGGGAAAATGCATTTACGCACTTCCGCCTACCGGGAAAGTAGGCGGGGTGTGTCGGGCTCGCTCGAGCATCACCGCTCCCTGGGGGGCCTCATGGCCCCCAACCCTAACTGCACCCACAGCAGCCAGGGTCCACTACCGACTAAAACCCACGGTGTCCATCCTGCCGCTAGAACGGAGGGAGCGCGGGGTACATTTGCATACCGCGCCCCCACCACGGCCGTCCGTTTCCGGACCCCTCCAGGGGGGAGGATGACCCTCCCCCTCGCGACCGTGCCGGGACCAAGAGCACGGCCGCACCACCCCGGGGACCACACAGTGCAAGGAACGCCAGACTTCCCACATCCGACGCTCGTGGTCCCCTGCGATGGGCCAGATGGAGCAGCCCCATCGCCAGCCGCTTCGGCCGCCACCCTCCGACGGCGGCCATATCGGCGCCACAGCAGGAGACGAACTGAATCACTCCCGCCGCAGCGCCTCCTCAGCTGCAGCACCGTCCAACACGGCGCCGCTGCCCCCCTCAGTTGCAGTGCCTTGCAGCAGCACCGCAACCTACCGTCATGTGGACCGCTCCTCGTCGGCTTGGCGAGCAAAGCCTATCGGGAGCAGTCCCGGCCTGAATATAATAAACATACATAAATAAATGGATATAAATAAACTTACATAGATATGAGACACGCGAGGCGCCGGACGATGTCTAGTTACGTCTAATTCAGAGGAATTAGACCAAGAACAGGCAGCACCGCGAGAAGGTAATCGCCAGACTTGCCTTGAGGATCATCACGACCTGCGCTTCCCCCAAGACCGTAACCTCCCTACCCATCACGGGATGAGTAAAGAAGGCCTGGACTTAACCAAAACAAGCAGCGTGAACGCCGCAAGCATAGGCATAGCAACTATTTAATGGATAAACCCAGACCCGCCCTGATAGTTTAGAGCCTAGATTAACACATACGCTACTTTTATCTCGGAGAAAGTATAGTTCCCGTGGGATAATTGATGAAGTGGGAAAACCGTAGTCCACGCGGATGAAGCCGCGGGGCGCTACAAGTAAAATAAAATGCTGATTATAATTTTTCCCTTGTACGTATTATCTCGGCGACCAAGCTGTGGGCAACACTGAAAACCAGCGCCGCGCACACTTGCCAAGTGTGCGCGGCAAATGCTGCGTGTACTCCTTTTGCCCTCAATAATAATTGTATTGTTTCTTTCATATTTTCTCCGTGTTTGTGTAAGTACTTTCCTATTTATGTGTAAATACTGTAGTTGTGAGATAAAGAACAGTTTCATTTGTATTTTGTAACATTGATGCTGATTTAGCGTGAAACGCTTCATTCGGAACCCTTGTTCGCTATTCGGAATGCATATCTTGAGTGATACCCTTCGCTGCCGTGACAAGTTATACACACTGAGATAAAGCATTTCTTGAAAATCTTCAGTGGTCAGAAGTCTAAACACAAAATATTAATTTAATCTGTTAGCTATTGGGAAAATTAAATAATTTACATAATCAACTGTAATGTTGGTCTATCAGTCCTATTAATTAATTGTTCATACAATTAAAGGTAGATGGCGCTAATAACATCCCCGCAGATGTTAATAAGGAAGGAAGTAATTCGGCCCTAGTGGTATGGGCTGCTATAGCTTAGTTGGACAGAGCGACAGGACGGTATTCTGGAGTCGTGGATTCAAGTCCCACTAGCAGCGGAATTTTTTTTTCTTCAAATATTTGAACATAAATAATCAAAAATAGGTACTCAAAATTAGTTCCTGGTATACTTAGGTGGTAAATAGTGGCATAAGTTTACGTAACTATGATAATTTAGAAAGTAACATGATTGAATAGCATGATTAAATAGTATATTATTCTTGATCTTACAGATTGAGAATAAATGTATATTCAGTGAATACCTTTCGCTCTGTAATGACTTATTTTGAAGTGCTTCATAAATCTAAAGATTACAACTAAACTCTATCTAGACTTAAAGATTAAACTTTAATCACTGCCGCAGTACCCTCACCAACAACATCAATCCAAGTCTAAAGAGAAATGGTTTTCTCACTCAAATAATTTAGAAGATGCGTCTTACAGCTTGATGAAGTTTCACGCCAAACACTATTACCATTCGAGCTCATTAATGATAGAATTATAAAGCTTTGGTTTATGTATATAAGGTATGTATTAGCATAGCATAGCAGTACCGGATCCTTACATTCTGACTCCAACGGAACTCCTCTGACTTGGCCTCTAACTGTTGCTCGAAGGCAACCACGGAGACTGATAGTTAACCACCCCTCCCAAATATTACGGATAAAAACTACCTTATATGTTATTTTAGAGTATAATGCACCTCTGTTTTATATCTAGTGGCAAGCGCCGCATAGGACGGCCACCGACCAGGTGGACAGACGACCTGGCCAATATCGCAGGTAAGGGCTGGATGCGGGCCGCTTCCAACATGTCCTTGTGGAAATCAATGGGGGAGGCATATGTCCAGCAGTGGACGTCCTATGGCTGAGATAATGATAATGATGATGTTATATCTAATTAATTAATCCATTAAATAAACATGTTTATTCCAAAACAGTTGTTTACAACATTTTTAAATATATTTTCACATAAAATCTTAGCTAATGTTACTAATTCGCAAGTAAGCGTTGAGCCCAAAATAAAATAAGATTCGTTATGGCGTGGTTGAGTAACAAACATGCAAACATACAAATTTAAACGTGTTTAATACTAGTAGGTTGTATCGCATATATATTGTTATTTTTTAATGTCGACGGTTATATTTGTCAAAAACATAAATATTTATCTTCGATGATTATTGACCTCAGTATAAAATTAAATAAAATGTACAAATGTATAATAAAAAATACAAAAATCAAAATCATTAATCATGTAAAAGACAATGTAAGTTAAACAGGTAAAGAAACTCCTAGTTCTTAAAAAAAATTGGTTGTCTGTAAAGTCGGTTTACGGACGATAGATTTACGTGATAACGTCATAATCATTTATGACTTTGACTTCGACTTCGACTTCGACTTCGACTTCGACTTCGACTTCGACTTCGACTTCGACTTCGACTTCGACTTCGACTTCGACTTTGACTTTGACTTTGACTTTGACTTTGACTTTGACTTTGACTTTGACTTTGACTTTGACTTTGACTTTGACTTTGACTTTGACTTTGACTTTGACTTTGACTTTGACTTTGACTTTGACTTTGACTTTGACTTTGACTTTGACTTTGACTTTGACTTTGACTTTGACTTTGACTTTGACTTTGACTTTGACTTTGACTTTGACTTTGACTTTGACTTTGACTTTGACTTTGACTTTGACTTTGACTTTGACTTTGACTTTGACTTTGACTTTGACTTTGACTTTGACTTTGACTTTGACTTTGACTTTGACTTTGACTTTGACTTTGACTTTGACTTTGACTTTGACTTTGACTTTGACTTTGACTTTGACTTTGACTTTGACTTTGACTTTGACTTTGACTTTGACTTTGACTTTGACTTTGACTTTGACTTTGACTTTGACTTTGATTTTGACTTTGACTTTGACTTTGACTTTTATTATTTTATGTAATACAAAACTCAGATGGAACGTTACGCGGAACGTTACTATTTTTCATGAGTGTTGCTGGTATTCATCAATTTATAAAACGTTATCACGTCAAAAAGGATTGTTTTACAAAATAACACAATATTGTATGCATTATTAAAAGTCACGTTCTTAATTACTTTATACTGTTTCTACGGGTAATAACGTGACACAGAGCGGGTAATACGGGTAATAACGTGACACACCAAAAAAAGGCTCAAAAAAGCGTGTGATAGGTACCAGGACAATGTAAACATAATAAGCGCATAGACTTCGACATGTTTATAATTTATTTATTTATTTAATTTTTCAACACTTTCTTAAGTGTTGAAGTTGATTCCATATTTGTTTTTTTTTTAAATATTTTTACCGTCTTCGCTACTCACGGGATCAATTGTCATTCTATATTTCATCGATTTCATCACCTGCAATTATAATGTGGTCCGAGTACAAGAGCAAGTTTCGAAGGCGATTCCATTGCAAAGAGGCGTGAGACAGGGAGACGTTATCTCTCCGAAACTGTTCACTGCCGCATTGGAAGACGCCTTCAAGCTCTTGGAATGGCAAGGATTCGGCATCAACATCAACGGCGAGTACATCACTCACCTTCGGTTTGCCGACGATATTGTGGTCATGGCAGAGTCGATGGAAGACCTTAGCACGATGCTCGAAGGCCTCAACAGAGTTTCCCAAAGGGTGGGCCTCAAAATGAACATGGACAAGACGAAAATTCTGTCAAATGCCCATGTTGCGCCCGCCCCAGTATCAATCGGAAACTCGATTCTCAAAGTTGTTGACCATTACGTATACCTAGGACATACAGTGCAATTAGGTAAGTCCAACTTTGAGAAAGAGGCCTATCGTCGAATCCAACTCGGCTGGGCAGCGTTCGGGAAGCTCCGAGACGTCTTCTCGTCCAAAATACCACAATGCTTGAAAACGAGGGTCTTCGAACAGTGTGTGTTACCAGTGATGACTTACGGATCTGAAACGTGGTCCCTGACTATGGGCCTTCTGAACAGGCTCAGAGTCGCACAACGAGCTATGGAGAGGGCTATGCTCGGAGTTTCTCTACGCGATCGAATCAGAAATGAGGAGATCCGTAGAAGAACAAAAGTCACCGACATAGCCCAGCGGATTAGCAAGTTGAAGTGGCAGTGGGCAGGGCACATAGCTCGAAGAACCGATGGCCGTTGGGGTCGAAAGGTTCTCGAGTGGAGACCACGGACTGGCAAGCGCAGCATAGGACGGCCACCAACCAGGTGGACAGACGACCTGACTAAGATCGCAGGCAAGGGCTGGATGCGGGCCGCTTCCAACCGGTCCTTGTGGAAATCAATGGGGGAGGCCTATGTCCAGCAGTGGACGTCCTATGGCTGAGATGATGATGATGAATTATAATGTCGTCCATGTAGAAGAAACACTTTTCAGTTATTGAAGTGTAACTCGAAACCGATGAAATGACCGATTTTAATGAAATTTAAATAGAACTATATGAAAATCACCAGTTTTCAAGTAAAAAAAGGATCAACCCAGTCGAAGTTCTGAGGTAACAAACATTTAAAAAGTACGGGTCGAGTTGAGAATCTCCTCCTTATTGAAGTCGGTTAAAATAGATAGAATAATGGAAATGATTAAATGAAATAATTTAATAAGGTTAGTATGATGCTATTTAACAAAACAGGAATACTATTCAATTTCTATGAATTGAATTAGTCAAAAGTTCCACAATCACCTTTCTTTATCATAAGAATAAAGTTATACACCTACACTCACGATAAAGCCCGGGTATATCTAAACCATCGCAAATTTTCCTTTATCCTACAAAACGAAGCGCGTACCGATTAAATGAGGTGCTCGCGTTTCTACAGATAGCCAACGTATACCTCCCTCCCGTTCCTTCTTCGAAGGTTTCCCAATTCTCTCTCTTTCCCTCTAGCTAGCGCAGCCTCTCGACGCCACCTCGCCGTCGCCTTCGAGTCACATATTTTATTTGTGCGGAGCCTTCCTGTATTCAGAGTGAAATAAAGCCTCCCATGCACGATACGATCGGGACAATCCAGACGCGACTTTAGCCCGCCTAGGGACGTCTCTAGCCGAATGAGGTAAGAAAATCGGTCGCTCCATGAATAGCGAGCTCATCTGTTTGTCGTGTCGGAGACCTGCCAATAGTATGTATTCACCCACACAACTGGGTGCAATAATCGTACAGGATTTTATGCTTACATTGGTATACGTGTTTATGCGTATAGTTAAACTTTGTAAATAGTGATGCAATATCGAGGAAAATGTTGGTGATTTCTGTCTCTCAAATCGCACAACTTTTTTTTTCGCTCTTTTTTTTGTTGCGTTTAACCACCGTCTTAAGTGACGACGCGGTCTAAGGTGTGCTACATCTTAGAAGGTGAACTTAGAAGGTACCTATTCACTCACGAAATTGCAGACTTTGGGATTGTACATATCGGGAAACACAGATTCAGACATTAAGTTTCACTCCCTAGCATTACGCCTTATAAAAGTGGAAGCAAAATGCTTCGTGCGTAATGGTGGTAGTGCTAGGTATGCGGTAGCTCATAGCTGTACGTCTCGTTGAACGATGATAGAATTCAAAAGTAACAAATATAAATTGAAGTAAAGTTAAGTAAAATAAAATTAACAAAAACAATTAGCTTATAACGTTGAGCTCTAATAAAAATAGAGCTAAAAGAGGTAATTTCGTGAGTGACAAGAATTAAGTTTGAGGGTATCTGTAAAATAACGTACATATTTTGAAAATCTGTACCGGTGACAACAAACATAACTAACATAACTTAAATACTATACTTCTTGTATCAAGAAGTATAGTATTAAAGTTATGTTTGTTGTCACCGGTACAGATTTTCACAATGGTAGTGATTCGCTTATTCAACTGAACTAAACTAAAATGTTTTAAAACTTATCCAGTTCTTATAAGGTTACGATAAAGTCTAAATTAGTATGAGACTTATCAATAACATCACTAAAATTAAATGTATTTATTAAAATTTGCGGGTACTTTTAGCGAAATTAAGTCACCACTTATTTGGTGCCTATTAAAACTACCCGCAACTGGCCAGCAATGGAATAAAACTCGTCTAATATTAGAGAAAGCGCTGTATGGTGTTATGCGAATTTGAATTTTAGCCTAAATAGAATACGAGCTACTTCAATTTTAAGAATTTTGGTGAATTTTAGCTAGTTCGTGTGATTAACAGAATCATAGCACCAGTGCACCATACTAGAGGACTGCAAATAAAAAAAACTATTGAGATGTTACGAGCCGAATCGCGAGCACTGCTTTCTGCTATTCCAAACTATTCATATTTTATTTTTTATTGAGATTACGCAGCCATTTCATCACTATCTCACCTATTAAGTGATGATGTGTTCTATACTTTATTTTAATGATAACTCCTCGAGCAAAGAACATAAACGCGTGCTAACTTAACAGGAGCTCTAAAATCATTCACCATATCGTTCAAATATCTGTAAAATTAAAATCTCAAACACCTCCACCAGTTAAATCTGAGTCCGTAACACAACAATGAATTGTAAAATACAGTAACCACGTAGTAAAATTGATATTGTGGGTATTTGACCCGGACATAGATCCCCGGGCTCTGAATCACGTGGTGCAAAAAACATCGGACTTCATCAGTAAACGATCATGCTCCAAATTTTTTGAGTAATTTACAGTCCTGCCACCTTTGTAGCAAAGCTTTATTACGATAAAACACGAGTTTCGTTGTGTCATTCCTGTTTCCAGCACATGTCTAACTAAGGTATAAGAACTAAGGTATTCTATAAACATATTATAGTTTGTAAGTGAAGTATTTATATGGACACTATTACATATGCTTTACAATTTCTATATCTATAATCCACTCCACTGCTGCGTAAAATAGATTTCTTGGCAATTTGTTATCCAAAATGTACTTGCACTTGAACTATGGACTGCGAGTCGTCAAATTAAGGCGAGGTTTTCCTGATAATTGAGGTAATTAGCGCGCGAACTTATCTTTTAATATCAGTTAGGAGTGTATGGGAGAGAGCAGAGCGATCAAGCAAAAGTCCAACGCTGACAGTGGTCACGGTCATATTGAGCGGGTGGAGAGCGGCGCTAGTCCACGCTATCAGAGGTCACGTGATACTGGGACGAGACTGATTAAATTCAAAAACATTCTGACTGTTTCTTAACTTTATTCAACCAACGAAGTTTTGTATGAAAATTCTTTTTATTCTGGAAGATAGAATTGTGTCTGGGTGTGTATATGTATATAAGTATATATATATCAGTTATCAGGTTACCATAGTACAGGCTCTGCCTAGTTTGGGACCTGAAGACTTTGTGTGAGCGTTATACAAATAAATAAATAAAATAAATAAATAAATTAATTATTTTTTTAAAATGTCAAGTATAAAACTATCGAGAAAATTATACCTAATTGTATTTGAACTTCTGAACACTCCTTTATATGAAACCAAAAACACCTAAACTGAAAATATGAAAGCTACCACACATAGCAATCAAGCATAATTTTTAATATTTATATATATAATTAATAATTATCTTGAAAAGTTGCGATTTGTGTATATACAACGCCTTAAATGGTACTTCTGTTATTAATACTTCAATGGGAAGGAGTTTTCAAATTTTGTATGTATTTACTACCTACTTTGCATAATGACAAGGCACTTTCTTTATTCAGACTATTTTTACATGAATAATCTTGGGTATCAGCTAACCGGATATAAAAATATCGCTACATACAACAAATATCCTGAGAAAAAAACGACTTGATAGATAGATAGACAAACCGCAAAGTGTTCCTACTACATATTTCTTTAAAGGACTATCCGTAATACAATACAAATCATTTTAAGTCAGTAAGCATCATTAAGAACTCTATGTTTAAAACAGTAAGGTAATAATATAAACAAATATTGTATATAGTGTAGGATAACGTAAACACTGATAATTAAATAACAAGCAGCTAAGCATCCTTTGCTTACATTCGCCACTTTTATATTTTAACCAATTCCAAAAAAGAAGTTCTAAATAACATCGATTGTGTTTTGTTTATTTGCATACATATGTCTGTCAACTCAATATAAATTAGTTTCCTCTTAAGATTGATGCTGCAGAAGTTTTAGAGAAATCTGGTATAGTTTTTCTCTTCACTTTCAAAAATACGTTGTCATTCCACGCCCAGTAGTGAAACACGTTTTTGATTTATTTATAAATCATAATTACATAAGATAAAACAGCGTCAGCTTTTTGGAAACTATATTCTCAGAATAACATAATCCCTAACAAACCAAAGTGCACGGGCATGCATTACAAAGATTCATCAGCTCACCTTATATAGACTTGTCAGGCAATCAATGCCACATCTCAGTTTACGAGCGAGCCCCAACGATGACTTACCTTCGGTCCATTTTCGCAATTTGCAAAGCTCGATATTCATTAATTTACGGGACGGTTCAAAGAAACCCTTTAAACCCATGTGACCATTGCCCGGAAAGTATTAAGGCACAATGATAAAATTGAAGACGCAAAACACACCCCTCATTGTAAAACAGAGCAATGCAAACAATATCAGCTCTTATGACGGTTAACTTAAGAGTTGCAGAAAATAAAAGAGAACTGATAAAACAACTCGGTTTTTGTTTCGTGTTCATAACATTGGTCTTTTGGCCAAAGCGTCTTATTTTATTCAAGGTATGCAAAACATTTTATGCTCGAAGTGTGTGAGACTTGCGTGTCTCACATTTATTGTGTTCAGAATCATTCCTCGAATGCCACGTTTCAAAATCGGCGTTTTCCTTTGAGAAATACTTCGTTAATTAGATACATAAAGCTTTAAAGCTAATGTGAGTTACTCACTGAGATTTTGGCTCAGAGAACGGTTGTTATTGGCAGCGTGTCTGTTCGATATTGGCTCGACTGTTTGGCTTAATTAATACGTGATTGTTTTTTTTATATTCTATAGATTAGAATATAAAAATAATAACATCCATTTTTATCATCTAGCGTTTGACCACTAGCTTACTTGATGGTCAGTGACGATGTGGTGAAAGATGTTATCACGCAAGAAGCTCAAGCCGTTAGTGGGGATCGAACTGGCTTCAGAAATTTAATAAATAATTTATTATTTATTAACTTAGTTTATAGTTTCATAAACTAAGTTTTAGAAGTTTTTAGCCAGATAAATGGTAATTGTACAAAAATAAAAACTAAATCTAATCAATTCTAAATGCGGATGTTTGTGAGTATGAATGTATATTTGTTATTGTTTCACGCAAAACTACTGAACGGATTTGGATGAAATTTGGAACACAGATAGCTTATACCCTGTATTAACACATAGACTTTTCATCATCACTATCATCACGAGAGTCCTAGTCGGTTCGTAGATTACAACCATCATCACTGTTTTTCATCACCATGCAGGTAAAATGGTTTTGGATGAAATTCGGTATGTAGATACTTCAGGTCCCGAAATAACACATAGGCTGCCTACTTTTTATCATCCTCGTCATCATCACGGCGTGGGTAAAACCGCGGGGCGCAGTTAGTATTATTATAAAATAGTCTGGATATTGATCGTTATACTAAAATGAGAAGGAAGAGACTGGTATTAGTAAGACAACGCACTGAGACAAAGGAAATCTGGTGAGCACATTCACGCATATTTAAATAAATAAACTCGGATCTTGGGTAAAGCGGTTACAAGATTACGCATAGCAAGTCATTCGAAAATAACAGCTTCACAAAGTGAGTTAAAAAACGTATGCGTAAATGCTATCAATTAAATATATTTTAATATTTCAGCATGTTGCTTCAGAAGATATAAATTTACCCCCTTACTTATAAACGTTGAATAACCTCTGAATAGTTATTCAGTGTTTTGTCTTTGTCGCTTATATGACAGTTTGACGTTGAAAGAACGGAACAAAACACTGAATTACTATTCGCAGCTTATTCAACGTTTATAAGTAAGGGGGTTAATATATTTATAAAAAGTTTTCCTTATTGTCATCTTATCAACATGGTTGTAATAACTGTGGAAAAATGTTTTCAAGGTGAGTTGTATACGTTCCTGTCGCCAGGGCCGTGTGGTAGGACAAGTCGGTATATTTGAAAAAAGATCTAAATCATGTGCACAAGATAGAGCCTTGATTTTTTGACGTGATAACGTTTTATAAATTGATGGATGCCAAAATGAAAAATAGTAACGGTAACATTCCAGTAACGTTCCACCTAAGTTTTATCTAGATCTAGATAATATAATCAAAGTCAAAGTCAAGGTCAAAGACAAGGTCAAGGTCAAAGTAAAAGTCAAAGTCAAGGTCAAATTCAAAGTCAAACTTCAAAGTCAAAGTCAAAGTCAAAGTCAAAGTCAAAGTCAAAGTCAAAGTCAAAGTCAAAGTCAAAGTCAAAGTCAAAGTCAAAGTCAAAGTCAAAGTCAAAGTCAAAGTCAAAAGTCAAAAGTCAAAAGTCAAATGTCAAATGTCAAATGTCAAATGTCAAATGTCAAATGTCAAATGTCAAATGTCAAATGTCAAATGTCAAATGTCAAATGTCAAATGTCAAATGTCAAATGTCAAATGTCAAATGTCAAATGTCAAATGTCAAATGTCAAATGTCAAATGTCAAATGTCAAATGTCAAATGTCAAATGTCAAATGTCAAATGTCAAATGTCAAATGTCAAATGTCAAATGTCAAATGTCAAATGTCAAATGTCAAATGTCAAATGTCAAATGTCAAATGTCAAATGTCAAATGTCAAATGTCAAATGTCAAATGTCAAATGTCAAATGTCAAATGTCAAATGTCAAATGTCAAATGTCAAATGTCAAATGTCAAATGTCAAATGTCAAATGTCAAATGTCAAATGTCAAATGTCAAATGTCAAATGTCAAATGTCAAATGTCCAATGTCCAATGTCAAATGTCAAATGTCAAATGTCAAATGTCAAATGTCAAATGTCAAATGTCAAATGTCAAATGTCAAATGTCAAATGTCAAATGTCAAATGTCAAATGTCAAATGTCAAATGTCAAATGTCAAATGTCAAATGTCAAATGTCAATGTCAATGTCATACATGATTATGTCGTTATCACGTAAATCTATCGTCCGTAAACCGACTTTACAGACAACCAATTTTTTTTTAACATTGGCGCAGTTGGAAGGAATGTTTCTCTCTGAATCAGAATAATTCTCTCGATTTCAAAAACATACTTTTAAAAGAGCCGTTATTTTCCAAAATGGTAAAAATATTTGTACAAAACATAGATTGTTGGGTAGGTAATGGCATAGTCTAGGCACGTTTCGGATTTTTATTGCTATATACATTACTAGCTTATTTTAAACAGATAAATTCGCGCGATATTTGTCCTAAACTGTCGGGGAAACCTTGCCGACTATTATTATTTATATATCCTGTACCCACGAGATTTTCGACTTAGACACATGTATATAAAGTTTATAACATATACTAAGTACTGATAGCGACTTGATTTTTCATATATTTTTATGAATAAAAGTATACGGATGCTTAACCTTAAAACCTCTGTGTATTAGGTAGACTATACCAGTCCCCCCTGATGTCAACTACCCGCTGAGCTCGAAGCGATGATAGCTCAGCGGGGGGAGCGTCGCCTGTCAAACTGAGGGACACTGGTTCGATCCCCAACAACAGCTTGCGCTTCTGGTGAAGGTAACACCGTTATCAAATTCGCAGCACGGTGGTAGGGTACTTTCGAATATCGGCCTAGCTAGAACCCTCAAGTTTGAAAACTGTCACCAAATACATAGTGTGTTCAGGCAGCAGTCCTTGAGAGCCAGTGAGCGTTCTAAGTCTAGCGTGATAACATCTTCGAACACGTCGTCACTGAACATTAAGTGAGATAGTGGTCAAACGGAAGATCTATACAGTATAAAATAACAAGAAGGGATAAGAGTAGCATTGATAACAAGACGTATAGATGCAATAAACACACATTAGTAACAACGTAAGAATGTCTCTGAGACACATTTGGAGGGTGTCATGGGAGAGGCATATGCCCAGTTGTCTAGCCATGGACCTTTTATGGCTGACATGATGAAGCGCGTCATTGAAGTTGCCTTCATGTAGCAGCGCAGTACTTATTACTAACTGACTTACCGCTTTTTGAGCAAATGTACACAAAGCCTGAAACGTCAGGACCATAAAGATTGCTGCGCGTACTGTATATAGTTGACGAAATAGCGTAACTGATAGTAACTACACCAGTGGCCTAAGTACAAATAACTAATAATGCAATAGCAGCGCAGCCGTAAGATACAACTGAAGTCAGTAATAACTCTAATTTATCTAGGACAACTGTGACACAGAGAAATGGCAGTCAGTACGGATGATAATTGCGTTACTCAATTGTTTATACGACTGTGACGCAAGCTCTTTCTGTTTCAGGCACCGAGGTTGTTTACATGAACAAACCCCACTAAGTCACTGAACGTCAAAGGCTCATGTCAAGAGCAATGACATGAAACACGTCTTAATTTCAAACTTTACGATCTGGAGAATTTTCATAAAGTTCGGTAAAATCGTGCTACTCTCTTAATATGTATTTTTAAATTAAACTTTCTCTATATCTATAATAAAAACCGGCTAAGTGCGAGTCGAACTCGCGCACCGAAGGTTTTGTACAAACATGTAGGTATACATTTAAAATTATTAAACATATTTTTATTATATGATGTAACTAAGAATGTCTGCTTTTCGCAATTTTTCCTTTATTTGTGCTATAAGACGTTACTTTGTACCAATTCCCATGATTATAAGTTCACGGGAAGTACCCTATAGGTTTTTGTGTTGTCCCTTGCGAGTGTCAAAAATTTGCAACTTAAACGACTGTACCTTTTGATTACGTTGGTTTAGAAGTTTGATTTTTTCACAGCTCTAAGGGACAGTAATCTTGAGTATTTGATATCAATTTCAGATTTATACCTGCACGAGTTCCTGAGAAAAAGGGTCTTGACAGACAGACGGACAACAAAGTGATCCTTTAATGTTTCCGTTTTTTCCTTTTGAGGTACGGAACCCTAAAATGAAATATACTGATATACGTTAGCAACACAACAGACAAAACTTGTTTCAGGCATACGTGTAATTAGATATCTTTATATATTTTTAACCGACTTCAAAAAAAGTTGTAGTTTCTCAATTCGACCTGTATGTTTTTTTTTTATTTGTGTTTGTAACCGCATAACTTCCGACTGGGAGAACCGATTTTGATCGTTCTTTTTTATTTGAAAGCTGGTGCTTCCTGTGTGGTCCCATTTAAATTTAATCAAAATCGGGCGAGCACTTTTTGAGTTACAAGTCAAAAACTAAAAATGCGTTCTTATGCCTACACGATATAGTAGCGGGTGAAGACATCGGTGAACATACAATTGATCCCATGAGTAACAAAGGTCACTAAAAAGAGTGAAAAAAAAGTCGGTACCATGATAGTTCAAAAGTAACTGATATCAAAATATTGTGTTCATGGTACCGACTTCGACAAGTTATTTCATACTTTTGAGTATTGAAGTCGGTTCCAGTTTTTGGTTTTTTTTTTGTTACATGTAATCGGTTATACAACGTATAGTAGTACATCCAAATAAAGCAGCCTACGCAAATTGCGACTGACCATTGTCACTCCAAGGCCCCGTGTATAGTGACAATTGAGAGACGCAATCTTCCTCCTTCCTCTTTTAGCGGAAAAGCCTTGCGCCGGCGCATCTGAGGTCGCCTACGAAATATATTATATGCTTTTTGTCTTACTCTGCTGTGAGCTTTAAATAATCACTTAATAATAATTGTTCAACTAATTGAGTTATTTTTGATTGGGCGTATAGATAAATAGCAGTGTTTGTGAATAGGATAAAGGAATGATAATATACATTTTAGTTGACTTTGTGGTGTTGTATCTTAGTGTAAATAAGGGTGAGTTTCGCAATGGATATCAGAAGTGGTGTTGCTTTATATTATAATGTTTATAATTACTGTATGACTCTACATAGCAAGGTATATATTCTAGTGCATCGGTAGTGGCTCTCTAACTGGCCAGATCCTAGACCTAAAATACCACATCGATACAGCAAAAACAATTGACGTAATGAAAAATATTTTTTTTATATTCGTCACGGGAGACAGCTTCGGAAACGTCGTGTATGGCGTCTTATGGCTAGGTGGGGCGATCATTCCCATAGATGGACACATGCAATTAGATGCAAGAGTCAGTGTTTGATAATAACGATAATACTTAATAAATTATTTTCTTTTATCGATTACAATTTTGCCAAGCTGTCACTAAATATATGAAGCACGATAGTTTAGTGATACAGCATCTAAGATGGCAACTGACAAATGCGGGCTCAATTCTTGTCTACAGTATTTTTTTAGTCAGATAGGATTAGTATGAGAGTAACTTGCGGGACACGCAGTGTAAAATAATCACTTATAATCAGGCACTTCTAGGATTTAAACGAACACTAGAAATATACAATGTAATTTGTTATTTTGAATAAAGGTATTTTGTAATTGAAAAAAGTGTAATATAATTGGCATTACGTAGATAAAATATTTTAACGAAATAACTCTTTATATATATAGACTGATATTGTAAATAATCACAGGTTTTAACAAACATATATTCTCATGATGAACATATTCACACTCAATGATATTATATGTTTAAATGAGGTAGATGTCGCACAAGCGCGCGGAAACTGAGGCGGCAAAATTAAGTCAATTGTAGTAATTTTCATTACGACGCGTATTTCAAGCGCAAGTCTAAACATATAGCTATCCTTTTCTATATTATTTGTACCGTATCTGTCGCAGTAAGCATGTTTATGTCGTAAAGGAACTAAATCTGAGCACCGCGCAGTATGAATATACGTCATCTTTAGTAAAACATCATTGTCCACACGCCTTGCAGTGTCACGTTAACACATGTAAAAGATAAGTACGCTAAACTTGTATTTAATGTAAACAGACGCTAAAAGGAAATATTATACAATTATATAGGAAACTTGGACTTGGACATACAATACCAAAATAAAAACTAAACTAGTGAGTTGCCAGAGAGCGATGGAAAGAAGCATACTGAAAATAAGGAGACATAGAATTAGAAGTCAATACATTAGAAATAAGACAAAACTCGTAGATGCTCTAAATTACGCTCTAACACTGAAGTGGCGATGGGCACGGCACCTAGCAAGATACAGAGACAAAAGATGGACCCTAGAATCAACAATATGGGATGGACCTACTGGTAGAAGAAAGAGGGGACGCCCTAAGAACAGATGGGTCAACGAAATAATAGCGACAGCAGGAAAAGACTGGAAAACAAAAGCAAGGGACAGAGAGATTTGGAGTAAACTGGAGGAGGCCTATACACCAGCAACAGAAAACCTAGACTAAGTAAATTTTGTGCATTGTTATGTTGTTGGAATCAAATAAAAGGCTAAATAATAATAATAATATAGGAAACTATTTATAAAATGCGATAATGGCCCTAATTCTGTTAATCACATAAACTAGCTAAAATTCACTAAAATTCTTCAAATTGAAATAGCTCGTATTCTATTTACGCTAAAATTCAAATTCGTAAAACTGCATACAACGCTCTCACTAATATAAGACGAGTTTTATTCAACTGTTGGCCAATTGCGGGTAGATTTAGTAGGCACCAAATAAATAAATGGCAACTTAAGTTCGCTAAAACTACCCACAAATATAATAAATATATTTTAATTTTAGTGATGTTATTGATAAATCTCATACTTATTTAGACTTTATCGTAACCGTATAAGAACTGATTTAGTTTTCCATAATTTTAGTTTAGTTCAGTTGAATAAGCGAATCACTACCAATAAGAATCAATGTACTTTCTGTACCACTTCCTAGTAAATTCCGTCAAAAATAGATGACAACAACTCTGATGAAAAATATTGCCATGGCCTTCAATGTGTGTAGAGACTTCATTGTCAATGATTCGCTCCTCTCAAGCAGCTGGCCATCAACGATATTCTCAACTAATCACATGAATGTTTCAACACGAGCGCTTGTTATGTCCCAGTGAAATCTACGTCCCATACTCTGAGGGGACATTACACACTTTCTGATTTTCCCGAGTTAGCAAGGTAATCTAGTAATAGGCAATCGTGGGACTCTCTCTTTAACGCACGGTGAAAGTGAATTGCATAAGAGCCCTGCGTCTACCGCAAAGTTCGCAAATCACAGAATTGAGGTAACCTGGGTGCTATGATTGCGAGAATTAAGTTACATATAGGGAACCCGGGTAAGCTCTGGTCTGCTGAGCCGTGGTAAATAACACCGTCCAATTATGTTATAAGTAATCGTGAATACATCATTACATATACATATAGTTAACTTTTTTTTTTTTACAACATTCACACAAGGTCTTCAGGTCCCAAACTAGGCAGAGCCTGTACTATGGTAACTTGATGACTGGTATATATTTATATATATACTTATATACATATACACACCCAGACACAGGTCAAACAGACATGTTCATACACACAAATGTTTGACCAGTCCGGGAATCGAACCCGGGACCAGCGGCTCAGAAGGCAGAGTGCTACCAACTGAGCCAACCGGCCAGTCAAGCCAACTAGCTGAGCCTCGCGGTTTCACCCGCGCATTAACAGCGATGATGATGATGATGATGTGAAGATGACAAATAACGTTGCTTTCTACTGGTAAAAGGATTTTCAAAATCGGTTCAGTAGATCCAGAGATTACCCCTGATCACCTCACAAACTTTACCTGTTTTATAGTATTGTATTGCATAGTAGAATAAACTATTACATATCTATATCATACAGTACTCAGTATGTACCTCAGACATTTTAGAAGTACGAGTAAACTAGAAGCTTTTTTTTTAATTTCTTGTGATTTTGGCTCCGCACTGGCTGCTACAAGCTACTGCTACTGATGAAGGCGTCCACTCTTTAATGAAACTATATATCAAATACAATTATATTATTAGAATGTAATGAGGAGCAAAACTTTCCTATTTGTTTTGGCTTCCTACATCATCGTCGCCATCATCATCTCAGCCATAGAACGTCCATTGCTGGACATATGCCTCCCACATTGATTTCCATCAGGACCGGTTGGAAGCGGCCTTTGCCCCCGATCTTAGTCAGGTCGTCTGTCCACATGGTCAGTGGCCATCCTATCGTGGCTTTCCTACATTCGTCCTTAATACACAAACAATTGAAGGTTCATAATCCACCACTACTATAGTTTAACAGCTGAAGAAACTCTTTTATTTATCTTTTGATAGTGACATCTCAAACTCCCGCCATAGTCTCTATTAAAACCTTTATGCCTTGCTGTGTAACAAAGTTTGAATAATCTACGTAATTTAATACTCTTTCGTTTCTTGAAAATTGTCATTGGCCAATACTTGGCATACTATGATAGTCGAGAATCGAGATGACGAGATGTAATCTTCTGCGATTGCATATACAACCTACTTGTGTTGAATGTTTTTCGTTTTTGTTATTATGTGGAAAAGTATAAAGTCTCATTAAATGGAGACAGTTCTAAGAAACTAAGTACCTAGTTAACTAAGTAATCGTTATTATAATGTATTGTTAATAAAGAGTGTATAGTAACAATCTTACTCAATCAGAATTTCACCAGGACCTTGAATGGGACCAAATACCTACACACAAATACATTTTTTTTTTCAGGTAATTGAAAATCATTGCCTTCAGTTTCACTAAGTTCAATTCAATTTCAAAATTTATTTATTCAATCATGATAAAATACAGTTTTGCTTATATCTAGTGTACATTAGATTCCTAGAGTAGACAAATCATCAAATATTATGTAATTTTTCGAGTCTGTATGCTCATATAAAACTTTTTTTTTAATTCATGGCGAGTTTACACAGTTCGTAATGCAATTATAAGGTTATTATAAATGATGATCTAAGCAGAATTCAACTATGTGTGCTTTAGGAAGGAGCAATACATTTATTATAATGATAATTACCTAATGAAAAGAATAACCTAGTTTAACCTAGTTTGACTGAGTACTGTCCAAGTTACCGCAAGCATTTGTGGATGTGGGTGTACACTGTACAGTCATCGACACAAGCGTAATTCGGCAAAATAATTTCGATGCAAGTTTTCAAGCACGACACTACTTAACGTATCAAAAATGAGTGTAAAAGGAAGCTTGGCTATTATTAACCAACACGTAAGGAGTGAGTCAATGGGACGGACATTTGAACAAGTCAGGACGGGTGCTTCTTGGAACCCTTTTGTTGCTGCATATCATTCTCATTGCCCAATAAGACAAAATCAGATCACCTGCACTTGCGCATAACAAACGCTACCAAAGCAATAATGCTTCCATGAACCCCGCATCGCTATGACTATTGCTGTATACTACTGTAACCCTAAATAATAAATTACTAAGTGGTTAAGTTAAGTTAATTAAATCTAAATTAATTTAAGGTCCACTAAAATTAATTCCAAAGTACGAAGCATTGAATTATATACTAATGTAAAATGTAATAACAACAACATTTTGCAGAGAACATCTTGAGCTAAAATGATGATGATGGTGATGAATAAAAATTGTGATAAGTTGAAAATTAGAGCCTTACTTTTATATTATTAAATCGTTTAAACGTTTGATCGCGGATGGACTTTTTTTGAAGCGATGATAGCTCAGCGGGAGGAGCGTCGGCTGTCAAACTGGCGGACACTAGTTCGATCCCCAACAACAGCTTAAGCTTCCGGTGAAGGTAACACCGTTATCAAATCCCCAACATGGTGGTAGGGTACTTTCGAGTACCCGCCTGGCTAGCTACCACCCTCAAGATTGAAAACCTGTCACTAAACACATCGTGTGTTCAGGCAGCAGTCCTTGAGAGCCAGTAAGCATTCTAGGTCTAGCGTGATATTATCTTCGATCACATAGTCACTGACCATCAAGTGAGATAGTGGTCAAACGCTAGATCTATAAAGTATAAAAAAGGTAAACGATGATCAAATTAATTTGTTTTTATACATAAATACATATGTAATATTATATATTAATAATAATTATTATATTATATTATAGATTCATTTTGAGGGCGTTTTATGTCTCCAGTGTGAAAGTCTGTGACGACGCGTCGGCGGCGCGGCGCGGCGGTCACACAGTCCCGTGGGTCGCCAACGGCAGGTAATGACACAAAACGACGTACACGTGAGCGGAGCATAACTCGCACACAGATCATAACAAAGATCCGCCGGCCACAGATTAGACGGTAGTTAAGCGACCCAGCGAACGAGTTTATAGTCTTCGATAGGCGCTTATCCAATGATATTAGTTTATATGAGGTGATGTCGCACAAGCGCGCGGAAACTGAGGCGGCAAAATTAAGTCAATTGTAGTAATTTTCATTATGACGCGTATTTCAAGCGCAAGTCTAAACATATAGCTATCCTTTTCTATATGATTTGTACCGTATTATCTGTCGCAGTAAGCATGTTTATGTCGTAGAGGAACGAAATCTGAGCACCGCGCAGTATGAATATACGTCATCTTTAGTAAAACATCATTGCGCTTATCCGACTTTGTGTGATGTGATGATGTTTGAAAGTTTTGAATGTCGCTTACACCTAAGTGGTGCAGTGCGTTCTTATGAGTTGGTAAAACGTTGACATTACATTTCTTATTTTGTGTCTTTACTTGTATCACTTTTACTTACATATCATTGAATCCTCCTATGATGAAGTCTCGTACCTGTTTATCCGTCAATCCGGGTTTAGGTTTAGGTTACACGTTTAACCACGTCTCAGTGACAATATTGATCGTAAATAGAATAATGATAGACGTAGAATATCATTGGAAAAGTTTGAAAGTGTTGCGAACTCTAGCCAAACTGTTTTAATACTGTATAGATCCAGCATTTAACTACTATATCACTTGATCGTTAGTGACGATGTGGTCGAAGATGTTATCACGTTAGACATAGAATGCTTATTGGCGCTCAAGGACTGCTGCCTGAACATACTATGTGGTTGGTAACAGTTTTTCAAACTTGAGGTTGGTAGCTAGGCAGGCGGGTACTCAAAAGTACCCTACGACTGTGGTGGGAATTCGAAAACGATGTTTTCTTCACCAGAAGCTCAAGCCGTTGGTGGGAAGTGAACCAGCGCCCGTCAGCTTGACAGCCGACGCTCCCACCGCTGATTTATCATTGCTTCAAAAACATTAATTGGTAAATAACTTTCTTATGTGTTTTTATACTTTAACTATGGTAATTTAACATTGTGAAGTATGAAGTATTTCAAATAATCAGAACTTTATAAGTAACTACATGAACACTCCTGCTTGGACAAATATTGTTTTATCCTTTTATGTAATCTCATACTGAAATATAAAAATTAAAAAATCAAAAACAGAACTTGAATGACAGCCTTTATAAACAATATATCGCAATAAATTTAATAAGTTACATTATGATACAGCTCTTCTATGACAACTGTATCGAATGTTACTTTGATACAACTTCAGCTGGACCAAGGAGGTTGCAATGCAATTTTTCTACATATAGTCTGTGGACGCGGCGAAACACGCATGCGCGACCAGCAAATGGATTTTGGCGCTAAAAGTTTACAAATAAATGCAAAAATATGCTGTAAGTTTACGTAAACCATATTATCTATTTTATGAGAATAGATAAAGTAGTGTATGAAACTGCACATAATTAGGTCTTATTATGATAAAGTTTCCTAAACTTCTATTTCATGCAAGGTCCATATTTGAATAAACACTGGAATATATTTTATCGTTAGTTACTATTCGTTTCTTTCATATTTCTACAAATAAAATTTAATTATAAATATAGTAAATTATAGGCCGGCTTAGTACGGGTAGTTTTAGTCGACACCAAGTAAGTGACGACTCATGTTACGTAATTAATTTAAGCGAAATTTAAATAAATATATCGAATTTTAGTATTGTTATTGATAAGTGTTATACATAAATATGGACTTTATGGTAATCATTTAAGAATCATCTTACTTTCCCACAATTTTAGTTTGGTTTCTTTGAACAAAGGAGTTACTAGATTGTATAAGTATCTTATCTTAGTTTTTGCAATATCTATCTATATGCTTGGTTGAGTGATTAGTTGCGCTTCTCGACCTTTTAATAGTGTCGTAATATAGTGAACAATGACATCATACGCTTCACGATGATAATTCTTGGATACAATGGCCGACACAATAATTATGTTGGGTGATGTGCAGGGAATGTGTGGCAATTGTTTTATCACTAAGCAAAGGACGCCGCCATATTCAACGAAGTATACTAGATTTGTATATAATAGGTGCATATAGTGGTAATAATTTATAAGTAAACAATTAGTGTATGAGGATTTTATTTTCATTATTATATTGCATCGCATTAATTCAACACGAGTTCAAACTCGCAAACTCCCAGATTCATGCCTTAATGCACATTGTATACAAAGTGTAAAACTTGCGTCTCAATCACCGTATCGTAACCACATATGTAAACAATTGCGTTCAAGCAATTGAATAACGCATGATAGACATAATATGCGTTATTCAATTCGGAAGACCAGCGCTGGTTGTTCACAACCAGCCCAACGCTGAGTTTGGGCTGATTCGTAGCAAAGAACTGCAAAACTTTTAGCTGTTTTATTAAAGTAGTAATATTTTATGTAATAACTTTGTATTTTTTTTATTACGAATAAATATAATTCTATTCTATTCTATAATTGTTTGAACATAGCACTACCTATCATTTATCTAGTACAACTGTGACACAGATATAAGTGTAGGTACTTCGTACCGGATAAACAATTGAATAACTTACAAGCGTTATTCAATTTTTTATACGCTGCGATACGTTTGCGCTCTGCTGCTATAGTGATTCTAGCTTCAGTTTCAGATCCTAGAATTCGCAGTTTCTACCAGCAGGTTTTCAACAAAGCGTAATTTTCGCACTTCATTTCGTCTTCTCTCTGGAAACACCATATTTGTCTTAGTGGCTCTTAGTTATATGAAACAAGGTCAGCTCATGGACCACTATGGTACTATTTCAATAGCTTATAAAGCAGGTATTAATTATACTGTTATTTCCACACCTATATAAATTACTAGCTGCGCCTCGCGGTTTTACCCGCGTGATGATTATTAGTATAAGCCTATGTGTTAATCCATGGTATGAGCCGTTTGAGCGGGAAGAAGTAACTTAGTAAGTGACCTACTTCATAAACGTTTTGCATGTACACGCGCGATGCAACTGCAATTCCTTTTAAGGTCGCCGCCGACTTGCCTCCGTCGAGTCATCGAATGTCGCACACATTACCATGCATAAACAAAATGTACTTACTTATAAAAAGCGAAACTAAATTAGACTACCAACGTGGGAGGAGCTTCTACAATTGTTAATAAGAACGCAATTATACGCGTTAAAACAACCAATAGCGAATGCGTGGGTGGCGAGGACCATCACCTTGTTTGGCGAAATTGTGTCTCACTCGAGCGATACTCCATTTATTAAAACTACTCGGTTAACTTTATTGACTAATAAAACCGGCGTCAGGTCTTTATACGTCACAGATTAACATCGGCAGACTGCCCGATGACTAGCTTACCTACAACTTAATGTCAAGTTTCTTAACTTCTGGTTGCATTACTCCAAATATATAACTATCATAATTAGCTATAATCTACCACTTGAAATTATACCTAATAAATCTTATCAAATTGTTTATAAATTTTACGTATACTAGGTCTACTGAATCGTCACCAAGCACAACCAACATACAGATAAACAAATGCAGTCACACACACACAATCACAGTACACAAACATTCAAGACCCGAAAACAATCATTTCAACACAAAAATGCCACAACACAACGCAAAATATGTGCTGCCTGGAAACCATCACTTTGTTACACTATATTTTATATTTTGTTAGGTAGTATTGCATTTTTTTTCTTTTTAAACTAAATATTTTGTGTGCACCGTGCAGTGTTTATTCGTGCGTGATGTCACTTGCCGGTCCCAACGGAAGACCAGCGCTGGTTGTAGTAACCAGCATTTATGCTGAGTTGGGGTCGGCTTGTGGCAAAAAACTACAGGTAAATAGTTTAATTTCTCATCATCTGTATTGTATTTTTTTTTTTTGTCACAATAAAGTTATGTCTATGTCTATGAAAAATGTTTGCTCCAGCCAGGTTTTGAACCCCGGATCGTGGTTCAAAAGTCAGTATCACTGGCCACGATGACCGTCACTAACAAAACAGAGTGTGCCAATTATATAATATGAGTAACAATATGATCTGTGACATAAATACTTACAATAATGTAAAATTAACATAGATGAAGATGCGAATCAAATCAGCAGCGACCCTTAGCTTACACGATGACATCAGTAGATCCTGTAATGTGAGATCACGTAACTAATCAATAAAAATAGGTTGTTGAACGATTTATTATCATGTTTATCTGTCATTATTCTACAAATTGTTGTTGGAGATATCTCTGATTCAGTGGTATAAATAGTTCTGATGTCAACATGAATCTGCAGCATGATACAAAGTAAAATGTTTCAATGTGTTAGTAACCATGAACTGGATATTTATCTTAGTTAATTAACTATACTTTTATAATAACGTAGCTATGGTTTTATAGCTATGTAGCTATAGTGTTCGGTTACATTATTTTGTAAATGTAAGGCTGAACGTTTTCTCATGAGTCTCATCATTCTACGATAATAGAATGCAATTAACATAAAAATAATGGCGTAAGGCATACTTATTATGTGTGGACTGTAACGGCTCCATTGCAAACTCAATTTATAAATGTTATTCATTTATTTTAACAGGGCTGATGTCTTTATTATAATAAAATACTAATAACTAATTATAATAACATTTGAGCAATCTACTAGCTACTGTCAGCCTATAGATAACTCAAATGCTCTAACCCGCTACCGGCTGGCAGCGTGCCCAGAATGCTAGCATTGCCACGTTGAATTGCAATGCTGATTCGTTGAGCTAAATATCTGCCAGAATTTTAGTCACGCGTAAATTTTCAAATTTTTGTGTATATATTGGTAGTGATCCGCTTATTCAACTGAACTAAACTAAAATGTTTTAAAACTAATCCAGTTCTTATAAGGTTACGATAAAGTCTAAATTAGTATGAGACTTATCAATAACATCACTAAAATTAAATGTATTTATTAAATTTGCGGGTAGTTTTAGCGAAATTAAGTCGCCACTTATTTGGTGCCTACTAAAACTACCCGCAATTGGCCAGCAATGGAATAAAACTTGTCTAATATTAGTGAGTGCGCTGTATGGAGTTATGCGAATTTGAATTTTAGTGTAAATAGAATACGAGCTATATCAATTTGAAGAATTTTAGTGAATTTTAGCTAGTTCGTGTGATTAACAGAATTAGGGCCAATATATAGTATTTAGTGTATAGAAAAGACTTGTCAGTGGTCAATTCAATATTTAATGCATATTGTAACACATTTCTTAATTTATGATTCCCGTTCAACTTTTTATAGGGATATGTTATATGAGGATTATTATTTTATATTATATTATTTTATATTTATATGAGGCATATGTCCAGCAGTGGATGTTTAATTGCTGAGAAGAAGAAGAAGAAGTTCAACTTTTTACATATTTTTCATCGGCTACTAACAATTTCCCAGCAGGAAAATCTTGGGTAGAAGAAAGATTATTAAGCGTAACATGTGAAGAAATAAACCAAAATAATGTTTGGATTTATTTGAAGCGGCATTTCAGCATGTTCTGTTCAGAACTGGACAGAATTTACCTAATTTACTGGCCAGTATATGTTATAATAACTTTTGATTAAAGCGTTAAATCACTGACTCATTCGTGTAAATTTATTTCATTAAAAAAAATGTATTCTGTGTATAACACATCAATCATGTGTTCAGGTAGCAGTCCTTGAAAGCCAGTGAGCATTCTAGGTCTAGCTTGATAACATCTTCGGCCACATCGTCAATGACCATCAAGAGAGACAGCGGTCAAACGCTAGATCTATACAGCATACAAATAAAGAAAAAAACTAATCATTTTACTTTAATATAATACTACTAGCTGCGCCCCGCGGTTTCACCCGCGTGCACTACGTTTTTCCCGCTGACTCAGTTATCCCACGGGAACCATACTTCTTCCAGGACAAAAAGTAGCCTATGTCCTTCTCCAAAGTCCCATGTATCTTTATACCAAATTTTATCTAAATCGGTCAAGCCGTTTTCATGTTATGTCGTGACAACGGAAAACGGGTTTCATTTTTGTATATATAGATTATGATTACTTAATGATAATTAACATTTACCAATAATGTAACTCAACCCAAATAAGTACAAATCATACTTAATCTCTGCGCTAAAGTTACTGAATAATATACGCACATATGTACGTTACTAACAGCGGATGCGGTCCGCCTACCAGGTTATTTACATTTGTCCAAAGTACAGACAGAAAAAACCTGGCACTACCATTTAAGGTAATAAGACAATGTACTTCATTAAGTTTGCTACCGCCGCCCACAGTTGTCTTATGGACTCTCATTTTTACTATTAAATGACACAAGCATACTCTAAATTATTTTTTTTATTTTTTTTTATTGGGAATAGGCAAGCGTTATACCACTATCTCACCTGATGTTAAGTGATGATGCGGTCTACGGTGGAACATGCCTGCCTAGAAGATACCTATTCACTCGTGACTTGAAGATACCCAGGTTGTATGTTTGCGGAAACACAGATTTAGGCAATAAATTCCATTCGTTAGCTGTACGCACTATGAATGTGGAAGCAAAACGCTTCGTGCGACAAGTTGGAACGTCCACCATGTATGGATGTCGCATTGCCGTCTGTCTGGTCGTCCTAAGATGGAATGGGGATGGTGGAATCAAATTATGCAACTCCAGAGCACACTCCCCGAAATGTATCCGATAAAAGACCTAAAAAAATGTATAAAAAAATAATATTTACAAGGAAGGAGGTTACGGTAGGTATGAAATTTAATAAACTATTTATTAGGTACATGTAAGTTGTGTTACACGATACATACCGTGTAGTTTGTACATAACAATTTCACGTAAGAAAATTTTCTTGTTTAATAATTTCTAGATCTTGATTTTTTTAGCGGACAATTATATTCTTTATTAATTATGTTATGGTGAAGGCTATGTCCAGCTGTGGACGTCCTGTGCCACAGGCTGGATATCACACTAATATTATAAAGGCGAAAGTTTGTATGTAGTTTGTATGTTTGTTACTCGTTCACGCTAAAACGGCTTAACAAATTTTCATAGAATTTGGAATGCAGATTGCTTATACTACCCTAGAATAACACATAGGCTACTTTATATCCCGAAATTATTAATATATTTATTATTATATATTAATAATAATATAAAATTAGTTATATATATATACTGTGCCCGTGGGATGACGGTGAAAGACAAAAATCGCCAATAACCATTTCACCGCGGGTAACACCGCGGGGCACAGCTAGTATTTGATAATATTTGCTCTAATACTTACTGTAGGAGCAAGACCTAAGGTATATAATTGAACATAGATCATGACAAAATCTGCAAACATACATAAACTATAACTAAATCTATAGTAGAAGTAAAGTAGATAACAAGTTTAGTAAGTGGGTAGCGTTTGTAATACAAATAGCCGCTCCAAAATTATGAACACGTAGGCTGTAATATAATGATTTTATTAAGAATGTTATAATAGTATTTACAGTATGAATGTTTCAATTAACTCTTTAGTGTGGGACGCAAATATATAAACGTGCACAAATGGTAATATTCATATTTGTACATATTTGTTTGACAGTTTTCATCACCAGAACAAGAACGCTGAGCGGTAGTGGCGGGTATATCGTCGCACGGGTACCGACTTGTTAATGATCTATATACATCTTTACATATATTAATATATTGCGTCATTAACAGTGAGAGCTGCTCGCCTTTGGAATAATTTGCTAGTATCCATGAGACAGTCTTCTTCGTTGAATATTTTAAAAAATCGAATCAAATCTTATAGAGATTTGATTCGATTTTTTAAATCAAATTGGTGTAAGTTAGTTATCCTATGGTATTGTACTTTAAAATATATGTATATGTATTCTGCTTCATATCATTTAGTTTAGTTTAGTATTATGTATTTTGATGTATTCGTATGTACCCATCAATATATATATAACCTATTGTATGTATTGTATTTTATTTATAGTATGTATTAGCTTTATATATATATAAGTAAATGTTGTATTCTATAAGTATATGCGCCTCATGCGCTTAGGGTTTAGGTAATCTATTATTCTTAATTTAGTTTACTGTACAGCTTTCAGGTGAAAGCATGCCACCATTATTTTTGTTGAAAATCCTCCAAAACAAAAGGTTGCTAGTCAACCTTTTGTTGAGAAGAAATCGCTTTAAGCGATAAGTCCGCCTTTTGTTTCTCCAGGATATCGTAAGCTATAAGCTATCTTTACATAATAAATCTATTAAGTTACTTTTGTAAAACGTGGAGAAACAAATAAAGAATTTTCTATCTATCTATCTATTAACTCCCCTTTATTGGCATTGCCAGCCGAGTGGCTCAGTTCATTGCCAGGCGTATCTGGAAGCAGCACTGTCTCTTGAACAGCAATGCAGATTACCAGTTTCTTATTGTAATAACCATCACCTAAAAATCACATTAAATTATTTTGGTTTCTGATTACGGGCTAGTTCGTAACACGAAGCTTGTGCACAAACACATATCAAATCGGAATCAATTGACCAACACTTGAATACGTCAGAAATGTCAGCCGCAATAATCAAGTCAATGCAATAGGTGTGCGACTTTGGTTAAATGTCATTAGTTACCTTTGTACAAGTACCTAGACGGATTGGGAGTTGCAAAATTGATGGTTGTAGTGGTCTTACAAGTATGTATTTGGCGATTGGTCATGGCGGATAGTTTGGTGGATATATTGTGGGATCATAATGGGCGTTGGTCAAATATTATATTATGAAATGTATCAGTGAAATTATCTTAATGTCACTGTTTCAATGATAGGACACGTTTACAATCATATAAACTTGTGTATATGTCCAGTTTTGTATGTAAGCGTTTTCATTTAATTCATTTTATATACATTTATAATTAAAGAAGTAAAGCTCAACATTAAATACTTAATAGCCCTGTTGAAGGTTCTTACTGACAAAAGAAGATTCGTGTATTTAATGAATTTTCTGGATTTCTTAATACAAAGATGGCTGTTGAATTATTCTTGTGAAGTTATTAAATGAGCAAAATGTTAGTAACGGGTAGACCTTTATGTAATTGCACTACATGAAGTTTTGTAATGTAACAAACCGACTAGGACTCACGTGGTAAACACTGGAAAATTACTCTCCGACCAGTTTCGAACTTATTTGCAGTTCTTCATCTGGGAGTTATGATCGTGCCAGGCGGCGAGCGCGAGCCTCAGCACGTAACTGAGTTACGTGCTGAGGCTCGCGCTCGCTGCCTCTGAGACTGAGGCAAATTTTCCAGTGTTTACCACGTGAGTCCTAGTCGGTTTGTTACATTACAATTATGAAAGAAACTCGCGATAGTTTTCAGACATGAAGTTTTGGCGGTGGATCCACAATTTTTATGGTAATTATGATGGTCCCAAGAGTAGTAAGTAGCTCGCACAAGTTTCACTATAACAATCGTAAGCTCAGTGTCTAACCCGCAACATTATTCCATATTGACGTTTTTAATCGATTCCTTTCTTCTTTTTAAACAATAGATTTTATAAGCATCGCTTACACATTATAGTGTTAAATATTACTCAATCGGAGCCTTGATTCGACTTTCAATTCTAAGCTGATTGATATCTAATTACTTGTCGGTAATCTTTTATAGCGATTTTCATTTTGATTAGTAAATACAAAGGTCATAGTCATCACGACAACAATAATTATTACTATCCTGTGGTATTATAAAAACATAGGGATTTATATTCTAATTTATATATGCCGGTTTATCATGGTTGTAATAAGTAAGTATATAATAGTATATAATATAAGTAGGTGAGTACCATCTAGAACTCACTGTAAGATTAATCTTCTGGGAGGGTAAACCGGCGGCGGGCGCGAGCCTCACCGGTAACTGACGTTGAGACAATTGTGCTGCATCTGTCAAATTATTACCATGTACTGTCACTTAACTAATTTTCTAGTATATATCACGTGAGTTCTATCAGGTACTTAGACTGTATCCAGACCTGACGAATGCGCAGCTCGCGCGCTGCAACCTCAACTTTAAAAAACTGTCACCAAACACAAAGTGTGTTCAGGGAGCAGTCCTTGAGAGCCAGTTAACATTCTAGATCTAGCGTGATAACATCTTCGACCACATCGTCACTGAAAATCAAGTGATATAGTGGGTCTAGATCTATAAAGTATTTTCAATGGTAGTAAATAATTTATTGAAAATTCCAATTGGCTCTTTGAGTTATTAAAATTGAATATCAATCATCAACGTTTCATATTTTTCATTGATACTAGAAATTGAAGCGTATCCACCCTCGTGTCAACTAAAGTCCGAGCTAATGGATATTTTGTAATAAATAGGTAATGAGGTGGGAACGAAGCGGCCATCGCCGGCCATTGTCCGGGCCAGGCGCCTTCCGCTACTAAACGCCACTCAACAAAGGCCCCTAACCTCCCGTGCCGCTACACTTCGTCGCGACCAAAACTGTTTAATTGAGAGAGCCGAGGCAGTTCTATTTACAATGGTTAGTGCATATTATTAGTATAGGAAAGTAACGAAAGGCGGAACGGCTCGATTGAAAAATAGAAAACGTGTGGCCGCGATGGTCCATATGTAAATAATGAGACTGGCATTGGTTTGAAATCCGAAAGATAGATATAAAAAAGGATATACATTATTTTTCATCATACTAATATTATAAAGGCGAAAGTTTGTTACTTCTTCACGCTTAAACGGCTACACCGATATCGATGAAATTTGGTATGGAGACAGTTTAGACCCTGGATTACCACATAGGCTACTTTTCATTATAATCATCAATCATTAGGACGCGGGTAAAACCGCGAGGCGGCTGGTTCACAATAATTAAGTACTTAAAACGTTTAAAAATATGGCATAGACAAATATATACAATCGTCTATGAATATGGTTATAACGTTTTTAAATATAACTAGTTGATTCAGCAAAGGTTGCTCTGTGATATAAATTATAGAAATGTCAATGACAATTAAGTACCCAATTCACGTCAATAATGACGGAAAAATTATTTGTATATTTGCTTATACATGAATCGCGATTAAAAATGGGGGCTGGTGGTAGGAGGATGAAAATAATTCATGACCTATGAATAAATAGGTCATGAATTATTTTTCACCTTCCACATACAAAAATTTGAACAAAATCGGTTGAGCCGTTTCTGAGGAGTGCGACCACAAACACTGAGACACCAGATTTTTATATATTCCTTTATCACAAATAAAAACATCAGCTATGATGTTTTTATTTGTATTTTTTTTTTTTTGCTATGAGCGCTTCGGCTCATAGCAAAATTACCCATGCAATCTCAACCGATCCACTGTGTTAAGCAACACCACTCCTCTCACTCATATTGTGGGTCGGATGGGTTTTGGATGGGTGACCTACCAGGTCTTAGCTTAGCTTAGCTACCAGCCATTTTTTTTTTCACCCTTTTCAGTGACCTTTGCTACTCACAGGATCTATTGTCACTGTGTATGTTCTCTGATGTTTTCACCCGCAACTACGCGTATAATATCGTCGAGATATGCGTATCACTTTTCAGTTATTGAAGTGGAACTCAAAAACCGCTTGTCCAATTTTGATAAAATTTGAATGGGATCTCCACGGAAGTGTACTACTCTATCAAACAAAAAAAGAATCATCAAAATTGGTTCATAAACCACGTAGTTATCCGCGAACAAACATTTTTTTTTTTAAGTATATATACGGTAGAATGGAGTAACCCCCGTTTTTCGAAGTCGGTTAAAAAAGATATTTGTTTCCGCTCACTACCTCGACACCAATGAGGGCACGATAGCCGCGGCTGGTTCTCGTATAGACGCTTGTCGCTCCACTGGCTCGGATAATTCACCAAGAGCCTTAGTTTCACATGAAAATTGTAATTTTATATGCAAATTGAATTTACCGCTCCAAAATGACGTTAACCTTTGTTTATTTTGGTCTCGAACTCCGATACGTTTTGAAGTAATTAATTAGTGTAGATATTGTTGTCGGCTGATGATTGTCAGCAATCGTTATGATATTGTTGTTGGTTGATGATTGTCAGCAATTGTTATGATATTGTTGTTGGTTGATGATCGTCAGGAACTGTTGTGATATTGTTGTTGGTTGATGATTGTCAGCAATCGTGATGATATTGTTGTTGGTTGATGATTGTCAGCAATCGTTATGATATTGTTGTTGGTTGATGATTGTCAGCAATCGTTATGATATTGTTGTTGGTTTATGATTGTCAGGAATCTGTTATAAATATATTTGTAGTTATTTGTTAATTTACATATTGTGATGTTTTCAATAATAATTTATTTGCCCAAAACACGAGTACTTATACATAAAAAGCTTGACACATGGAATGGATGGTTAGTATGTAATGTTTTCAAGCGTGCATGTGTTTCGAGTGAAGGTAAGCCAATAATGTTGTTAACGGTTATCAGGAACTGTTTGTAGGTTATTGATTTTTGTCATGTTTTACTGGATCAACACATGCGCGGTCTAAAAGTAACAATGCATGAGCTTAGATCGTATATTGCTGCGTGCAAATTTTTCGATCACTAAATCACAATTAAATCACTATACTTATTTTATATCTCAATGTGAATTGTTTAACTTTAATACAGTAAAACAAATGCGCATCGAAATCCAATAACTAAAGAAGAGTTTTATAATAAAAAAAAAATTGGTTGTCTGTTAAGTCGGTTTACGGACGATAGATTTACGTGATAACGTCATAATCATTTATGACTTTGACTTTGACTTCGACTTCGACTTCGACTTCGACTTTGACTTTGACTTTGACTTTGATTATTTTATGTAATACAAAACTCAGGTGGAACGTTACGCGGAACGTTACTATTTTTCATGAGTGTTGCTGGTATTCATCAATTTATAAAACGTTATCACGTCAAAAAAGGGGCAGGAGAGGCGTTGTTGACATACTTCATTAATTAATCATCAGCCCTCCACTAATAGTATGAACTATCCACTCGCGTATCAATCACTGAATTCAATATGTAATAGGTAGGTAACAGTTTTATGGTTTAATTGCATTAACATGTACGGTATTCTCTAGAAGTGGGTTCAAATACAATTAGTAGCCGAATTTTTCCTTTAAAAATTTGATCGTAGTTTGAGAGGCTGAGAGTTCTCAACTTACATTAAAGATACTATTAAATTAGATTTATCTTTCTCTATCAACTCTACCCGCCGGTACCGTAAAATTCGGCTAAGTGATCACGTACCAGAAGATGAACAGTAGCGCCTTCTGGGGATCGGAAATCATACTGGGCTCGCCAATCCGCCTGCCAAGCGTGGCGAGTGTTGGCAAATCCCGGCTATATGGGGCTATATAGGACGTCCACTGCTGGACATATACCTCATGTCCAGCAGTGGACGTCCTATGGCTGATATCTATTATGCTTATTTTTCGAAGCTACATGAACAAGTCTATAGAATTAATAAATACTTTATAGCCATTTCAATTACTATACAAAAAAGCATAACTGAAAAGTCAAATATAACAGTATATAAAGTACTAGTACTAGTAATAACTGACTTAAATCCAATAACATGTGTCAATAAAATTCTAAAGTATAGTAGGAACAATGATAATATTGATGCTAAGTTTGACATTCGATATCTTGGTAACAGCGGTTCACGTCACACACTTTAGCGATATAAAACGCAAAGGAGACTTTTTACATTCTGCAACAAGGACATCCTAATAGTTCCTGCATAAACGATAAATCTAATGCGGACCTGCGTGGGCTTTGCTAATTGAAGTCGTCCATCAACCTTGTCCGGGGTGTCACCATGTAGCACCTAAGCATTGAGACTACCATTGAGGGGTTAGGCCCTCATGTGTGCGAAATCGGCAACTGCACCACCGGTCATGTGGGAGCGCCAAATGGCGGCCGCACCGCCGGCCGCCGTACGCATAAAGTTCAAATTACATCGATCATATTTCTCAGAATCACAAAATTGTCAATTATGAGTCGATTCATCTTTAATTTTAATTTTTTTTAATAGACATATATGTCTATTAAACTGAAAAAAGCACTACATAAAAGAACAAGAACGTGAATTGAACGTGAATTCTGGTTTAACAAATTTTGATTTAATTTGTTAATGTATTAGTGAAAAATTATTGTCATACGACCATTTTTTTCCTTTATTAAAAATTCTCGCGGCAACGACAAATGCGCTTGAACACTGAACACCAGAAGATACAAAATTAAAAAGTCTATAAATGTCTCATGTTTTTAGCCTGTAGTTCATCAGTAAGGTACATTTTTGTAATATTTTAAATCAACGCGCCATTATGATTTGTCCCGCCCCTTCTACCTGTAAACACCCGCGAGTCTCTGTAATGTCATCGGAACCTATATACCATCTTATGATCCCGTATATCCGAGTACGAGAATTCGACAACATCGATTCAGCAAAAGCGTTTTACAAAAACACAAACTCACTCTCAAACTTATAATATTAGTTAGGATTTATTAACGATTATTGTCTTTCCCTATTAAAAATAAAACTTTTTATCATTCTTCTTTGAAACATGCTTCATTCATGCAGCATTCATGCTTTGAAGGGCATGCTATGATGTAGTTAACAAACGGCCAGAAGCGTGCAGGCAATGTTGGAGATGTTTGGGCGGTCTTACTAGCTTGGGCCGGCCCAACCATAAGATGGTTTGACTTAGCAGAAAAGTAATGGGCCAATAATAGTTGTTTAATCTAGCCCTCAATGTTCTTATGACTTGACGGGTACACCGTTAGAAGTCGGCCGTCAAACAACTGCGCGTCCTTCACGGTCGAACAGGCGACGCGCAAAACGCATGCACTTAGCAACTCGATACGTGTGGATTGCTAGTTATTTCATAATTGGAAAGGGATTTCATATTCGAAACATGAGTGCGGTTCTAACAGGCCACACATAACTATTACACATACGTTAATAATTGAACAAAAGCTGCAGGGTAATAATTTTCCTAAGGACACGGCATTCTACCTATACAATGCTAAACAATATTACACCCAAGCTCTGCAACAAGCAAGAAAACAATCCTGTTTTCCAAATCGTTAAAATAGATCTTCGACTGTGTGCGATCCAGGAAGACGACGTACGTGGACGTATTAAGGATTTTACTTGGGGATTTCACCCAACCAAAATAACAAAGCCAAAGCGACCAAAGCGGTCAAAATCTAATATATCCGCTTACTCGATTCTTAATAAAAATTGTGTGTATCTTCTTAATAATAAGTGCTATATATTTTATCTTAAATCTGAGTTATCTTGGGTTGAATAAAAAATACTCATTCCATGTCCATGTTAAATTAAATCGAACGAGTCAACTGTCCCATGAAAAAGAGTAATCGTTCTGTTTTAATTTGTTGTAAATTATTTACATATTATTTTTGATCTGTGTTTGACATGATAATACGAGTATATTAAGAATTTAAATAGGTAAAGTAAGAATGAAAAGATTTAATGTAGGTATTTAAAGTGACGTATTGCCAGCGACACGTGCGTTTCTACTTATTTATATCATATGTAAATTATGCAAGCGCATTTGTAAACCAACACGAGTCGCAGCTAATTATTATTGTTTATGTTCCTTGTAGCTTTACAAGTACATTGTTAACGTCGTTGTCACGCATTGCTAGTATTATTGACGTATTTCAGAACGCACTGAATATAAAGGAAAATAGTCCTATTAACAGTAACCGTATCTACACAATTATTTATTTATTTCGTAAACACCGTTAATTATAACATTGTAAACATGTAGGTAATTTTTGTTAACATTTTTATACATAATCATAAATATTTTTGTTAAATATTTAAAACATCAAATATGGCCTTTTGCTCCTCAACCCCCAGCCTAGTTACGCCCACTCGAGGTCTTTGGCTCCCGAAGGAATGCGGCGTGTGGGTGTACCGAGCTGCGCACACGACGCTTTCTATTGATTTAATGAACACTATCTTATCTTGCCCAATAGTCCCAATACGGTTAATACGATCGCTTTACGCAGTTCTACTATTTTATGAGTCAATTTGAACTTTTTTTTGAGTGCATAACATTTTTACTTTGTCTATTATTCTCAAATAAATATGCCTTCTGAGGTCAAAGTTCGATAAAATAATAACAATGTTATTATTTTATCGAACTTTGGTCATGTGCTTTTTGCTCAAATATTTACTTTAGAACTATATGGGCCCACCGGCACTGCAGGGGCCTAAGTGATCACAAAGGCCGAATTTGACAGCTTTGGTAGGCTGCTATTTTTAATTCGTCCATATTGAATCAATCTCGATTCAATTCTAGGTTCAGTAACATAGCACGTCTGTTAGCATCTAACTTGCCAATATCGTACAAAACCGACATAGGCCGAGCATAGATTTAACATAGATTCAGGCCGCTATGAACTTAGCAGACGACGAATTTTTTGACGTTGTCTTATTGGCATTGAGTCGCACTAAACGGAATATGAACATAAAATAATTATTACAATTGACACCCAGGTGGAACAGTGGTCAAACACACGTATAATATTTAAAAAATAAATTTTTATCGTAACAAAGTAGCACTTGTCAAACGAAGCTCATTACAGATTAATATCTGACGTTTTAATGTGACTATAAATTTACAGGGCTCAAAACATTGACGCAATATACCATCAGTATACAATATCTAGTGAATCTAGAAATATATGTACATAGTTGAGTAGCTTGACGGTCACCGTGGCTCAGTGGTCAGTGACATGACTTCTGTGTTCTCGGGACCCTGGGTTCGAATCCCGGCAGGGACAAACATTTGTGCAATGAGTGCAGGTGTTAGTCCCGGGTCTTGGATGTTTGTGTGCTGTGTTTGTGTGTTTCCATGCGTCCCGCGACTTAGGGAATCCTAGTGTGGGGGTTTCAATGTGATTAAAAAAATTAAATAAAATAGTTGCTTAAAATGTACCTAGCATCAATTTTGTTCTTGAATTCATAAGGTTTTCATTTCCATGCATAATGAGCATTTATCATAATGCCAAAGTAGTATGCTAATTATAAACTTACAGCAGCTACAATTCACACTGTCAATGCTTACATAAATTCACGCTTCTTTCCCGTAGGGGTAGGCTTATACCACATCCTTCCAAGTGTTAGGATCCCGGCACACCTTGTTCGCTTCATCCACGCTCATCAAACCTTTCATATCCGTTTAGAGACAAGACCGTCCGTTTAGAGTACCTGGCCCTTTCACAGAACTTCCTCAATCACATTTCGGAACATTCACCAAGGCCTTCCTCTTCCAACAGTATCATTCGCTTCACACGTGTATACCTGCTTAGTCAATCTCATATTGTTTATTCTCTCTACATACTTATATATAGTTTTATATCAATTAATTCCATTTACTATCGACGTCTAGCGTATGTTTTAAAGGTGCTAGTATTTGCATATCTTATTTTTAATAAGTGGTAAGCAACAACCGGTTATGTCTACGTGAATAATAAGTGTGTAATTTGGCGAAATGCTCGCGGGACGTAAACCCCGGGAAGTTTAATCTTAGTGATATAGAAATATCACTAAGATTAAACTTCCCGGGGCTCGGTATAGTTTGATGGCAGCACCAAATTATACCGAGGCGCATGTGAGTCGATTGTTCCATTTAAGAAAAGTATTTTTTGGGGTTCTTTTAGTGGCACCTAGACTTAAAAATAAGTCGTGACCAAGATATTTAGAAACACTTATGTTTCATAAATAGTTTAGAGCTGGAAAAAAACTTCAACGGTTGTCAACTTATACTTACTGAAGGGATAATTTCGCCAGACTTCTGGCATAGTTTCTGACGGTAAATTTTTTTAAAGGATCCATACTGTATTTTATATGACAAACTTCGTTTTGATAGCCGATAAAATGCCACATTATTGACTGGGTCGTATTAAAACGCTATTAATATAATTTTGCACCTTTTTACGAGAGCGCGCTCATAAAGTCGTGAAAATGGCAATAATTGTCGAACTGTGAACGAATGTTATTTGATACTTTTACATTTTCATGTCTCAATCAAGAAAAAGAAGAGAATGAAGCGTTAGTTATTTATTCTTATTCTTAAGCGGGTAAGTATTTCTGGGCTGAAGTTTACTGTCTAATTTTATTTAGTTGGATTATCGCTAGCATGATTTTATCTCATCATTAAGTATGGATAAATTATGTAAACTGACATGGACTTGATCTGAAATAAATGAATTTCATTTATATACTGTTATAATATATAACTCTTGTAGTCATTAATATTGTCTTTTATATTGATCCTTTTATGCGTGAACATTAAACATTCCTGATTTACTAAAGTTGCCTGTGTCTGTATAAAAGTGTTAGTTATTATATCATCTATTGCAATTTTAAAATCAATGGCTTAATTAGTTGTCTTGGTGCTGTTTTTGTTAGATCGGCCCACTGAGTTGGTAGTCTGCCATTTGTTCTATTACCTGCTACTCTACTATAAATATCCAAGCGTTCCTTTGAGCCTTCATATCTAGACATAAAACAATCACAGTTTAGGATTTGACGGAATTTGGTCTTGATTTATAGGGCATTTATGATGGACAAGATATTGCGGAATGCCATTTATAGGACCTAAATCAGAAACCGCCTGCAACATATCTAGCTCGTTAATTTTGCGGCCCTTGCGTTGCGTAGGCTTAACGTTCCCTGGATGTACATCAGTACAAACGTTAACATGTACTACAATATCTCGTGGCGGCCTAATATCGAAATCAGATAAAACGTTACTACTTCAGTACTTCCCAAGATAAACTACTTGATCTTCACTAAGCGAGATAATGTATATCTTATAAAACCGCTGGTAAAAACTCAGCTGTACAAAAAGAATTGGTTAGTTCACACTTTAACGTGAGAATATGATGTTAGCAGTATTTATATTATTTGTGGGTAAGTTCTATTCTGTATTATTTTGGTCTATTATAGTGTGTGTATGAGTGTGAGGGTGTGTATGTGTGTATGTTTGCGTGAGTTGATATTTGTTAGAATTTCTGTGTATGAAAAGATCATTCACAATAACAGTTGTACTTTTGTATAAATATTCTTATTATTTTGATAGATAGACGTGTTTACATTTGTTGAAAGCATGTTTTTGAAAGTACAAAACTATCGAAAGGATTATAACTAATAGTATTTTAGACTTCTCTATACTGAACCTGAAATTAAAAAATGACAGCACGTGATATTTTTGTAAGTTGCGATGTGTTTGCTAATGTTAACTAAGACTGTAACCGTGAAATAGACTTCGCGTTTTTCCGAGTCATCGCAAATGCTAGGTATCTTTATTTTAAAACTCATTTATTCTCTAAACTCAGGAGGAGTTGAGAGTGACTTTTTGAATACTCGCTCCAACAAACAGATATGGATCTAAAGCTTCTTGGGACCCAGTCAATTATACCTAAAAATGTATCTAAATCGATCAAGAGTTAAGGAATTAGGAGTTCAGTGACATACGTACAATTTTTTTTATACATTTCGCTTTTATGTCTCTCACAGCGAATCACACTAATATTATAGAGGCAAAAGTTTGTATGTATGTATGTGTATATGTTTGTTACTTCTTCACGCTCCAACGGCTACACCGTGTTCGATGAAATTCGGTATGGAGACAGTTCAGACCCTGGATTAACAATTAGGTTATTTTTCATCCCGAAAATAATTGCTGTTCCCGTCGGATTAGCAAATGATTCAAAAATCTCAGTTACTTCGGAACGCTCAAACGGCTATTCCAATTTCGATGAAATTTGGTGCCGATGAGAGAGATAGGTTGGGCCCTGGAATAACACATAGGCTATTTTATCCCGGAAAAGGTGTAGTTCCCGTGGTATAATTGAAAAGAAAACCGTAATTCATGCGGGTGAAACGCGGGGCGCAGCTAGTACCTATTAAAATAAGTCTATTAACGTAACCACAGTGTCTGTCTTATATAGCCTATATTGTAGGGTCTCTTCGATGTATATTATGAGACACAACCTTTTTATTGTTTCAGCGTGCTTAAGCACCACATCATCAACACCAGTGTCAGAGCTGGCTGCTGATGCATCAGCACGCATAGTGAACGGCCATGAAGTGGATATTACCGAAGTACCATTCCAGGTATCCTTGCGAAGAAGAGTCTTCGCAGGGTGGGCCCATGTTTGTGGGGGAGCCATAATCAGCAGAAGGGCGGTGTTGACAGCAGGCCATTGCGTCTACGGGTCAGTATCTCTAAGATGTATTTAACACGAACATATTCTTTGTTCGACTTAGTGCCTTGTGCCGTGGTGGTACCGGCCTAGAATAGTACTCCCCCATATCTTCCGCGCTCTTCTCTTAATTGCATCTTTGGCTGGAATATTTTTTTTTGCTAAATAATACAAAATACTGTGTATATAAGAATATCTGCAATGTATCTCAAGATAATTTATTGTAAAAATCAAGTCAATATCCCAATTCTAATAAATAAACTATGGTTTATTGAATTAACAACATGATGGGCGGAACTTACGTTCGAATTATTTGAAGGAAAAAAGTTAGTTGGACAAAGCGACAGGACGGTATTCTGTAGCCTTGGGTTCAAGTCCCACCGGCAGCCTTTTTTTTTCATGTAATAATTTGACCGTAAGATTTTGTGAATATATTAAATTTAAACATTGCACAGTGCGTGTTATCTATGCTAATATAATAAAGACGATAGATTTAATTGATTGTTTGTTTGTTTGAATTGAATGGGCTCCAAAACTGTTGAACCGATTTGAAAAAATCTTGCACTGTTGGGAAGCTACACTGTCCCCGGGTGACATCCCCGGCTATATTTTCAAAAAAATTAGGGATCCTTATAATTTTTAATTTTGAAACTTTTTACCCGTGTGAAGCCGGGGCGGACCGCTAGTGTTGGAATAAAACAATGTTAAACAGTCTATATTAATGTTATGTATGTATTAAAGCAAACGATTGGGCTACCTTATAAAATCATTGGCGGTTTAGTTTCGATAATATGCTAGATATGCAAATGTTTGTAATTTCAGAACCAGCTTGGACTCGCGTGATATCCGCCGGTTCTTAGATTACAATGATAGTCCAAAGAAAGATGTACAAGGTATCACAGACTGATGTGATGATGAGTGTTGTACACCAAGCATTACTCTAATAACTCTCTTCAACACAAAACATGTTTAAAATTTGTAAATAACAACGAGACGGGGTAATTTCTAATGGTTTGGCTAGTACCTAGACACTTGACAATGTTAGACCTAAGCTAGTACTCGAGCTGAAATGATGATAATGATGATTATTACGATATAAAACAAACTATTATTGTACCAATTCATTATGAAAAATAACGTGGTGTACATACTGATGTATTCTAGAACAAACAAGAATTATTAATTTTTTTAAAATGTGTACGATATAGTTTTAAATGTAATTCCGCAAGGTGGCGCCAGAGCTAACGTTTTTTTTTGCTTTCATATTTTTAATATGAAAACCGGAAAACGCAGTAAATAAGTTGTTAATTCACCATTCGTGATCGCAGGCCCGCAACACCTACGAATGACCAAACGCGAAAAAGAGCACATATGGTTTAAAGCACAGTTGGAGCTCACCAACTAGACTGGATTAGTTACGTCAGTATTTCTAGTTTTTTTATTCACAATAGACAGGCGTTTGACCACTGTCTCACCCGATGTTAAGTGATGATCCGGTCTACGATGATTCACGCCTGCCTAGAAGATACCTGTTCACTCGTGACTTGAAGACTTTTGACAGGTGACTTTTCATATTTAGAATTCTTGTTACTAAATATTTATAGTAGTCTTTATTAGATACGGTTCATATCTCAACTAAACGGGTTTAAAACACGTAATTTTGTACTCCATGCATAGGTACAGCAGATAATTGGGAGAATCTATCACCAACTCTTTCCCTCTGATCTACGATATGAGACCTAGTTGACACACATAAGGGGCGAACGGGACCACGTTTATTTTCAGGGATGTGATGGGATGTTGAACGGGTGCGAGACCGATGTGAGTTTGTTCTTAGATGGCGTCACAAGATTTTCTAGCCATTTGCACAGTGTTGATAATGCAAACATCTTTACGCAACGAATACCAATGTCCTCCGAAAAATTCTTGACTGACTAATAGATTTTGATTGCTTTTGTGTGTGAGTATCATATCTATAAGACTTTGCTAAAATGACAATTGACGAGTAGTTCCAGGTCATCAACATATTATCGATCAGAAGTATGGAATAAAATTGACATTACAAATGTTCCAGATATGATAACGAGCCCACAGTACTGAAAATAGTTGCGGGAACAGCCTCTAGACTAACCGGCGGTACAGCATACGACATATCAAGAGTCATCATCCATCAATCGTATGATCCATCAACTTTGGAAAATGACATTGCAATGTTGGAGACCAGCAGAGTAATGACATTCAGCGATAGTGTTAATGCTATACGAGTTGCGCCTCATGATTATGACCTTCCGGATGGCTCTGAGGCACTTGTATCTGGATTTGGAACTACTTCGGTGAGATAACCATGGGATTTCTACTTTTCGCTCCAGTTGCTGATCAAATCTCTTGTTCAAGCAAACTAAATTGTTATTGTGGAAAATGAAGCGATGATAGCTCAGAGAGAGGAGCGTCGGCTGTCAGCTTGAGCTTCCGGTAGAGGTGACACCGTTATCAGTTTCCTAACATGGTGGTAGGTTACTTTCGAGTACCCATCTACTACATCTACTAGCTACCACCCTCAAGTTTGAAAAACTGTCACCAAGCACATTGTGTATTCAGGCAGCAGTCCTTGAGATCCAATGACCATCAAGTGAGATAGTGGTCAAACGCTAGATCTATACAGCAAAAAATTGATCTTATATGGTTAATTTAAAATCCAAACTCCCGCAAGCGTCTGTATTGTTATCGGCACCTAAGCCCTTATGCAAACATTGTGAGAAAACAAAATGAAACGAACAAATCTTCTACTGGCATTTTTTTTTTCAGTATGAAGGCTCGGTATCATTAGTTCTACTAGCAACAAAAGTGGTGATTGTCAACCAAGATGCTTGCAGTCGCACCTACCTGCGCATGGCCACGATAACCAGAGGAATGCTCTGCGCTGGAGGATCCGACCCACCCAGAGATGCTTGTCAGGGAGACTCTGGCGGCCCCCTCGTATCTAATAACCAGTTGATAGGCATCGTGTCTTGGGGAGAAGGTTGTGCAGATCAAATTTATCCTGGAGTTTACACCAGAGTTTCCAAGTATACTCCATGGATAGAACAGATCTTCGTTGAGGTTTTTAATTAAATGATAGTTTGAAAGAAAACCGTTGGCGCATCAAGAATTATGACTGCAGTCGTTGTGCGGCCTTATCGCAGCATGAAGGCTCCACCTTCACCATTTGTTAAATAGACAATTTGTCGTCTTTTCAGCTTATTTTGTCGAGAGACCTACATGTCCAATAAACCTTACAAAATATCACTTATGAGAACAGCTCGTGAAAGTTAATTTATTGATTGAAATTGGATTTTTTTTTTTGATAATTTATTAGTGTAAAATATTTATGAGCGCACCATATTGTTCCTTTATCAGAAATTCTCGCGATAACGACAAAGGCGCTCGAACTGCCCAAACAGAAAAAAGAAAATAAAACACTCGAAAGATGTAATGATTCTTTTGTAGTTGATTTTTTTGATATACCTACGTTTTTGTAAGTAAAATCATATGAATAATATGATTCCTAACCCCGGCTTATGCTTCCATAGCTATAATAATAATAATAATATGGGACAACATTCACACAAGGTCTTCAGGTCCCAAACTAGGCAGAGCCTGTACTATGGTAACCTGATGACTGATATATATTTATATATACATACTCATATACATATACACACCCGGACACAGGTCAAACAGACATGTTCATACACACAAATGTTTGACCAGTCCGGGAATCGAACCCGGGACCAGCGGCTCAGAAGGCAAAGTGCTACCAACTGCGCCAACCAGCCAGTCTATAGATAGTATTATATCCATTATATTTAATGCGCATTATATTTAATACCTAATAGCTAACAAAATATTTTTTCACCCTTTTCAGTAACCTTTGCTACTCACGGGATAAATTGTCATTGTGTGTTTTCCGATGTCTTCAACCGCGACAATAATATCGTCGAGATGAGCGTAGCACTTTTCAGTTATTGGAGTATAACTCAAAAACCACTTGTTAGATTTTGATGACATTTAAATGGATTCTTTCTAACAAAAAAGAATCATCAAGATCGGTTCATAAACGACGAAGTTATCTGCGAACACACATATACGGTCGAATTGAGTAACCTCCTTTTTTAAGTCCGTTAAAAACACCCAAAGAGGAGAGTGTCTTGGCACCGGGTTGATTGTAAAAGGCTGATTATTTACGCAACAGTTTTGATTATTTTACTATATTTGTTTGCCTACTTTGTAGTCTTTATATATTTGTATTGTATAATATTCAATACAATTTGATCATAAAGTCGATTTAATCAACGGCAATTGATTCCATGAACCTTATTCGGAAACTCGTGTAACTTTCTACACAAATAAAGAATGTCTATAAATACCAGTTTAAATAGTGTCATTGACACTAACATGTGTCTACTCACTGATAACGATGTAAATTTTCACGTTTTTTAAATTCTGTTTGAACATTCGCTAATTTCTTATGAGGAAATGAATTCGATTCACATTTCACACGCGCGTTGCCTTATCGTAATTGGTTATGAAAGGAAAGGTTATTGTTCAATGTTTATCAGGTTTTTTTTTTTTAAGTTTCTAGATTTAGGCGTCACTTTGCGGAGATCCCAGAGATATAATATTTGTTGTTAATTTCGCGATTTTTAATTATCCAAATAACCTTACGTAACCGGAAACTCTTCGTCACGTGTTTCGACTCTTCACGGGGCATCCTCAGGAGCTCGTTAACATCTCCCTAGGGTTACGTAACATTGCTGGAATAATTAAAACTCGCGGAATTAAAATTAAAAATTGTTTTAAGATTTTTTATTGTGTATCGCATTAACAATGCTAGGTATAACTTAAGTTAAAATATTTGAAGGAAAAAAATCGGCTGCTAGTGGGACTTGAACCCACGACTACAGAATACCGTCGTGTCGCTTTGTCCAACTAAGCTATAGTAGCCCATACCACTAGGACCGAATTCCTTCTTTCCTTATTAACATCTGCGGGGATGTTATTAGCGCCATCTACCTTTAATTGTATGAACAATTAATTAATAGGACTGATAGATCAACATTACAGTTGATATCGTATCAAACGAAGGCACTCTACCCTTATTTTAAGAGTTTTTACTGTGTATTGCATTAATAACATGCTAGGTAGAACTTAAGTTCAAATATTTGAAGGAAAAAATTCGGCTGCTAGTGGGACTTGAACTTGAATTAAGTGTGTTGTGTTTCTTATATCTGTGCTATAAGACGTTGCTTTGTACCAAATTTCAAGATTCTGAGTTAACGGGAAATACCCTGTAGGTTTTGATTCCTTTGCAAATGTCAAAAATTTGCGGCATAAACGAATGTATCTTTATTTTGAAGTTTGATTTATTCACAGCTTCAAGGGATAGTAGACTTGAGTATTTGATATTAATTTCAGCTTGGTACCTCTAAGCGTTCTTGAGAAAAAAGGTCTTAACTGACAGACAGACGGATCACAAAGTGATCCTATAAAGGTTCCGTTTTTTCCTTTTGAAGTACGGAACCCTAAAAACAGTGTAGGGTTAAAATGTAACGAGAAAAGTAAAAAATATATCAATGAAAAATATATTTTATCTCATTTTTCAAAATGTGTGTTTGTAGTCACTGGTTAAATGAAATACGAAGTCTGAAACAACGAAAATAACGCGTAGTAAATAAATGTCGAGTGAAGGTATCGATAGCCCAATCGATTGATGAACAATAAACTTGTCAATTAACTCGATCCGGGCGATGGCGTTCAACGAAATCACTTTATCTACCCTTTGTTCAGATTACGGACGTATTCTGGAAATCGATCGATAGATAAACGGTAGCGTGGGAGGACCGATATACTATGACACAGACGACGTATGGGGCTATTGTTAAGGTTCTTTTGATAAGTGAAACAATAAGTGAATATGAAATGAAAAACAAAACCCGAAGACAATATAAATATTAAAAAAATATAAAAATGCCAGGTTAAACAATTAACGCGATTGGCCCCGACTAAAATTTCTGAGTCTTTAAATTTATTTCAATTTATTCGTTTCATGCACAAAAAAATACCTAAATACCTCATCCAAACTTAATTTAGAAACGTGTTTTATATACTTAAATGTTTAGTGTATGTATCATAATATAGTATATCTAATTATTATTCGAATATCATTGTTATTTTTTTTTCATTCGTGAATGCCAGATAGAATATTTTATACTGTAGCCTTGCGTCGACCGTTGAAGTGATGATAGCTCAGCGGGAGGAGCGTCGCCTGTCAAACTGACGGACACTGAAGTTTTTTCAAACTCAAAGACATTATAGTGTGTTCAGATAGCAGTCTTTGAGAGCCAGTGAGTATTCTAGGTCTAGCGTGATAACATCTTCGACCACATCGTCACTCACCATCTAATGAGATAGTGGTCATACGCTAGATCTATACAGTATAAAAAAAATGAAAATAAAAGAAAAATTAACTATTATTTCCGAAATAGAGCCATTCGTCAACGAGGAAGCCCTTTATTTTTAGTCAACATCAACCGCGCGCCAATCCGTGATTGACTCCCTATTCACTGTTTAACTTACAGGCCGAATATGGACATTATGTTACATAGGATTTCGCCTGCCTATTCCCAATAAAAAAAAAAATAAAAATAAAAATATTTCAATTGACATTAAGTTTAAAAAAATAAAACTAAAAAATTGACATTATGTTGATCATGACCATCCCAAATTATTTAGCTTTAACTACGGTTACCAGTTATAAGTTAACCTTGTTCAGTCAAATCATAATAGCAAAAGTTGGTTCTTAGTGAAATCACTAGATGGAGCCAGTCGTAGTACAAACCATCATGCATATTATTTATTTGTTGATTATATTAACTTAAATAGTCATAAATTGATATATGTAAAGTGCATTGTCTTTTTAAAATTTTAATAATTAGGTACTGATAAATAAATATTTCCATATAACAATCAACATTGTATCCCAATTTAAAACTTCTATTAAGTAGAATTACAAAATCTGTTTAAAATTGTTGTAATAAAGGCGGTATATTCGCGCCCAAGATGTCCTGTCACCAAGCGCTGGCGCCTGATTGATTGCCTAATTTGAATCCCAATCTGATTCGATTATGATAAGCATCTCTCATCTGTTTGCCGAATCGACCCCGTGCTAGAGGTTGATCGCTTCTCTAAAGTGTGCTTACTAGTAACATTTCATTATTCTTTTGGTCGGTTTAAACTATTTAGTAATAGTAATCGTAATATAGTAACTTTAAAAAAAGAACCGATTTTGATGATTCTTTGTTTATCTGATATAATATACTTCCGAGATGGTTCCTTTTAAATTTCATCAAAATCGGTCAAGCGGCTTTTGAGTTGCATCCAATAACTGAAAAGTGCTACGCATACGTGGTTGACATTTTAGTTGCAGGTGGAGAAATCGGCGAACATACACAATGACAATTGATCCCGTGAGTCGCAGAGATCATTGAAAAGGGTGAAAAAAGGCATTTCACACTTTTGAGTGTTTAAGTCGGTTAATTTTTTTATGCACTGCAATCTGGACATACAGTATTAGGTCATTATTGGATCAAGCGATCTGCGTTTCTATATAGACTGCAGAACGCTTGAATACGTGACACCTTTCTACAAAAATACTAAAGACATTGATGAATCTAGAAACAATTTGTGGTTATTGTAAGCTTGTCCTGAGTTAAAGCTAAGTATTCGCAGTGCATCGTCGCAGGCGCCGATCGTACCGAATAGTCTAAAACGTCTGAAGTTGTTCACAAATGGTATATTTATTCTCGCGCTGCTTACCTGGCGATACACAATAACACACTGTAACAATACCAGCGGCCTTTTGAAATAATAAAGTTGGCAGAACATTTAGCTACCTACGTGATTGTTTGCGTAAATTTTCATGCGTATGTATCAAACCAAGATGTTGGAGATAAAATAATTACACAATCAGCCTCACTGCTAGAACACGGACTCTTAACTCGGATAAGGCGAGTATATAAACCAACAATCGGGACCATTGTTTATTGTAATCTCTTTTTTATACTTTATAGATCTAGCGTTTGACCACTATCTCACTTGATGGTCAATGACGATGTGGTCGAAAATGCTACGCTAGACCTAGTATGCTTACTGGCTCTCAGGGATTGCTGCCTGAACACACTATGTGCTTGGTGATACTTGGTATTCAAACTTGAGGATGGTAGCTAGCTATGCGGGTACTCGAAAGTATGCTACCACCATGCTGGGAATTTGATAACAGTGTTACCTTCAACGGAAGCTCAAGCCGTTGTTGGGGATCGAACCAGTGTCCGTCAGTTAGTATACAATTCAAATTGGCACCAGTGATCGATCACACAACTTAAGCTGATCTTTGCAGCTAACCCTTATTATTACGAAGGCATAAGGTTTATAGTAAGATTTATAGTTCTTAATTCACGAGATGATGTAGTGGATGAGCAATACGCATCGACAAAGTATTTTAATCTACTGTAAATACTGTGAAAGCTTCCGACACTCGGTCGTAATCTGTTTCCTCGCTCTAGACGGCCACATTGTTCTTCTATTATTGACTCCACGAGCGACTTTCAACTTTATTCTTTCCTCCTCATAGTCCTTTTGATTTATCATAGCTTATTATTAAGGATATTGTCGGTGTAAGTGCAGAAATTTATTTACGACACCCCCTCATTTAGACGCTTTTGTGTCCCTTTCTTTCTCATAATGCGATGAAGCTGTCTCAGTTACACGAATCATAATAAATTTTGGGGTGATTCGGAATTAACAATACCATACTCATAATACCCGGGCTTGTTTAGACACTTATCGGGATGTTTGACGATTGTGTTAAACGTTGATGCGAGTTTGGTTGTTTATATAGTTTTTTTTAATAATGGCGACTGACACTAAGTGGAAGTATTAAATACCTAACAATAATATGAAATAAGGTTTTAATAATTATGATTGAACCTTGTTAATCAATTTTGTTGTACTTTATTTATTTATTTATTACATAGATAATTACATACACCATTACAGTATTCACCAATGCGATGCAGTAAAATCATAATGATATTATATTCTAACAAGGATTGCACAACTTCTGTGAATTTCGCCATGCTACAATGAATAATCATCAATATCTTAAACAACCAATACTAAAACGCTTTTTATCGTACTATTTAATATACTATTATACACATATACATATTTATAATTTTTATATACTCATGAAAAATCAATGTACTGTATATATTGTAAAAAAAATAATTGATACAATAATTATTGTGTCATCTGCTCCCATGAACAATGGATATCGTGGAAATTATTTATCACAAGTATACCGTGATCATTATTAGGGCGGTATTATATAAGGAAATACAGGAAATAAGGAAGGTGGACAGACGACCTGACTAAGACCGCGGGCAAGGGCTGGATGCGGGCCGCTTCCAACCGGTCCATGTGGAAATGAATAAGGGAGGCCTATGTGAACAGTGGACGTCCTATGGCTGAGATGATGATGATATATAAGGAAAATAGGAATATATAGGAATAATAATAGAGGGGGAAATAATTTAATTTCACGAATGCGCAATACGCATGTTTTCGCATGCATATCGATGGACACATTTAGGTTACATTTTGCCAAGAACGACTTTATTTTCAGCTAATGGACGGCTTATATAAACGATAATGAAAAAAAAAGTAAGTTATTTCAAAAATATTTACCAATTCAAATAAATAGTAGAATAAGTAAGTTTACTTAAGTTCCGCCTAGCATGTTGTTAATGCGATACACAATAAAAACTCTTAAAATAATAGAATGTCGTATAACAGATGATATTATATATTACAATAAAGTCGATAACAGTAATTCAGTCCCAAGCGCATCACTATATCTCAGACGCGCGTCGCGTCGTGCACTACCAGCCACTTCATTAGGGGTGGCACTGCTCCGACGGCAATCACGTGCGCGAATAGGTGTCGCCCCGACTAGCGTCTTATTTGGATCAATTTCTAATCGGTGTCGTCACGCCGCCGCTCGGGGCGCGACCGTCACGTCATCTGTGGGTGTATTTGCGTCAACACAGCTTTGTCTCTTGGCAGTTCGTTATCCTTCTATTTTATCGTTTAAATCGTAACAGAATAAACATGGGATGAGCGTTTGATTTACAAACTTCTAAACTGATTAAAATTTTTGAAACTTATATAAATTTGTCTGTTAACATCTGCCAACAGATAGCTGTATATTTACTTTTTTGAAAATAACATACGAAATTACATATATTCACGCCTATTTCCCGTAGGGGTAGGGAGAGTCCACAGTTTTCCAAACGCTACTGTTTGAAAATAAATTATCTAATGTACTTTTGTTCATTTTTTTAATACTACTGTACTAAAATCTCCAACTGTATCTGTGTTTCATTGTGAATAACATACATTATGTATGTTGTTCACAATGAAACAAACACGTTTGCGGCATTTAAATTGAACCAGATAAATACAATAGAAAAAATCATCAAATACTAAATCAACAGTAATGTTCAACATGTTATTTATAAAAATATGTATTTAACATGATTTTGTCGCAAAGCGGTTAAACCCACCAATAAGTTAGTGTAATACAATAGTCCCACGGGCTATTACCTGGCAATTTCACTGAACAATCTACGTCAGATCGCGTCGACAGCACACAATCATGTGACTCACACCAGCTTTGTAACCGAGAGGGACGGCATACGCTCCCACGATTTGTTTACACAGTGTAGCTTTCCCTTTCGTGTACGGCTGTGTGTGTGACCATCTGGCGGGCCCGCGCGGTGGCAACCCTGCCCTTCGCCTGTACGAGTATTAGTGTTGTCCCCACAATAGCACCCCGCGCTTCGGGGTAGCCTTACATCTGTGTGCGTGACCCAGTCGAATAAATCTAATGGTACACACAAACATATTGGTGGCATGCCGTGTCATTTTTACGCTTGTGTTGTCGCTACTTGGGGTTCTTTATACGCGCGATGATATTATTATTCTGACGATTACGGCATCCTTTATGCTTACAATAAAATAATTAATAAGGGATGAAGTTTATTGTGGAACGGCAGTTTGTGATCGGTATCGGATCCACTTAGTTTCATTCAAGCTTTGTAAAGCCACCGATCGTGTTTATTAACAGCGTTAAACTAATTATTGTGGTACGATTGTTTTAAGTAAATACTTTTTGTTTACGTATTTCAATTACTGCACACCCAAAATTTTACCTGTTTGTGCGAATAAATGTAATTTTATGGTAATCACTTACCCTGTTCGCAACCAGTTCTTTGAATTTCATTATATAGTACTCGTAATGCCCACTGGCACTAATACGCCTCGACAAATTGATGATTTAAAGCAACAATAGCAGTAACTTACATCTTACTTTACTTGGGTTACCGAGGTTTTACACATTTCGATTGACACTATTAGATAACAGTTTTCCTAACATTTATTTGCTAACGATAATTTTAATTCTCCTATATTTATCTACTATAAACTGTTTTTGGTGTATAATATAGTGATTTTTTTTTCTTGCAGCGTTCTTACTTTATACACACCATCAGTCTTACGCTTTTTATTATCTTTGTTAAATAACATTGAAACGTTTAGTTGACAAAATATTTTAAAAAGTATATCACGACCAACTTGGTAATTTAAGTGAGCAAACATTTGTAATTACTCACTAGTGACGGGACAGTTGACAGGACAACCCTAGTTCTGTTAAACAATTACGCGGCAGGGTGCATTGTGCCGGGCCTAGCCTCTCGTTATTGTGTGAACTTTGTGGTTCTACCAGTCAATCCTGAGCCCTGAGGAAATAAGCTGTTCGACACTCCACTTCTTAGTAGGCTAACTTGACATAAATTGTCGGAAGTCATATTTAAAAGTGAAACGATTTATAAATAAACATTATTTTCAAAATTTATTATGTTTCAATGAATTCCACTCGTTGGATGCGGGCCGCTTCCAACAGGTCCTTGTGGAAATCAATGGGGGAGGCATATGTCCAGCAGTGGACGTCCTATGACTGAGATGATGAGATGATGAATTCCACTCGTGTTTTAACTTTTGTTTTTGTTTAATCAGGCAGGAAATAAAGTTTATAAGGACAGCGTTAAATTTTCTGTAAAAATATGTTATTTTTCATATTAACCTTTCATGTTGCAACTTGTTTGCATTGTTTTAATCATTTTAATTAACATTAAAATTTTGTATACATATATAGTTATTGAATTAATGTTATATACACATATTTTAAACTATAACACTCAATTTGGTAATAATATGTGGACCAAATATTTTTACACATGTGTTTCTCTAATCTAATTTAAAATTTTCCATTTACGACGCTTAGGTCAATGATACGCGTAAAATTCAAGCCATTATATATTTATATCATGCTTCATTATTTTATTTATGAAGTTTTTTATAATATTATAATCGCTTAAAGATATAGAAACACTTAATATATTTGAAATAGATAACATTTGTTTTTAATATGGAGTCAATTGAATCAAACTGCTAAAAAGCGCGGTGGCTCTGTATAAACTGGTTATTATTATACAAATATTATTACTCGACTTGTTCGCAAACATCATTAACGTATTACCCGCCTCAGGACAGATTTAAAAAGTGAATAATGGATAAGAAAAATACGTTACCGTCGTCACTATTTCAGATACAAAATAGGTGTTATCATATTGACGATTGCTAGATTCATTATGGACTATAACTTCGAGCTACTAACGCTGAGAATAGAATCGCTGCTCCTGTAGATTACGTAACTATATTGTGACTTTTTCCCTAAAAAATTCTAGAATCGTACTATCCGATATTTAAATAAAGAACACTTAAAGAAGTATTGTTCTATAAGGTCATGTTATTGTTCTTATCGAGACTGTCGACCATCAAAACACGTGTCTTCGCGAAAATTGGCAGGATTTGTTTGGTATAAACGTAAGTCGTATTGTATCAATTTGTTGCTGAATGGGTTTTTAACCGACTTTAAAAAACGAGGAGGTTCTCAATTCAACCTTTGTTGCTCATAATTTTCGACTGGATGAACCAATTTTGATGTGTTTTTATTTTATTTGATAGCTGGTGCTTCCCGTGTGGTTCCAATGTCATCAAATAGCAAGCGATTTTTGAGTTACACTTCTATAACTGAAAAGCGTTACTTTTATATGAATGACTTCCGTAGTGAAGAAATCGGTGAACATACACAATTACAATTGATCCCGTGAGTAGCCAAGGTCACTGAAATGGGTGAAAAAAAATATCCACAATTTTGAGTGTTGAAGTATTATTACCTAACTAAAACATGAAACTCATACGTAATATAGTCTCCTCTTTCTTTTTAAAGTGGTAGTAGGACTACGTAATGTTTTCGGTAAACGACTAATGAGTTCAGAGACAATGTTTGAAAGGCAATCATCATCATTATCACAGCCATAGGATGTCCACTGCTGGACATAGGTCGCCCCATTGATTTCCACAAGGACCGGATGGAAACGGCCCCCATCGAAACTTTACCTGCGATCTTAGTCAAGTCATTCTGTCCATATTATTATATATATTATATATCCGGGTTCGATTCCCGGACAGGTCAAACATTTGTGTGCATGAACATGTCTGTTTGACCTGTGTCTGGGTGTGTATATGTATATAAGTATGTATATCAGTCATCAGGTCACCATAGTACAGGCTCTGCCTAGTTTGGGACCTGAAGACCTTGTGTGAATGTTAATAAATAAAAAAATAAAATAAAAAAATTACATTGCGTTGAAGGCAATGTAGTTTCTTTATATTAACAGTAAGCCAAAGAACCAAATCTAAGTAATGAGGAGATAAGTGTGTGAATTCACATAGAGAATGAAAAACAATACTTTCTAACTGTACGTTCTTCTAACGAGTTCCAATGTCGTGAACTCTGGGGTCGGCGCGGTAAGTACACACAATAGTCGCCCTTGTGGCGCTCAAACTGCTTCAACCAATTTGATTTTCGTCTGAGGTTAATAATGTGAATGGGTATTATTGGTGAGTAATTGGTTAAGAAAGTACTTTAATTTTATATTAAATTTGTACGTTGCTTGTACAATTCTGGACATTTGATATTCTAACAATTTCTACATCTCCAAATATAAGCTATTATCATCACTACCAAAATAGAAAAAAAACGAATTTCCATTAGGATGGAAATTCTATTTGGATAAGTATAATAAATGATGTATGTTTTGTACCAAATTCTAATCTGTTTATGTTTATTTTATGCCCTTTTTTTATATTCTTTATTTTTTTGTGTAGATATGTTTGACTTCCATCTTGATGTTCAGTGACGATGTGGTCGAAGATGCTATCGCGCAAGACCTAGAATGCTTACTGGATCTCAAGGACTGCTGCCTGAACACACTATGTACTATGTGTTTGGTGACAGTTTTACAAGCTTGAGGGTAGCTAGCCAGGCGGGTAATCGAAAGTAGGTACCCTACCACCATGCTGGGAGTTTGATAACGGTGTCACCTTCACCATTGGTCTGGAAGCTGTAGCCATTGGTGGGATCGAACCGGCGTCCGTCCGTTTGACACCCGACGCTCCCACTGCTGAGATATCATCGCTTCGATTATTATTTCATTCATGGCCATAGAGTACAGGTAGTATACGAAAGTGTTGTTTTGATACATATAATAATCATCAGACTGTTACAGTCCACGGCTGGACATAAGCCTTTTCGATTGTACGGAATCAAACACGATCCTCAGTCTTCCGCAGCCAGCTGCTACCAGGAGTAGGTAATATAAGATAAGAATTAATGTCTTTTTATCACACTCATAATCCCCCCTCTCCCCGCACTTATAATCCACCTTGCTCACTCTTCCCTTTGTCGCATCTTCTTATTTCTCTCCCTCTGCTCGATGATCTACTGTTTTATCGGTAGATGATCAAACATTCTCATCTGCCCGATTCCAGAGCGTTACAACTAGTATAAACTGGTTAAAATCGGTTACAATTTTAAATCTGGATACTCATCTAGAATTTATAATATATATATAGATATTGAATATTTATAGCTTTTCTCAGGTAAGATTTTTTTTAGAATAGGCAAGCTTTCAGCCTCTATCTCACCTGGAGTTAAGTGATGATGCGGTCTACGTTAGAGCATGCTGCTGTAAAAGATACATCATATTTACTTGTGACTTGAAGACGCCGTGATTGTATTTATATGGAAACACAGACTTAGGCAATGAATTTCACTCTTAGATACATAAACATTAAAAGTAGCCATTCCAAAGTGTAGAACTTAGGAAATGAAGTAAGACTTACGTCCCTCGAGCATAATTATTTAATTTTGATTATTTTTACCTATCTCTCGCTATTCAAGCTATTGTTTTAATGAATACGTTATTATTATTTGTCATTACTAATAAAATTAATAAATAAATAACACCTTTTAAAAAAAAAATATTTGCTATTCATCTTAAAGTTTTACATATACTACAAGTAAATACAGATCTAACTAAAGAGACAATATAGATGGCGTTAAAAGGCCAGCCTGAGAGATCGGGGCGGGTGGGGGCCACCCTCTCCGGCGAAATTACTACATTTTGAAGGGAACAACTTTTTATGAGAATAAGCCGCTATGAATCTCGAATTATAAGAAACGAATGGTGTGAGTGTATTATTTAGTCTGGTATGGATTTAAATAAGGTTTATTGGTTTTTTAAGTCAGTTTTACCAAACTAGGCATAAAGTGAAATACATCGTCATTAACTATCACGTGAGATAGTGGTCAAACGTTTATTATATGGTATTAATGCAAACGAATTTCATATGTCAATAAACCATGAATGCCAAAATCATGATTATGCATACTAACTATGTATAATCATCTCTAAACGCCCCTTTTATTTGCTGAGCCTCCCAAGAAATAGCCTTATATTAATATTATACATTTACATAAAGCAGTTTATTATCTATCATTCCCATTAATTACAAAATTTAAACATTTCTTAAAATGTATAAAATCAACATATATATATATATATAAATATATACTCGTATACACATTGCAAATATATAAATCACATATAAACATCAACCTCTATTACTGTAACATAACCAATAACTTATCAATGAACCTTATTCATTATATTTTGACAAACTATCCAAGTGAATTAGTAATCTGAGCCATCCGGGCCGCTACTAAGTTTTCTAACAACTTTAAACAGTTGTTGTGTTGTGACAACCTTACGTTCACTCGGGAGTATTCGAGATCGGTCGGGTTAGGTCGGCTGCGGTGAGTCTGCTTTCGCCACTCGACGGGAGCGGACGTGTCTGTAGGTGTCTCCACGCAAAAATTCTTAAAAATTTTAATTGTCTTTTTGTGGTTGTTTTTGTGTCGGAGTGTGTAGGGAGTGTGCACCTGTAAGGTGGCACGGTTTTGGAGAGGGTTGCCCCAAGGGTCCCCCCGCGGGGGAGTTGGAAATGTTTGTTTTGTTTTATTTGTATGAGTCGTTTGTTTGAGTTTGTTTTTTCGTGGTTGTTTCGTTCATTGTTGTTGTTATTGTTCTTTGTTGTTGTTGTGTGATGTCGAAACAGTTGAGGGACGCTTCGGGGAAGTTCCTCCCTAAGGGCCACTGCCCGGAGGCCTCTCCCGACATTTCGACGGAAGTCGAAAAAGTTGTCTGTTCGGACGCAGAGTCCGAAACTAGGACTGCGGCCAAGGTGACGCAGCGTAAGCGGCCGTTGACCTCGTTCTTCGTGCCCGGGCATTTAGACTCGGACACGGAGACCGAGTCAACGATTGCCGCGAAAGTTAGCACGGCCCGAAGAGGACGTGGAAGGCCCCCAAAAGCGGGCGCCTCGAGAGAGGAATTCTTGAAGCCTGCCTGTTCAGACAGTGAGCTTGAGGAGGTTTTAAGGCAGAGACTGCTGAAGAAGGGGTCGTCCGTCTCTGTCACCGACACTGGAAGCGATTCCGAGGTCGGTGTCCGAGCGGACGACATTAGCGCGCTCAACGCGCAGGAACTGAGGGCGCAGGCGGGCGGTCAACTCGCCTGCATTTTGGAGGTTGCCAAAAAGTCTGGCAACCTCAAAGGCGAATTTGTGGCTCGCCTGAAGAGGTCGGCGTCCCTCCTTAGGGAAGTGGTTGACACTTTGGCTGGGAGAAGCGAGGCGGAGGAGACGCGGCGCTTGAGGGCGGACAATTCACGCCTTCGGCTGGATATCGCAGCGGCGAGGGCTGAAGTTAAAGCGCTGAGGCGTGGATTCAGCGAGGCGAAGTCTGAGGCAGCCGCCGCCACCGCCACTGCCACTGCCGCTGCCGGTTCTGCGCCCCCCACTGTCATGGAGGGTGCGGAAATTGTGGAGGAGCTGAAGCGGTCGGTAATTACCACCATCGGCGAAATTATAAACGCTCGATTTGCGGGCATCGAGGAGCGTCTCCTGCCTGCACCAAATGTTCGGCCGTCTCTAAGAGCCGACGCAAAGAGAGCTGCGTTGGCTACGCCCGCACCAACGCCTGCGCAGACAAAGCCGGTGGCTGGCAAAGCCAGCAAAGCTGCACCTAAGGCGGCACCTAAGGCGGCAGCAAAGACGGTGCGTGCGCCGGCTTCCACACAGCCGCGCGCGGCCGCGACGACGTCGACTGCACCGCCACCGTCGGTACCTACGACGTCTGCCTCTTCCGCTCCTGCCCCCCAGGCCGATACCTGGGCGACGGTAGTGCGGAAGGGCAAAGGAAAAGGCATGGGAAAGACTTCCGCCAAGCCCGCTCCTACGAGTGCAACGGCGACTGCGGCGTCGGCTCGTTCCCCTGCCGCCGCGCCGCCGCAAAAGAAGAAGACGAGCTCGGCGCTGACGACACCCAAATCGGCGGTGGTCGTCCTCTCCCTGCAGCCTGAGGCGGTGGGCAGGGGAGTGACTTTCAGCGCCGTCATTGAGGCGGCTCAGGAGAAGGTCGATATCCACGAGTTGGGTATCGACCAGCTCCGCTTTAGGCAGACGGCCACAGGAGCCAGGAAGCTTGAGATTCCTGGCTCCGGCAGCGCCGAGAAGGCCGACAGGCTCGCGGAGAAGCTCCGCGAGGCCCTGTCGGAGGTGGCGACCGTGTCCAGGCCCCACAAGTCCGCCGACTTAGACGTCACGGGCCTGGATGACGCGGCCACGAAGGAGAAGGTGGCGGCGGCGATCGCAAAGGCGGGAGGCTGCGACGTCGGCCAAGTTAAGGCCGGCGACATACGTCGCGGCCCTGGCGGCGTCGGCGCCTCTCTGGTGTCCTGCCCGGTAGCAGCCGCGAAGGCGGTGCTGCAGAAGGGCAGGCTCCTTATAGGTTGGAGTTCGGTGCGAGTGAAGGCACTTGAAGCGCGCCCGTTGCGCTGCTTCAAGTGCCTCGGGCTCGGGCACACACGTCCTCAGTGCCCGGCGTCCGCAGACAGGGGCGACCTGTGCTTCCGCTGTGGAGGCACAGGTCACAAGGCGGCCGCGTGCGCGAAAAATATTCCGCGCTGCGCCATATGCGCAGAGTCGGGGCGGCCGTCAGCGCACGTAATGGGGGGACGCAGCTGCACCCCCCCTAAGACGAAGGGGAGCTTCAGGACCAATAGCTCCCCGGCCGCGGCACCTAGTGCCGCCGCCCCTGCCGTGATTCGCCCAGCGGAGGTGATACAGGAGGTTGTGATGTCCGAATAAATGGATCAAGTCGGACAACACAACCTCCTACAGACGAATCTGAACCACTGCGCCAGGGCCCAGGATCTGCTCATGCAGACCCTGGCGCAGTGGCAGATAGATGTGGCGGTCGCAGCGGAGCCGTACTATGTCCCCTCCCATCCATATTGGGCTGGGGACCTAGACGACTCCGTCGCTGTCATAGCGAAGGTGGGTGGTGCCCCCCTCACAGTTGAGGAGAGGGGGGCGGGCTACGTTGTCGTGAAGTGGGGAGAGTACGCGATCGTCGGCGCGTACTTCTCCCCAAACAAGACCGTTGCGGCCCTGGAGGCATACCTGGACCTCCTCGCCGCAGCGGTTGGTCGTCAAGCGCCTCGGCAGGTCCTCCTCATGGGGGACCTCAATGCTAAGGCCCGAGACTGGGGCAACCCACGAACTGACGCTCGTGGTGAGTTAGTCAGGGAGTGGGCTGTCGCCAGCGGACTGACCCTGCTCAACATAGGGTCGGTCCACACGTGCGTGCGGCATAACGGAGGGTCCGTGGTGGACCTCTCGTTCGCCACACCGTTTGTCGCAGCACGTGTCCGGGCCTGGAGGGTGGAGTCGGAGGTGGAGACACTCTCGGACCACAAATATATACGGTTCGAGGTGTCCAACTCCGACGGGTTGGATGGAGGGCGTCGGCGCGTCGCACGCGCCGACTTGCCACGCTGGGCGCTCAGCCGCCTCGACCCGCAATTAGCGGAGGAGGCGGCGATAGTCCAAGCGTGGCTCGCAGGGCCCGCGCCCCCGGAAGTTGACGTCGCAGCGAGTCACTTCCGGGATGCGTTAACGGCCGTGTGTGACACGGCCATGCCGCGGGCCCGCTGCCGCACCGCTCGCCGCGCCGTGTACTGGTGGAGCTCCGAGATCGCGGAGCTCCGGGTGCAGTGCACACGCGCGCGGCGGCCCTACCTGCGCAGTAGGAGGCGGCGGCACGGCCGAACGGATGACCAGCTGCCACCGGAATGGTTGGCAGCTGAGCGCCAGCTCTATGACGCCTACCGTGTAGCGACGGAGGCGTTGGAGCTGGCGATAGGCCGTGCCAAGGAAGAGGCGCGGGCAGAGGTCCTGGCGGGCCTCGACAGGGACCCGTGGGGGCGTCCGTACCGGGCTGCGCGCAAAAAGCTCGGCGGCCCGACGCCCCCCGTGGCCGAGTCCCTGGAGCCGGAGGTGCTCGATCGCGTGCTGGCGGGTCTATTTCCCGACGCGGACCCCCAGCACGCGCCTCCGACGATGGCGCCAGCAGTTGTCGAGGAGCTGGCGCCAGCCTCCATCCCGCCTGTCACAGAGGCGGAGATGGAGGTAGCGGTGAGCCGTCTTCGCAAGAGGACGGCTCCCGGCCCGGACGGAATACCGGGCCGGGTCTTGGCCATTAGCTGCGTCGCTTTGGGTGGAAGGCTTCGGGAACTGTTCGACGCGTGCCTCACGTCCGGACGGTTCCCGAAGCCTTGGAAAGTGGGACGGGTGTGCCTGTTGCGGAAGGAGGGTCGAGATGCAGACTCTCCTTCCGCATACAGGCCGATTGTGCTGCTGGATGACACGGGAAAGCTGTTGGAGAGGGTGGTCGCTTCCCGTGTCATCCGGCACCTGAGGGGGACTGGGCCCGACTTGTCGGAGGCCCAGTACGGGTTCAGAGCGGGGCGTTCAACGGTGGACGCCCTGCTCTGGCTCAAGGGGTGGACGCAGGAGGCGGTCGCAGAGGGGAACAGGGCGTTGGCAGTGTCTCTCGACATTGCCAACGCCTTTAACAGCCTCCCGCATGGGACCATACAGGAGGCACTCCGCTATCACGGAGTGCCCCTGTATTTGCGGAGGCTGTTGGCCGACTACCTCCGGGACCGCGAGGTCCTGGTGGTAGGACGCGACGGAGTGAGGCATCGTCGCGTCTCCTGCGGGGTTCCACAGGGGTCCGTCTTAGGACCAATCCTGTGGAACATTGGCTACGACTGGGTGTTGCGTGGCACGCTTCCCGCCAGTGTGCGGGTGGCGTGCTACGCGGACGATACCCTGGTCGTGGCCAAGGGGAGGGACCTCAGGGAGACGGTGCGCTTGGCCACGGTGGGAACATCCCTCGTGGTCGACCGCATCCGTGCCCTGGGGTTACGCGTCGCTCTCCCCAAGACCGAGGCCCTGTTGTTCCACGGGCCTCGGGGGCGACCCCCGCCAGGAACACATGTGGTCCTGGAGGGGGTCGTTGTCCGGGTCGGGACCCAGATGAAATATCTGGGTCTCGTCCTGGACGGGAGGTGGGGTTTCGGGGCCCACTTCGCCAGTCTGGCCCCGAAAGTCGTGGGAGCCGCAGCCGCCCTGGGGCGACTACTGCCGAACGTGGGCGGCCCTAGCGCAACTTGCCGTCGGCTGTACTCCGGAGTAATCCGGAGTATGGCCCTGTACGGGGCACCTGTCTGGGCGGACGCCCTCGGTCGCGACAATAAGGCCCTGCTGCGACGTCCGCAGCGGGTCATCGCGACGAGGGCGATACGCGGTTACCGGACGGTGTCCTGGACAGCCGCATGCGTGCTGGCCGGAGACCCGCCCTGGGAGCTCCAAGCCGAAATCCTCGCCGAGATCTACAATTTTGTAGCGGCGAGGAAGTCGCGCGGGGAGCCCCCAGGGTGGGAGGAGGTGGCGCGCATGCGACGGCAGGCGCAGGCCGCCCTGTTGAGGCGGTGGTCGGAGGACCTGGCACCACCCGTCCCCGGCCAGGGGACGGTGGACGCCATCCGCCCGGTCCTCGGGAGGTGGGTAGGGCGGCGACACGGGTCGCTTTCCTTCAGATTGGTGCAGGTGCTTTCCGGACACGGATGCTTCGGAAGGTACCTGCATCGAATCGCAAGGAGGGAAGCGACCCCGGCTTGCCACGAGTGTGGAGCGCCGGAGGATACGGCGCTTCACACGCTGGAAGCGTGCACCGCGTGGGTCCCACAGCGGTGCACGCTTTCAGCGGTAGTGGGCCAGGATCTCTCGTTGCCGAGCGTGGTACGGGCCATGCTCGAGAGCGACAGATCCTGGCAGGCGGTGGCCTCTTTCTGCGAAATCGTGATTTCGCAGAAGGAGGCCGCGGAGAGGATCAGAGAGGTCGACGCCCTCGCTGATCCTCTCCGACGTCGGCGCACGGGAGGGAGGAGAAGGCGATTTGCAGATCGCCTCCTCGCCCCACCCGTGTAGTAGGGTCATCGGTTGGGTTTATGGGCCCCAACCGACTCAATGGCCCTACGTGCCGGGGAGCGGCTGAAGGTCTGAGCTAAGCCGCTCCGTCTGCCGTTGGTCCGGTTGATGGCACCGGACCTTAAGCCGGGGCGGGATGGAAAGTACTTCCCCATCTCTCCCCGACAGGCTGCGTCTGCTCGCCGGGGTGGTTTAGTCGGTAGGGGCCCGGCTATATTCTATAGTCGGGTTGGTGTGAGACCATTAAACAGACTCCGACAGAAGCCGTCTGTCTCCCATATGACAGGCGGAAGTCCGTAAAGGGATTAACCTCGATAAAAAAAAAAAAAAAAAAAAGGTCGGCTGCGGTCGGTCTCAGTCAATAAAGTGCATTGGCCGCCCCGAGTCGCATATCGCAGCGTTACGACGGACTTGGGGTGGTGGCAGAAAATTTTCCCCGAAAATCGGGATTTTTTTTATTGTGATATACTATATGTCGCCCAGGACATGATAGGTTCCTGCCTGGGCAGTAATTAATTATACAAAGTTACAGACATGTTTTTTTATGAATATGATTTAATCGCGACGTCTTTTCGTCTACAATACCGCAATACCTGGAATCGAAGGTCTTTGACCAGTGATGGCTTACGGAACTGAAACGTGGTCTCTGACTATGGGTCTTATGAGCAGGCTCAGAGTCACACAATTATCTATGGAGAGGACTATGCTAGGGGTTTCTCTGCTCGATCGAATCAGAAATTAGGAGATCCGCAGAAGACCGAAAGACACCGGACCAGCGGATTAGCAAGTTGAAGTGGCAGTGGGCAGGGCACATAGCTCGAAGAACTGATGGCCGTTAGGGACGAAAAGTTTTCTAAAAAAAAACTCGGTTGTCTCGATTTTTTTATTAAACGACGTATTGTGAAATCGTCAGGACGGCCATGAACGCCAGTCAAATTCGACCACTATCACTTTACCAAAATGTGTCCTTAAACCCTTTTTAATAAATCACCCCATACTTTTCAGAATTTTCTATAGGTAAAGGGTTAAAACAATTACATATTTTTAATATTGATTTTATTGTTAATTTCTAACCTAAAGTATACCATGGAATATTTCTTACAATATCGTGACGTCTTTAGGGATTTTTCATGTTGAATAGTGGCAGCCCAGTAATCCCAGCGAGATGAGGTCTCTACGGGTCGAAGGGTGCGAAGAGGCACCGACGCAAATACCGTTAGAGATAATTGTGTCTTTTATTTACACCACCGTCGGCTTTATGATCGGATACGATAGGTTTACTTTTCAACTGTCTTATTAAAGTTTCGTTTGAAGAACTTTATTTAGTTTAGATTGGTCTTTTAATATACTGAAGTCTAGAGATGCTGAATATATTAAATACTTGTAAAGATTTTTATCTCAATTCTAAATATTTATCTAAATATTTTTTACATATTTTTACACACGTTATTTACCTACACGATCTATATTTTTATTTCATATCATAATATTAATATTTATAAGCATAATGATGTACATTTTTTTTTTAGAATAGGCAAGCGTCTGACCACTATCTCACCTGATGTTAAATGATGATGCGGTCTACGATGAAGCACGCCTGCCTAGACCTATTCACTATTCACTCGTGACATACATACAGGTTTTTTTTGCCAATTTATGCACTGTACGTTATTAGTCTATTATTATGAATTAGAATTCCGTTTTGTTGATGAATGCTCTCTTTTTGATCACCGCAAAGCCACGTCTGTAACATTTATTCTCTTAGATTAAAGCTCCGATATCCCCATAACGGGAAACGAACGATTTATTATGTCAATCGTTACCGAATCTCCCGAATGTTACATAACACCAGTGTGAGATATCCCGGTGGGCGGCGACGGAATGCTGAAGGAAAGCCGACGGCCTTGACACGACAATATTTGGTGTGCCTACTTAAACAATCACAGACAAAAATACTCTGCTCAGACATCGACATTGAACAGGCAGAATCAAAATTATTTACTAAAGTTGTAACTGCTCTGTGACCGGAAATACTCACGGTATAGTCGACTTATTGTACCATCACGGTTTAAGCGCCGCCAGCGCTTCCCCATCGTACCAGTAATAAAGACACTACGCGTCTTATATCTATTAGTAACGATTCGAAATGTTTTCTCGATTTTACGCTAGAAAGATGATACGATTTATGTTAAACAGAAAAAGAAAAGTAGTCAAGAGATGAAATGATCCACGTGAATGTATTCGCGCGGACAATATTTTAAAACAAAATGTCACACGCTTTCCCCGAGTCTACCCCCTCACCCTATCGTCTGGGGGTGGCGGAGTGGCCCGACTGGGGTGGACGCCCTCACCCATCCCTTCTCTCTCTTCCCAGCCGTCGGGGTGTCATTGTGGACTGTGGTGTCGTAACTCTGCGAACTTTTTAATTTACAATTAGGTAGCTTCCCATTTCTCTGCCCTATTTAGCTTTCGTTTTTCCGGTAACCGTAGCGGTGGTTCATAATTAAAATTTATTTATCGCGTTTTTGGCCCTTAAATATTTACAGATATTTATGAAGGAGACGTACGCCTTAAGTTAACCCCTTTCGCTGAAATAGGCCAAGGATACATAAATAACAGTGATTGCTCCCAGACTTGAAACGTAGATACGAATTATAATATAGCGATAGCACTTGTATTTGTCAAACTGTCGGGAGTACCAATAATAAGAGCATTCTAACGAGGTATAAGTTGAATAAAAAAGATTATCTATGCTAAAAAAGTGACATATGGTACGTGTAAGGTCCCGCTGCTATATAGACCCGAGCAGTATTCTTCCCGCTACAAACTTTACCACTCTGGCTCAGAATTCCATTAAATGCATTCGAGGAATATGTCATCAACCTTCACAAGTCACCATACTACTTCAAGTCTATATGCAGGCAGTCACGGAAATATTTTAATGTAACGTAGGTTCTATTTTCTAAAGAAAAATTCTTTCATTCTTTCTTTTTTGACGATGATTGCCTAGTGGGGGTGAAAGCATCGGCTGTCAAACTGACGGACGCTGGTTCGATCTTCACCAATGGCTTGAGCTGACAATGCCGTTTTCTGATTCCCAGCATGGAGGTAGGGTACTTTCGAATACCTGCCTGTATAGCTACTAACCTCAAGTTTGAAATTCTGCCACCAAACAGATAGTGTTTCAACCCAGCAGTCCCTGAGAGCCAGAAAAAAATCCAGGTGAAACATGTTTACATCTTCGACCACTTCGTCACTGACCATCAAGTACTTAGTCAAACGCTAAATCTAATATAGTATAAAAAATCAGATCCATGCCAGGTGCACCAGTTTACTCCTCGTGACTTTCCTGCTAATGATTTGTACGACTTTTAAAGTATTTAGTTTATTATATATTTATTCTTACAATAAATCATTTCACAATAAGGACAACCTTATTATGGAATTATTTATTGTAAGCCAAAGGTGAATTAAATAGTTTTACTACAACATATTTTATTTACTGTGCCCTGTGTGTACTGTGCCGTGGTGGTACCGGCCTAGAATAGTACTCCCCCGTCTCTTCCCTTGGGTGCCGTAAGAGTCGGCTAAGGGACCACGTACCAGAAGGAGGGCAGCAGCGCCTTCTGAGGATTAGAAATCATACTGCGGTCGCCAACCCGCCTGCCAAGCGTGGCGAGTATTGGCAAATTCCCCCTTTATGGGGGAGGCAAATGTCCAGCAGTGGACGCATAAGGCTGAGAACAAAAAAAAAAAATATTTACCGAAGTCTATAGGTCTATAGATATGTAAAAACCCTACTAAATCTTAAGAACATTAGTGCACGGGTTTTAAATAAATTTCTCATTTCTTTAATTTGACTCTACAGTTAGAAAAACCAACAATGCATTGTGCTGTGACCAATATTTTGCGTATTTAGAACGGTGACAAAGACCTCTCAAATAAACCTTGAAAAACACAATTTAAGCTTATTCTAACCAAAAGTTCAAAGAGCATATTTCAAACCGCATCTTAATAAGCGTTTTGATTATTATCTTGTAGTATTTAAGGCGGAGATGGTCAAGGTTAATTGTGAAAAGGTTCTAAAGTGTTTACAAAATGTTGTCTGCGGGGTACTGTCGGTGTCAGTGATTCCTTATTGTGACAATAACTGAGGCCTAATAATTAACTTGTTTTTACAACATGTCCAATGAAGCAATGGACAGTGTCGACTTGTGTTTGTGTGGTACTGTACGGTAAGGCATGGAAGATCCATTTGCGGGAATGCCTGTTTACATCAAATGTTTATTAATATACAACTAAAAAAATAACTGTTTACTCAGTGAATATTTTGGCTGAAGCCTGTTTTTTTACTCATTTTTTTGGTGCATACGAATATTCTGACTATTCTAAGTAAGTTTGTATCAAAACCTGTTAAGAATATTTGTCAATGTTTTTTTTGTTTAATGTCCTTATGATAACATAATCTGGCTATCTATAGTCAAAAATCAATATTTATCATTAACTCTTTAAATCTGATTCCTTTGTGATTATTTTTTGATTAAATTTAACAAATAAAATTATTTACTTTCCATTATTTTTAATTAATTATAACATGTATATGCACTTCTACAACCGTCTCATTTTTGTCTCCGTTCCTGTCTATCCAAAATAAAATGTTTGCAAAGAAATGCGGCCTAATACATCGTTACAAGTGATAAGGTCGCCCATTATCGTACCAACTACTAATATTAAAGTTTATTTATTTAGTATTATATTGTATTTCTATTTTTGGTGTTCATAATAAAGATATGTTGTATTGTAAATTTACTAAAACACGTGTCAAATTTATGACATGTGTTTATGACAAAGTAAAGTGAACGCTGTTTCTTCCATCTTGCGCCATGCGGCAGCTTGCAAGCATCCACTGAATTTACCCTGACACCCGCGGAGCTTGTTTGTGCATCGCTTAAGCGGCACCTCTTACTTATTTTTTTAAATTCCCAGTTTATAGACAATGATGTTTGTCAGTATTTTGTGTTGCTTTGACTTCTTGTGAATAATTACTTTTGTAAGTTACGGCTTACGAAATCTTTTTGGTGACATCTGTAACGGCTTTTAACAAAGACGCCCGACAGATTTGTAACTTTAACGGCTCTGTTGGAAAACAAAGAGATTTGTACTCCTCAGTTCTCGACACAACCCGTGTTTTCTAGTTACCATCTGAAAAAGTTTTTTGCTAATGAGACCACCTACATTCCTACACTTAAGAATTATATGCTCTTACTGATAAATGCTTACTAACAAGCCAGCGTAACTTATAATCTGGATAGGAAAAAACAGTATTTAACCCATAATACCTAAAATAAATCTATATAATGTATTTAGTGTATAACATGCAATGACAAATATACACAAAAATTTCACCTCACCCCAAAAAAAGAATATGTAACAACCCAGTTGCGCGCACGCGTCGTCCTGATATTTTTAAACACATTGGTGTTTTCTAAATCTGAATATAGTAATAAGAGGGCGATCACTCTGCCTGCATCTATTCGTAAACTAATAAAGCTATTTCAGGGTTTCCGATCCACCGGTGAGCGGTGAGCGGTGAGTGGTGAGCCAACCGGCGCGCCGGCCGAGCTCGCGTCGCCGCCAGCGTCGACTTGATGGATTTCCCATACAAATACAACAAAAAAAGTACATCGGGAACAGATTTCTATAAATATTGGCCGAGATTTCTCAGTGAGCTTCAAGGAAACGATCAAACGGTCTGGGTTGAGTTGATTGGTAATACTCTTAGTTTTGAAATAAACGGCTATGTTTCGAGAAAGAGTTAATACCTAGGCTCGGCTTGCTCATTCATGGGATGCCAGTCGTTTACATAGGTAGTATTATATATAACGGAAATCTGATACATTCTGAATGTTCCAAGTATTACAATAGAATAATATGAGTGAACAATTTATAAATCCAGTTATATCTGGCGTGCCTATATAGCGGCACAGACTGTCTTACATTAATGTTATACCTATATAATGGAAATCCGTTTTTGGCTGTAGGTAACAATAACATACATCAAACTCTGTTAATTAAGAGCTGTGGATTTTGTAAAATACAAATAAAAAAAATTAAAAATTGCCTGTAAAGAAAGAAATGTTTTTTTAGAACCAAGCGGTGGAGTACTTATTTCTTTGTTAGATTTACTGTTTATGCTGTTTGGAACTTATTCTGTAACTGAGTGTAGAATAATAGTAGTACCGAATCAAAATTTTCGAAAAAATTTTTGGAAAAAAAGGCGATCAAATGACAAGCACAGTTAATATTTATGTAGTGAGTAGATTTAGTCATATTACTGCTCGTACTACTTTACCACTTTATTAATAACCTTTAACTGTTTATTTAGCCATATCCATAACTACCCGCAAACAACTTGAGCATGACATCACGTCTATACATCACCCAGGACAGTAGGAAGTGCAACCAACATGCAATCATTACATAATTTGGAACTTTATCAATGATGCCAATGTAAGAGGTCATCCACTTGAGATTAAAGGGTCATTCCTTTGACGATTCGTTACTAGTCTTACCAACGTATTCTGGGAATAAGGTGACATAATATTTAATTTGATATACGTTGATAATTTTTTTATTCTTGATATTCGAGTTCATGTGTGTGTATTGTATTAGGTGAAGTACCGCGGCGAACCGCGACCGCGTCCGCGAGCGCCCCGTATTCTCCTTGAAAAATACCACCGAATGTGGTTGAAACTATAGTCGGAACCCTTTGACGTATTTTATTAAGTAAGTGTTTTCAATACAATGTTAATGATAGATTTGTTTTTTTTTGTGTTTATTCCTATATAAAGAAATTATTGAAATGGGAATGATTTCTTTCATTTCATTTGCAAGAAATCTCTTGTGTATTATCCTCAACAGAACAATACCTTGTATATAAATGATTAACATCCCATCACTGCGTTCAGTAGTCCTATCTCAATTTCATCACAACATAAAAATCACTACAACAATCCCATAAACTGAAACCGACAACGAGGCGAATGCGCAGGCGCAGGCCATACCGTTAGGGTATCCTTTGTCGATCTCCAGCAAAAAACCTCACAAAATCCGCCGCCACCCTTACATAACAAAAAATGCATAAAACAGAAAGGACCACAAATTAAAGGAAAGGAATGTTGCACCCGTGACTTGTCCTCGGGCGTTCATATCACAGACAGAGCATCATCACAGAGCTTGTCGGGCGAGACCCTAGATAATATTCCTAGTAGAAACCAACCTGCAACTCCATGTTACAAGCTTGAGAAGGCCAAACAGTCTGTATTCGTACACAAAAGGTGCATCAATCATTAATTAATGTACAATCTGCCTGTATGAATAGGTGTCTTCTTCTTCTTCTTCTTGTCTAAAGACAAGAAGAAGAAGAAGAAGTGATTCCCCCACCTAGTGTGGGATAAATCCCACACTAGGTGGGGTCAGCACAACCTGTTTTCTTCTATCATTAGTCATCTCAGTGCTCACACCTTTCATAAACATAATATCATTCCTCACACAGTCCATCCATACCTTCTTCAGCCTTCCTCTATCTCTATATCAAACCACATTCATGTTAAGTACTCTTTTTATTATATGTTTTTCATCCCTCAGGACATGCCTATGCCAGGTGTAAATAAATATATTCATTTATGGTCAGCATATAATATCCAAAGCTGAAAGCCTCCCCCATGTCCTTATAGGGGGGATTTGCCAGTACTCGCAACGCTTGGCAGGCGGATTGGCGAGCGCAGCATGTTAGTTTTATGCGTAGAAGGCGCCGCTGCCCACCTACTGGTACTTGATCCCTTAGCCGACTCTTACGGCACCCATGGGTATAGATGGGGGGGGTACAATTCTAGGGCGGTAATCCACGGCAAAAATGGCAAAAAATATATATGTGTAATGCTATAAAGGCGAAAGCTTGTTTGTATGTTTGCTACTTCGTCACGCTGAAACGGCTGCACCGATTTCGGTGAGCGTTAAGAAGTAGCAGGCATACGCACATACACACAAACTTTCGCCTTTATAATATTATTAAAAAGTAGGAATAGGATAGTGTCTTAGATAAATGATTGGTCTTACTGCACTCGACTGAAACCAATCATTTACCTAAGGATAGTGTGATTGAACATTAACCCCTAAAGAAATACTCAAAATATTTCTAATTTACAACGATCTCTATTTTATATCAATGCTCTAATCACAATATTATTACAATTAATTACAATTTACAATATTATGTTGAATATACGAAGCGCAAATAAGTTAATATTTTTTTTTTTTACATATATAAGTTTGCGTTTGACAACTGTCTCACCTGATGTTAAGTGATGACGTTGTCTAGGATTTAGCGCACGCAAACCTAGAAGGTACCTATTCACTCGCGACTTGAAGACTCCAGGATTGTACATATCGGGAAACACAGACTCGGGCAACGAGTTCCATTCCTATATTAATTCAATATTATTATATTACAAGCTGCGCCCCGCGGTTTTACCCGCGAGGTGATGAAAAATGTTGGTGATGTTGAAAATAAGCCTATGTTTTAATCCAGGGGATAAGCTATCTCCATTTCATCTATATCCGTTCAGCCGTTCTGGCGTGATTGAGTAACAAACATCCATCCATCCATCCATCCATCCATCGCAACTTTCACATTTATAATATTAGTGGATGGGATGGTAGAAGTTGATCTAGCAAAATTACCATTGATGTTACGATAAATAACATACATATTTATGATACAGCCGGAAGACGTAACCAGTGGGAACTCCAAGTAGCCGCAATTCAATGAAAGCCTTCACAGATCGATTCGGGTCTCAACTGGAATATTCCATAATTCTTAATTTGCTCAAAAAAACCTCTACCTGCTGTTAAACGGCGGAAAGGACCCTTGCCACGTGCGAGAACCAGCTTGCGCTCTTGTTTTTGTACTAAACTAAATAAAGCCACACTTTGCACTACCTTATCTCAATAAAAAAAAGGTCTAAATTCAATAGTCTTATAATACACATAGGTTAGTAGAGGCGTCAATATGTTTATATTGACAAGGTACTTAAGTGCGGTATTTGTAAAGTAACTTAAGTATTTTAATACAATTTATTGTCTATGAGGTCTAATATTCTGTAAATAAGCCACAGACACGACTATATCCCGTTCTGGATGTATATCACTGTGGATTATTATAACACTTGTTAACTGTATTATGGGGTAAGAGCGTGCCAGAAGCAGTTTGCTTCTTGTTTTTTCTGATCTTAATACTGCTTCACACTTTCTGGATATTATCTAAACTTCGAAATTAGTATTTGAATAAAGATAAATTTTAAGGGCATATGAGAAAACAGGGATATTATGGATATTATTCTGAAGGAGCCGTTCAGGATGCAGAATACATGAAATATAAGAAAGAAAAAATGAAAGAAAATAAAATTATTCTCATCAAAGGACACCATGACACAAATACATTTAAATTTACAAGAGACAAAATACAATATTAAAAGAAAATCAAAATTTATTTATTTCAGGCAAATTACACCCATTTAGTACACATACAAAACAAAATTAAGTGGAATACAATAAGATGTCAGATAAGAATTAAATACAATTTCATACTTATACTTTTTTGATGTCAGGAATGAACATAAGAGCTTTTTAATGAGGATTTACCTCATTAATTAGTTGAGATATATCTCATGCTTCGTTTTACGAAAATGGAATATTTGAATGACCTTTAGCGCTTATCCAGGAAATGTTTAATAAGGTCAATCGATACAATGAAATGAAGAGATCCGTAGAAGAACGAAAGTAACTGATAATTCCAGTGGATTGGTAAGTAACCAATGCTCTGGCAAAGCGAACATAGATAGATAGATAGATACACTTTATTGAACACATTTTAAAATAATACAAAGAAACAGATTACATTAAATAGCAATGTGTAACAACAGGCGGTCTTATCGCTATTAGCGATCTCTTCCAGACAACCTTTGGATGGAGAGGAAAACGCAATAGGATGGCGGTGTTCATAAATGTTAAAAATTATAATTACAACAACCTATGAACATATTACCTACCTATTTATTGCGAAACAAGAAAAAGATTATAAACGCATTTTCTTAAAACAAATTAAATAATGAAAATTTTAACTTTACATAAATAATAAGTAACAACATATAAAAAAACATGTTTTTGGGTTATATGTAGTTATTTGAAGACATATTGGAAAAACCCGTTCAGATTAGATGATTCTAAATTAAGAAGTCAAGTTCAAGTTTATCAATCTTTTTAGACGCACAATTGGCATAGGATATTTGATCTCTTCTGGTAAACTATTAAATATGTATAGTCCCATCCAGGGGAGAAGAGAGGAGAAGAGATTAGGGAAAATACATAGAAAACCTTACACGATACTAACAATTTAATCAAAGTTATTTTTTCTACTAGACTCTGAATTGGTTTAACTTCGAGTACCTTGAGTACCTATGACGAAACTACGGCAAACAAAACACAAACCTCAACGCAAAAAGTGCAAAGCGAAGGTAAGTAGGAAGGTACTCGCTACCTACGAGCGGCATGAATAGGCAACCCATCGCCGATTCCTTTCAACAATAGAATTACAAAGAAAAATATCTGAGAGCGTAGATAGTACTGAGCCGGGCGGCGAAATGAGTTGCCCTTCGGTGGCGGGGGGTGAGGGGAGGGGAGATTGGGTAATGGTGCAAGGGATGAGGGAACTAGCCTGTGTTTCAAACGAAAAGCTGCGCGGATGGGCACGTGTTGCCAACATTTTATACTTTTTCACGCTACCCAAAAAACTATTATACTATATATATATTATGTCGTATGTGTAAGTATATTATTTATGCTAAAGTTTATACAAGTACCTATATTATGTATGTATCTATTTAAGTGGAAATTGAGGTGATTTGCCGCCCCTTAAAATTTATGACAATTCCTGTATGTTTGGTTGCCTGGAAGAAATCGCTTTAGGCTATAAGGCCGCCCTTTGTATGACTGTATTTATATTTGTTTGTTTGTTTTCTTTATGTGTGTGGTTTTGAAAAAGTGTGCAAATAAAGAGTTTTCTATCTATCTATCTAACTTCATAGTGGCAATTTACGCGCGTGTCTAACGATACATGTATGGTCTCCATAACCGTTTTGTTCGCGATGACCCTGGGTAATCAATGACTTTGAGGGAATATGATACACGCTTCACACTTTCAACTTCCAGGAAGAACAGATTCTTGAAAAATCCATTATTTCATGAGTACTGATAACTTGATTAAAACATATAACAAAAAGAGTATTTAACATGAATGTGGATGGATATAGAGGTAGACGAAGGCCGAAGAAGGTATGGATGGACTGTGTGAGGTATGATATGTTTATGAAAAGTGTGAGCACTGAGACGACCAATGATAGAAGAGAATGGAAGAGGAAACATGTTGTGCCGACCCCACCTAGTGTAGGATAAGGACAAGAAGAAGAAGAAGAGTACTGATAACTTAAACACTGATAAAAATCACAGTATAAATCGATATACCGCTTAACCCGCGGTCCTTAACTCGCGTTCGCTTGTATTTGACTCTACAATCCCGAAGATCCCCGTTGGATGGGACTCTCCCGTTTCGCCATAAATCTTAGGACCCTCGACCGCCACCCGGATTCTCGCCGAAAATATCTATAAATATCCACCTACCTACATATTTCAAATATTAACAGGCAGGGAGCCCGACGGAACTGAGCGACAAAGTCAAGAGTTTGTACCGACTACTTACCAAATGTATTCGTTACTTAGCTATATCATGCTTTACTACGTTTGTTTTCCAGTTTGCCTTAGCCTTAAATGGATGCCATAACGTTGTAAGTTCGTCAATACACAAGCTAATCGAAACATTTATACTTTTATATATTGATCCCGTAAGTAGCTAAGGCCACTGAAAAGGGTGAAAAAAAGAACAAAAAATGGAACTGACTTCAACACTCAAAAGTGTGAAATAACTTGTCAAGTCGGTACCGTGCGCACAATAACTTGATAATAGTTACCGTTGAACTATCATGGTACCGACTTCTACAAGTTATTTTATACTTTCGAGTGTTGAAGTCGGTTCCATGTTGTGTTTTTTTTTTTTAAATATAAAAGTGATGATTATTCAAAAGTGACGTTTATCAAAGATAAACTTATTAAAAATGAACACTCAGGTGTTCTGTCGATTCGTATCGTGCAGCCTTGATTCTATTCTGCGACGGTCACACTGACACGGTTAAAGCGTACTCGTCAAGCCATGACTAGGGATGCGAAATCTTTTGAGCATAATTTATCGACTAAAATATCACCAACATCGTCTATCTATTGGCGTTATCCTAAATGCTTATCCTTTGTTCTACCTTAAGGTGTGATTCATAATAATAAGAAAATTAATAATAAAATACATAATAATAAATACCTACATACAGTAGCAGTGAGGAGATGATCTGGGGCCTACGTTTTTATTCCAGTAAAATGAGTCGACATTTTGTGCACGTATTTCAGTAGTGACTTTTACAACACTATTTTTTCGGAATAAAGAATAATGAATAACATGATAGTTGTCATGGAATATCTTTTATCGCGGTACCTGAAAATAATTTTATGAAAAAAATCGATTTGATTATTGTGCTTTTATAATTTAAGCTTCCCCCTGCAAGTTTTTCAATGGGTAATTAATCTACCTACACCGTCAGGTCCGCTTCTAACAGAAGATAGAACAAGTTATACTTTTCTCGAAACTCATTTTTATGACAATTATAATTGCAATATTTTTTAATATCAAAGCTCATATGAAACCACAAAAAACTGGATTTGTATCCTTTTAATATAACTTATTGGCAACACATTTAATTTTATTAATTATTAAATTTCAATCGATATTTCGAAGAACAAAAGGTACGACTTCATAGGAAATTATTGAAATTCATTCATTCATTCATTATGACGATGGGATCCAAATTATGTCATGGCCTCCGAAATTAACATATGGACTACACGTGGTCTGACGTGAGCCAACTCCTACCAGTTATTGGTTTGAAATTCGGAGAGATTCCTTTCACCTTCATTGCTCCCGCGATACCTTGCAAATTTATTGACATGACGATACATAAAAAAAAAACTAGTAATAGTCCGTTTTGGTGGAACGAACAATTTAATAAATTTTATAGAAACTTTAGTAGGTGAACAGGCGAGTAAATAAGTCACCGCGCTGTTTTAAATACCCGAGTACAGCAACGACTCCACAAAGCTTTTAAGTTCTTTTCATCCTGAACGAAAACATCAACTCGACATGAAAATAAACATTTGATGATACTTACCAAAAGTATCGATAGGTGTACCGCAGATGTCGATAGTTACATTTATCTTATATTTCAATTTGCATATCGATGTTTTCGATAAATGTATACAAGCGCGCCTAGGCATGAGTCAATCGTCCGAGCAGACGTGACGAAAGCGCCATCCTTGATACAATCGTACATCGTACATACTGTTTATCGACGTCGTAATTATAGGCGGAAAATAACGATACAGACGCTAGCAATGAAAAGTTAACATTGAATTTCCTACAAATCGATTTTAATTTGACGATAAGAATATTAAGGCAAATCCTTACTAACACCGTTGTGGCGGTAGACATGTTGATTAACAGAGATTAACTTATTATTAATTAATTAATTAGTCTAAGTCAAAGATAGAATGACTAACCGAAGATAAGTAAATATTTTGATAATGGCTTTTTGTCCTCAATGATTGTATTTTTTTCTTTTGATTTTTTCTGTGTTTTTGTGTATTTATTAATGTGGCAATGGCAATACTGTAGTTGTGAGACAATAAATATAGTTTGATTTTAATACAATCTGTCTGCATATTATTGGAAACATAATGCAAAAAAGTACCTATTGTATTCAAGTACCTATCCAAATTAAGCATTTAAGTTTTTAAGTTCATTGTGACGTAGAAGGTACATTTTAGGCTTATATACGATACTACATCAAAGTTGAAATAATACGATAGATTTATAACATGTGGCGTTAGTGGCTACCCGTTGTTCCATACTTAGTCACCTAAAATTTTAAATCAAAGCACTGACTACGGACTAACAACACTTCTACACGATAAAAATTAATAATGTCTATTCATCTCAGCCATAGGATATCCACTGCTGGACATTTATGCTTCACCCATATGGGCGGGATTTCTCAATACTCGACACGCTTGGCAGGCGGGTTGGCGAGTGCCGTATGATTTCTGATCCTCAGAAGACGCTGCTGCCCACCTTCTGGTACGTGATCCCTTAGCCGACTTAGCCGGCACCTGCGGGAAGAGAAGGGGGAGTACTATTCTAGGCCGGTACCACCACGGCACTACAAATACATATACAATATACAGGGCTGTAATTCCAATCAAATTGCGCGCTTGGCTTTGGCTGTATTCAGCCCCTTAATAATTTTAGCGGGGTCGTTTCCACTGCTCGCCATGTTAAATAGTGATGGGACTCGTCAAACAAAAAACATACGGGTTGAATTGAAAACCTCCTCCTTTTTTGAAATCGTTTTTTTTTTGGCTAAATGTAGGCATTGTTCTTAAAGACCTTTCCAGCTGTTCGTAGGTACTTCGATCACAAAGTGCGCACTTACCGTAAATTGGATAAACACCATAATCCTAATTTGCACCATATGTCTTCTTATACCAGATTGCCGTGTCAAGGAAAACTCAATTGTAAGTTATTAACTTCACGTGAATTACTGACATCGCAAACACCAGGATGGCGTAAGCGTAAGCGGTTCCATGGAAATTGAAACAACATTGTCATGATTATCAGCCTTCTAACGTGTTCTGATTGTGAGGGTTTCGGTGCCACTTTGGCCTACATTATTATTAAAACTAGGATAATCTTTCAGCTGCGGAAACAATAGAATTTCCCTAAAAGTATTGTCAATGTACCATGGGCACTATAGCGAGTTAAATGAGTTAAAATCGCACTAAAGTAAAATGCGTTCGCAGAACAGGAAGTGTTTTGTACAAAGACATTTTTTAAGTTTATTAAACTAGTTACGTCCCGTGATTTCACACGCGTGTACTATGTTTGCCCACTACCACAATTATCCCACAGAAATTATACTTTTTCGAAAATAGATATGTGTTATTCAATAGTACCAATAAGCTATCTTCATTCCAAAATTCATGCAAACCCGTTCTGCCATTTCAGCGTGAAGGAGTAACAGAGGTTTTTGAATTATTTGGGTATACCACGGGAACAGCAATTATTTTTGGTTTGATAATTAGGTTTTGCGTTAATATAGGATCTAAACTATCTCCAAATATAGGTACCAGATTTCTTAGAAATCATTAGAGTGTGAAGGCGTAACAAACATGTTAACATACATGCAAACTTTCTCCTTTATAATATTAGTGGGTATAACAATGCTATTGCTAATAATTGGCGCACGCGCGACAGACGTGTCGATAAAACAACTTGAAAAATATGGATTTTTTCTATAAGGTGTTTCACTAGCTCTAAACGTTCCTATGTTATAAATTGTATATTATGCATCCTATTGCATTACTACACGGTGATGCTAAATAAAGACGTACTATCACAACACAAGAAACATTACATTACTCTTGTCAAAATCGTCAGCTGATTTGTTAGTGCGTGTAGGTATGCCGACCTGCAACAGTTAATTAATAGGTAAAGCGGCGCCGGCGCCGGCGCCGGTAGCACGGCCACCAATTGAATAATAGTTAGCAGAACTAAGCGGTGCGGTGCTGCGTAGCGTTGGACGCCGCGTGGACACTCTATTTATTACTAGATGCGCCCTGCGGTTGTACCCGCGTGGTGGTGATGAAAATTAACCTATGTGATAATCCAGGGTATAAATTATCTCCATGCCAAATTTCATCGAAATCGGTGTAGCCGTTTGAGCGTGAAGAGGTAACAAACATGTACACATAAAGAATACATACATACACACATATACACACACATACGCACTTACACACATTCAAACTTTCGCATTTATAATATTAGTAGGATAAGTAGGATATAGAAAGGCTGAGTCGCGTGCGACCTCCGTAGGTATTACCACAAAACGGTCGTGACGGTTGCCGTGGTGCAGTAGTCAGTGTCAGTGGCTTGACTTCTGTGTCTCCGGGACCCTGGGTCCCGGAGACACAGAACACACAGACACAGACTCCCTCGAATCCCGGCAGGGGCAAACATTTCTGCGATAAGTGTAGATGTTTGTCCCGGGTCTTGGGTGTTTGTGTGCTGTAATTATGTGTGTCCATGCCTCCCGCGACACAGGGAATCGTAGTGTGGGGGTCTGTATCTGATAAATAAAAAATAAATAAAGTCCCTGTTTTGTGATATTACTGCCGCATATCGCCAACTTATTAGCAATAGCCTTGCATAATCTGTGCGAGCGAGACGCAGCGACAGGCAGTAACAGGAATTCTTCTGTTTCACGATCGCAATTTACTTACATAATTCATGTTAGCTCATATACTACAGGCATAGGTAGCTATGACAGCAGGGCTACGTAACTCGTTTGGCTATTTGCCCAGTGCCCATGGTTTAGATAAGGCATACTTACCTGGTTCAGTAGAAAACAGCAAACATAAAATGTTTCATAAGTGCAAAGGCATTGAACACATTTACACCAAAAATATTTTACCAAGAAATAGAACCGACTTCAACACTCAAAAGTGTGAAATAAATAGTCGAAGTCGGTACCATGATAGTTCAAAAGTAGTAACTGTTATCAAAATATTGTCCTTATGGGACCGACTTCGACAAGTTATTTCACACTTTTGAGTGTTGAAGTCGGTTCCATTTTTTGGTAATTTTTTTTCCAGCCTTTTCAGTGTCCATTTGCTAAAAATCGCTCGTCCTACAATATTTTGATTATAGTTACTTTTGAACTATCATGGTACCAACTTCAACAAGTTATTTCATACGTTTGAGTGTTGAAGTCGGTTTCATCGTTTGGTATTTTATTTTTCTATCGACAAAATCGAAAATTTCGATATACTAATCCTTCTTGGCACTAAACAATATAATCAAGTTTAATGTAAAAATTTTATGGTTACTGTAAACTGTATGTATACAATATCTTCTTCTTCTTCTCAACCATGGGAAGTCCACAGCTGGACATATGCCTCCCCCATACAGGGGGGATTGGCCAAATGGAAAGGCCAATGAAATCAGAGTTCAAAAATTAAAACACCTGGCACTAACTACAATCTCTAAAATATGGATAGGCAAGCACCAAATTAAATTAAACACAATTATATTTCTAAGGGTGGAGTTCACTAAATTTTAAACGACCGATTATCAACTAACCGGCGGTTAACTGCCTGTTAAAAACTGTTTGACCGACGGTTAAACTGATAATCGGACGTTTTAAATGTTGGTGACCTCCAAACTTAATCATTATATTATCTGATTTTGACAGTAAAGTCCGCTATCATATTACGACAACATCAACAATTTTAAAAAAATGCGGGCCGCTTCCAACCGGCCCTTGTGGAAATCAATGGGGGAGGCCTTTGTCCAGCAGTGGACGTCCTATGGCTGAGATGATGATGATCAACAATTATGTATACATAGTATATTTTATGTATTTACACAGTGCAGAAAAGCTACGCCAAAAACTCTAAATGTTGTTGTTTTATATCAACTTTTTTTCCCCGTTTTATCTAATAAACAGCAAGCGGAACAATAGGTTGAGGCCGACGTCACAGACGTGGTTTCATATCAGTAGCACCGATAACACAAATTAAAATACCGATAAAACCGCAATCGATAATGGAAAAGTACGTTCAACACCACCACAGCTCATGGCTTTGTTCCCTGACTTTTGTCTCACGTTGATAAAAAAAAACTACGTAACTTTAGACTTGATTACCTGTCATTACTATGTATAGATATATATGTTCTACCTACAGATTATTATATATTGTTGTCCAGAGGTTGGAATCGCGGTAGCTGTAACACAGGGAATCCTAGTACAGCTACCAACGACCATCCTAGGTGTATATATGGGTAACTTACTATTACTAAACTTTGTAATTAGGATAATATCTATTAGTAATAATTTTTGATGAATACATTATTTGAATTATTTGAATAGACAGTGACAACTTCAGAAATCGGATACGATTTAGGTAATTGAAATGTGATCTCTATATCTATGTGCCGTAAAAGGAAGCTGGAAGACTAAAGACTAAAGCCCTCTCCATAGCTTTTTGTGGGAACAAAAAGCTATGGAGAGGGCTTTAGTATCCTATTTTACTTACTAGGTCGAATCAGAACTCAAGAGATACACAAAAACGACAGCTGTCCCCGAGCCCAGTGGATTTATAAGTTGAAATAGTATCATATAACATATATAATATTTATTTATTTACTGGAAAACAAACAGCTTAATGAATAAGTATATCGAACATATATTGTAGTACAAACAAGCTAAGACAGTTTCCACATACAAATCATTATGATATAATATGTTAATAAATAATGAATACCATTAAAATACTTAATATATACAAATATAATTTGACGGTCATCGTGGCTCAGTGATCAGCGACACTGACTTTGGAACGGCGACCCCGGGTTCGAATCCCGGCCGGGGCAAACATTTCTGTGATGAACAAAGATGTTTGTTCTTGGGTCTTGGATGTTTATGTATTGTGACTGTGTGTGTGTCTATGCCTCCCGCGACACAGGGTATCCTAGTGCGGGGGTATGAGTGTGAAAAATAATAATAAACTACCACCCAATAAAGATATAACGTTTGTAATTTTTTGACTTTCGCGATTCGAACACATTGTTATTAAATCAAACGGGGCTTGATCGCGAGAAAAACATTTAGTAATTTATTTACCTCGACGTTTCGACCAAGTCGCATTGGTCGTGGTCACGAGAAGACTGCTTCTCGTGACCACGACCAATGCAACTTTACATAACGTTTATTAGGTCGTAAATGACTAAGAGGTACGAAAGCATATTAAGACAAATACCAAAAAATTATGTGATATCAAACCCTAAAAATTTCGTGCAGTTAAATAAAATGACCCTCTATACAAATGTTTATTTTTTAAATTCTTGTCTTCATGGTATTACGAAGGTTACTGACAGATGGAATTCTAAAACTGCATTATCTGTCTGCTTATTTTCCGAGTGTCGATTACTCACGCGTCCATTCTTATATTTTCCCAAATGAGTCATTGTTTTACTCAGAATATCCGTTCCGGGAGTAAAGATGGTCACGTTTATTCAATCATCTTATAGGTCATTCATCCGTACGGTTCGATCCTTCTATTTATGTTTATTTTTAATTCCAATATTATTTTCGCCCAAATGGTTTGGACTCTCATATCCTCCCACATGATGTATGACGTATGATCGAGGCACAGACGAAAACAAAAGAGACAAGAATCTTGTCATAAGCTTATTATTACTAATTATTATAACTAATTATTACTACTCGTTTTAGCAAATTAAGTCTAAACCAAATTACTCATTAGAGGCTAGATCGTCATTGAATGACAGTACATGTAAAAATGTATACATGTTTGCCGTGGGGTACCGGCATAGAATAGTACCCCCCCATGTCTTCCCGTGGGTGTCGTAAGAGTCGACTAAGAGATCACACACCAGAAGGATGGGCAGCAGCGCCTTCTGAGACTCACATTTGTACTGCGCTCGCCAACCCGCCTGCCAAGCGTGGCGAGTATTGGCAAACCCCCCCTATGAGAGTACAAAATACGACCAGGCCCCCAGTCCCCGGCAGCTCCGCTAAAGCTGGCTCCGGTAGCGGCCAGTGTAACGGTGGAGCAGGGGGTGCTAAGAATCTCCGGCAGATTCCCGGCTACCACTCCCTGAAAAAACGACCTCTGGCCCTGGTAACACACAATATAAGATCTTTGTTGGCAGACGAAAAGATCGTCGAGCTGGAAGAAGAAATGAGTAAGTTACACTGGGATATCCTAGGGTTATGTGAAGTCCGTAGAGAGGGCGAGGACACCATAACCCTCAAATCCGGTAACTTGCTCTACTACCGGGAAGGCGACCAAAAGTCCCAAGGTGGTGTCGGATTTCTCGTTCGCAAGTCCCTCACTAACAACATTATTACCATCGATAGCGTTTCGAGCAGGGTGGCATACCTAATACTCAGAATATCAAGTAGGTATTCGTTGAAGGTCATTCAGGTATATGCACCGACCTCGAAACTCGGAACCGATGAGGAGGTAGAGGCTATGTATGAGGACATTAGTAGGGCCATGCATACCTCCAAGACCCATTATACTGTTGTTATGGGGGACTTTAACGCAAAGTTGGGCAAAAGAAGTGATGGAGAGTTGAGAGTGGGGCAATTTGGTTATGGACAACGGAACCCCAGGGGACAGAGGCTGGCCGACTTCATGGAGAAAGAGGGACTCTTTATGATGAACTCTTTCTTTCAGAAGCCGCCTCACAGGAAATGGACCTGGTTGAGTCCTAACGGTTCCACGAGAAATGAGATCGATTTCATCATGACCACCAAGAAACAAATATTCAATGATGTCTCTGTGATCAACATGGTGAAAACCGGTAGTGATCACCGCATAGTAAGAGGCATATTGAATATTAATGTTAAACTTGAGAGGTCCCGTTTGATGAAATCCACGCTCCGACCTCAAAATGTCCATATTCAAAACCCCGAGAGCTTTCAACTTGAGCTATCCAATCGCTTTGCTTGCCTTGAGAACTGTGCGTCGGTGGACGAGACCAACAACAGGTTTGTAGAAACTGTCCACGCAGTGGGGTCTAAGTTCTTCAAACCCCGCCGCACAAATGGACCTCAAAAACTCTCCAGCCATACCCTTGACCTCATGGCTGAACGACGCTCGTTACAACTGCAATCATCTGATGACGCTGCGTCATATAGGCAGCTCAACAGACGAATATGGAAATCCTTGCGACACGACATCCGTACCTTTAATACAAATCGTATTAAAGATACGATCGAACGGAGAAAAGGCTCCAAAGTGTTTGCAAGAGACCGGTCTATTGGGCAAAGCCAGATGACTAAGCTGAAGAGAGATGATGGCAGTATAGCGTCGACCAAAGCAGAGGTGCTTGGAGAGATTGAGAGGTTCTATGGGCAGCTATACACTTCGGTCGCTAAACCTGTTGATAGCTTGGCCAAAGACCCAAGAGCCAAGCTAACCCGACACTATACCGAAGACATCCCGGACATCAGCCTGTACGAGATTAGGATGGCTCTGAAGCAGCTTAAGAACAACAAGGCGCCGGGTGACGACGGAATCACAGCAGAGCTTCTGAAAGCGGGTGGCTCACCGATACTGAAAGTCCTTCAGAAGCTCTTTAATTCCGTTGTCCTCGAAGGTTCAACGCCGGAAGCATGGAACAGAAGCGTAGCGGTGTTGTTCTTTAAGAAGGGTGACAACACATTGCTTAAGAACTACAGACCCATTTCGCTTCTGAGCCATGTGTACAAGCTGTTTTCAAGAGTCATCGCGAATCGTCTCGAACGCAGGTTTGATGACTTCCAGCCTCCCGAACAAGCCGGTTTCCGAAAAGGCTACAGCACCATAGATCACATCCATACGCTGCGGCAAGTTATACAGAAGACCGAAGAGTATAACTTGCCCTTATGTCTAGCGTTTGTGGACTATGAGAAAGCCTTTGATTCGATCGAGACGTGGGCGGTGCTTGAGTCTCTCCAGCGGTGCCGTATTGACCATCGGTATATCGAAGTGTTGAAGTGTTTGTACAATAACGCCACCATGTCGGTCCGAGTACAAGAGCAAATTTCGAAGGCGATTCCATTGCAACGCGGCGTGAGACAGGGAGACGTTATCTCTCCGAAACTGTTCACTGCCGCATTGGAAGACGCCTTCAAGCTCTTGGAATGGCAAGGATTCGGCATCAACATCAACGGCGAGTACATCACTCACCTTCGGTTTGCCGACGATATTGTGGTCATGGCAGAATCGATGGAAGATCTCAGCACGATGCTCGAAGGCCTCAGCAGAGTTTCCCGAAGGGTGGGCCTTAAAATGAACATGGACAAGACGAAAATTATGTCGAATGCCCATGTTGCGCCCGCCCCCATATCAATTGGGAACTCGATTCTCAAAGTTGTTGACCATTACATCTACCTAGGACATACAGTCCAATTAGGTAAGTCCAACTTTGAGAAAGAGGCCAATCGTCGAATCCAACTCGGCTGGGCAGCGTTCGGGAAGCTACGAGACGTCTTCTCGTCCAAAATACCACAATGCCTGAAAACGAGGGTCTTCGAACAGTGTGTGTTACCAGTGATGACTTACGGATCTGAAACGTGGTCCCTGACTATGGGCTTTCTGAACAGGCTCAGAGTCGCACAACGAGCTATGGAAAGGGCTATGCTCGGAGTTTCTCTACGCGATCGAATCAGAAATGAGGAGATCCGTAGAAGAACAAAAGTCACCGACATAGCCCAGCGGATTAGCAAGTTGAAGTGGCAGTGGGCAGGGCACATAGCTCGACGAACTGATGGCCGTTGGGGTCGAAAGGTTCTCGAGTGGAGACCACGGACTGGCAAGCGCAGCATAGGACGGCCACCGACCAGGTGGACAGACGACCTGACTAAGATCGCAGGCAAGGGCTGGATGCGGGCCGCTTCCAGCAGGTCCTTGTGGAAATCAATGGGGGAGGCCTATGTCCAGCAGTGGACGTCCTATGGCTGAGATGATGATGATGACATGTAAAAAAATTGGTTGTCTGTAAAGTCGGTTTACGGACGATAGATTTACGTGATAACGACATAATCATGTATGACATTGACATTGACATGGACATTTGACATTTGACATTTGACATTTGACATTTGACATTTGACATTTGACATTTGACGTTTGACGTTTGACGTTTGACGTTTGACGTTTGACGTTTGACGTTTGACGTTTGACGTTTGACGTTTGACGTTTGACGTTTGACGTTTGACATTTGACATTTGACATTTGACATTTGACATTTGACATTTGACATTTGACATTTGACATTTGACATTTGACATTTGACATTTGACATTTGACATTTGACATTTGACATTTGACATTTGACATTTGACATTTGACATTTGACATTTGACATTTGACATTTGACATTTGACATTTGACATTTGACATTTGACATTTGACATTTGACATTTGACATTTGACATTTGACATTTGACATTTGACATTTGACATTTGACATTTGACATTTGACATTTGACATTTGACATTTGACATTTGACATTTGACATTTGACATTTGACATTTGACATTTGACATTTGACTTGTGACATGTGACATGTGACATGTGACATGAGACATGTGACATGTGACATGTGACATGTGACATGTGACATGTGACATGTGACATCTGACATCTGACATCTAACATCTGACATCTGACATCTGACATCTGACATCTGACATCTGACATTGACTTTGACTTTGACTTTGACTTTGACTTTGACTTTGACTTTGACTTTGACTTCGACTTTGACTTTGACTTTGACTTTGACTTTGACTTTGACTTTGACTTTGACTTTGACTTTGACTTTGACTTTGACTTTGACTTTGAAGTTTGACTTTGAATTTGACTTTGACTTTTACTTTGACCTTGACCTTGACTTTGACCTTGACTTTGACTTTGACCTTGACTTTGACTTTGATTATATTATCTAGATCTAGATAAAACTCAGGTGGAACGTTACAGGAATGTTACCGTTACTATTTTTCATTTTGGCATTCATCAATTTATAAAACGTTATCACGTCAAAAATGTACATCATTTAGATAAAAAAATAAACTTATTATTATTATTTTTTATATTAGATCTAGCGTTTCACCACTATGTCACTTGATGGTCAGTGACGATGTGGTCGAAGATGTTATCACGCTAGACCTAGAATGCTCACTGGTTCTCAAGGACTGCTGCCTGAACTGTGAACGTTCAGTCGCCTAAGCACGTATCACTATCGCAGACGTAACGCAGGCGTAATCGCACCGTGAAACAATTGAACTCACCACTATCATTTATTACTATTGTCATTTACAACACTAACCGACAAGTTATTTTACACTTTTGAGGGTTGAAGTCGATTCCATTTCTTGTTTTTTATTTTCTATTACTAGGTGTGCCTCGCCGTGGGGTACCGGCATAGAATAGTACCCCCCCATGTCTTCCCGTGGGTGTCGTAAGAGTCGACTAAGGGATCACACACCAGAAGGATGGGCAGCAGCGCCTTCTGAGACTCACATTTGTACTGCGCTCGCCAACCCGCCTGCCAAGCGTGGCGAGTATTGGCAAACCCCCCCCTATGAGAGTACAAAATACGACCAGGCCCCCAGTCCCCGGCAGCTCCGCTAAAGCTGGCTCCGGTAGCGGCCAGTGTAACGGTGGAGCAGGGGGTGCTAAGAATCTCCGGCAGATTCCCGGCTACCACTCCCTGAAAAAACGACCTCTGGCCCTGGTAACACACAATATAAGATCTTTGTTGGCAGACGAAAAGATCGTCGAGCTGGAAGAAGAAATGAGTAAGTTACACTGGGATATCCTAGGGTTATGTGAAGTCCGTAGAGAGGGCGAGGACACCATAACCCTCAAATCCGGTAACTTGCTCTACTACCGGGAAGGCGACCAAAAGTCCCAAGGTGGTGTCGGATTTCTCGTTCGCAAGTCCCTCACTAACAACATTATTACCATCGATAGCGTTTCGAGCAGGGTGGCATACCTAATACTCAGAATATCAAGTAGGTATTCGTTGAAGGTCATTCAGGTATATGCACCGACCTCGAAACTCGGAACCGATGAGGAGGTAGAGGCTATGTATGAGGACATTAGTAGGGCCATGCATACCTCCAAGACCCATTATACTGTTGTTATGGGGGACTTTAACGCAAAGTTGGGCAAAAGAAGTGATGGAGAGTTGAGAGTGGGGCAATTTGGTTATGGACAACGGAACCCCAGGGGACAGAGGCTGGCCGACTTCATGGAGAAAGAGGGACTCTTTATGATGAACTCTTTCTTTCAGAAGCCGCCTCACAGGAAATGGACCTGGTTGAGTCCTAACGGTTCCACGAGAAATGAGATCGATTTCATCATGACCACCAAGAAACAAATATTCAATGATGTCTCTGTGATCAACATGGTGAAAACCGGTAGTGATCACCGCATAGTAAGAGGCATATTGAATATTAATGTTAAACTTGAGAGGTCCCGTTTGATGAAATCCACGCTCCGACCTCAAAATGTCCATATTCAAAACCCCGAGAGCTTTCAACTTGAGCTATCCAATCGCTTTGCTTGCCTTGAGAACTGTGCGTCGGTGGACGAGACCAACAACAGGTTTGTAGAAACTGTCCACGCAGTGGGGTCTAAGTTCTTCAAACCCCGCCGCACAAATGGACCTCAAAAACTCTCCAGCCATACCCTTGACCTCATGGCTGAACGACGCTCGTTGCAACTGCAATCATCTGATGACGCTGCGTCATATAGGCAGCTCAACAGACGAATATGGAGATCCTTGCGACACGACATCCGTACCTTTAATACAAATCGTATTAAAGATACGATCGAACGGAGAAAAGGCTCCAAAGTGTTTGCAAGAGACCGGTCTATTGGGCAAAGCCAGATGACTAAGCTGAAGAGAGATGATGGCAGTATAGCGTCGACCAAAGCAGAGGTGCTTGGAGAGATTGAGAGGTTCTATGGGCAGCTATACACTTCGGTCGCTAAACCTGTTGATAGCTTGGCCAAAGACCCAAGAGCCAAGCTAACCCGACACTATACCGAAGACATCCCGGACATCAGCCTGTACGAGATTAGGATGGCTCTGAAGCAGCTTAAGAACAACAAGGCGCCGGGTGACGACGGAATCACAGCAGAGCTTCTGAAAGCGGGTGGCTCACCGATACTGAAAGTCCTTCAGAAGCTCTTTAATTCCGTTGTCCTCGAAGGTTCAACGCCGGAAGCATGGAACAGAAGCGTAGCGGTGTTGTTCTTTAAGAAGGGTGACAACACATTGCTTAAGAACTACAGACCCATTTCGCTTCTGAGCCATGTGTACAAGCTGTTTTCAAGAGTCATCGCGAATCGTCTCGAACGCAGGTTTGATGACTTCCAGCCTCCCGAACAAGCCGGTTTCCGAAAAGGCTACAGCACCATAGATCACATCCATACGCTGCGGCAAGTTATACAGAAGACCGAAGAGTATAACTTGCCCTTATGTCTAGCGTTTGTGGACTATGAGAAAGCCTTTGATTCGATCGAGACGTGGGCGGTGCTTGAGTCTCTCCAGCGGTGCCGTATTGACCATCGGTATATCGAAGTGTTGAAGTGTTTGTACAATAACGCCACCATGTCGGTCCGAGTACAAGAGCAAATTTCGAAGGCGATTCCATTGCAACGCGGCGTGAGACAGGGAGACGTTATCTCTCCGAAACTGTTCACTGCCGCATTGGAAGACGCCTTCAAGCTCTTGGAATGGCAAGGATTCGGCATCAACATCAACGGCGAGTACATCACTCACCTTCGGTTTGCCGACGATATTGTGGTCATGGCAAAATCGATGGAAGATCTCAGCACGATGCTCGAAGGCCTCAGCAGAGTTTCCCGAAGGGTGGGCCTTAAAATGAACATGGACAAGACGAAAATTATGTCGAATGCCCATGTTGCGCCCGCCCCCATATCAATTGGGAACTCGATTCTCAAAGTTGTTGACCATTACATCTACCTAGGACATACAGTCCAATTAGGTAAGTCCAACTTTGAGAAAGAGGCCAATCGTCGAATCCAACTCGGCTGGGCAGCGTTCGGGAAGCTACGAGACGTCTTCTCGTCCAAAATACCACAATGCCTGAAAACGAGGGTCTTCGAACAGTGTGTGTTACCAGTGATGACTTACGGATCTGAAACGTGGTCCCTGACTATGGGCCTTCTGAACAGGCTCAGAGTCGCACAACGAGCTATGGAAAGGGCTATGCTCGGAGTTTCTCTACGCGATCGAATCAGAAATGAGGAGATCCGTAGAAGAACAAAAGTCACCGACATAGCCCAGCGGATTAGCAAGTTGAAGTGGCAGTGGGCAGGGCACATAGCTCGACGAACTGATGACCGTTGGGGTCGAAAGGTTCTCGAGTGGAGACCACGGACTGGCAAGCGCAGCATAGGACGGCCACCGACCAGGTGGACAGACGACCTGACTAAGATCGCAGGCAAGGGCTGGATGCGGGCCGCTTCCAGCAGGTCCTTGTGGAAATCAATGGGGGAGGCCTATGTCCAGCAGTGGACGTCCTATGGCTGAGATGATGATGATGATGACTAGGTGTGCCCCGCGACTTCACCCGCATGGACTACGATTTTCCGATTATCCCACGAGAGCTAAGTATACTTTTACCGGGATAAAAAGTAGCCTGTGTTTTTCAGCGTATAAGTGATCTTCACTCTAAATATCATGAAAACGTTTCACCGTGAAGTACGTAACAGAGGTTTTTGAATTTTTTACCTATCCCACAGGAACAGAAATTATTTTCAGGAAGAAAAGTTCACGATACTTTGATAATAGTTACTTTTGAACTATCATGGTACCGACCTCAACAAGCTATTTCACACTTTTGAGTATTGAAGTCGGTTCCAGTTTTTGGTTAATTTTTTTAGGCATTTATTTCGGTTGTTTACATAGCCCTAGTGACATTTTCAACTGAGCGCATCTGTTTTCCAGAATGTTCTCAAACCTCCTACACTTTGTTGTCTGTTCCCTTATTCGCTCGATGGATTATTTTCAAAACCCGATTTTTTTAATACTGTAGGTATACTTAGATCTAGAGTTTCTCACTTGATGATCAGTGATGATGTGGACTTATAATCCTCACTGGCTCTCAAGGACTGTTGCCTAAGCAAACTATGTGTTTGGTGACCGTTTTTCAAACTTGACGGTGGTAGCTAGCCAGGCGGGTACTCGAAAGTAACTTACCATCATGCTGAGAATTCGATGACGGTGTTTCTTTCACTGAAAGCTCAAACCGTTACCGGTGCCCGTGTGTATCAATGACTGAGAGTGAGTGTGAAGTAGTGTGTTCAGACTAAAACTTCAGTATCGCGGTGTGAAAGCTGAAGTAACCATTTGGTGAGCATCTTTTTGCACTCAAACATTCATTCATTCATAACAGCAATAGGTCGTCCACTGCTGGACATATACCTCCCCATGTAGGGGGATTTGCCAATACTCGCCACGCTTGGCAGGCGGGTTGGCGAGCTCAGTATGATTTCCTATCCTTAGAAGGCGCTGCTGCCCACCTTCTGGTACGTGTTCCCTTAGCCGACTCTTACGGCACCCACGGGAAGAGATGGGGGAGTACTATTCTAGACCGATACCACGACGGCATTCACCCAAACATTGAGAGGATTTTAATATCACATTTTTTTATAACATTATTATAGGTATTTGGATGTGAGAAATTTGGACTACGCCTTGCGAGGAGACAATTCGCGCTTGGCAAAGGTATTCGGTAGGCACGTCTGTTCTCGATGACCTCATAATCGTCTCGTAATTTCAAACTTTACATACTTGGTCGCCATTGGCCAGTACAGCATTAAGTGTTCTTTATATGAGCGTGTGTCAAAATGACAAGATAGTCTCGAATTTGACGGTCTAGTTCTCTCTTTGGGTTAGGGGGCGTCCATTAATTACGTGCGGTGTTTAGGGGGGGAAGGGGTCAAGCCGAATCTCACCCAAACTCACATGTGGGAGGGGGTGGGTTCGAAAAATACTCACGTAATTTTTTTTCCGAGAGGAACATTGTAATGTAGCGAGAAAACTGGGATAAATTAGGTAAGAATATGTTTTGTGTGGTTCTATACCACGATATAAATAATCTCAAATAACAAATCCAGATTAAATGTAACAAAATATAGCACATATTCATTTATTTACATTAAAAATATGTATTTTCAAAAGTCTCACGTGAGATTATGGGTGGGGGGAGGGGGTCCAGCAAAATCTCACGACATCTCACCAAGGGGAGAGAGGGGGTTGAAAAATCGCTAAAACTACCTCAAGTAATTTATGGACACCACCTACTAGGTGGTCAAAGCATGTCGAAGACTGATGACCAGCCCAAACGAAATGTTTACAGCTCCGAGTGGCAAGGTTGGTATGATACAACGACGTGGAGCATAACCAAACCAGTTTTAAGTCTTGCCAATTAACAGTAAATAATGCCTACATACATAAAATACCCAAAATTATTAATTATTTTACAAAAAAATATATATAATTGTGTCATAATAAATTAAAATAATCGAGGCAATAATAATAAGGAAAGCCATTCCACAACTTTGGCTTTCGTGTCTACATGTTTTTGGGTTCTGCATATTTTTTTTTTAAATGAACAATTTTCTCAATAAAAAATCACTCATTTTTATCATCATCAGCTGTAAAAGTATACGCTGGAACTGACGCTGGTATTGTATTTAATTTAAACCAAAATGCTGGCACATATTTGGCTCAACAAATCAGCATTGCAATTCAGCGTGGCAATGCTGCTAGCATTCTGGGCACGCTGCCGGCCGGTAGCGGGTTAGAACATTTGAGTTATCTATAGGCTACCAATAGCTAGTGGATTGCTCAAATGTTATTGTAGTAGCTGCAGTATTGTAATTAGTTATTAGTATTTTATTTTAATAAAAGCATTTGCCCTATGAAAAAAAAAAAAATAGAAGACTTTGATGGCTGTACATAATTTACTAAATTTAGGGAAGTAGATACTTAGATAGATCGATGATTCTCTGTTGCAACACGAATACGGTACATAAAATGAAGGTTCCTGCAAACAATATTGATAGTATGAGACGAAAGAAGGCCTTATAGTAAGAGATTTCCACAAGGCCACTACTTGGCCTGTAATCTCTTTCAACCATAAGGCCTTGCCGGTGAAGGAATGCCTATTTATATGCATATGTATAGTTCCTGCATGCTTTTGCTGTAGGAAGGAAGTCAGTGCAGACTGCATCTAAACCAAACTTATTCAGAACTATTTATATATATTATGTATACATATTTTCAGTGACCCACAAGTGCCAGGTAACTAAGTTGCAATAAGTGTTCCAGTTTCTTATCACTATCAATTGCGGCACCGGAAGTGATCTCTTACCGGAAGTCATGCCTCGCAGGTCATGGAACCCGAACTGTGGTAATCACACTATACATGAATTTAAAGGCAGTACCTAACCTACTGCCTTTAAATTCAAGTATAGTGTGCTTGCCGCAGGCTCAGAATTACAAATTCTATATTATTGTGTGTCGTTTTCACAATTACCACAATAAAATGAAAGCCTGTGTAAGTATGATCCGCTAATATTCAGAATATTAACTTTTTTTTTCTTTCGAGTGTCTATGCTTACAGAAACATCACTTTGATAACAATGATATTGCAAACAACATTCAAACAGTTTTAGTGGTCGTGCTTTCGGGTAGACTGAATGATATAATTGTTAATGAAGAAAATGTATTTGTATTTATTTTGAACTTTCGCCTTTATAATTCTAATACGAGTATTAGTGGGATCACATTTATCAGAGCAGAACCTCTAACGCTTAATTATTTCAAGTAGATGTTACTACATTAGCGATGTAAGTTACGTGTGTTTATGTGAGAAGATCCAATTAGGCGAACCTTGAGTACTGTTAAGCGCTGTAGCGGTTACTAAGACGTTATTTGCAAGTCGCCTCAATACATACTGAATGACACTGATAAAGTTACGCCTAGCATTGAATGCGTAAACAGATATTGCGATTGTTCGCACCTTATATCCGTAGAGGGACTATTTCATGCGAATTATTGATAATGTTGGGCCTATGTACAGCAGTGGACGTCCTATGGCCGAAATGATGATGATGATGATTTTTAATATAATCACAAAGCTGTACACGTAATACAAAATACAGGTTTAATCATGTTTATGGATACTCTCTGGATCTTTTATTATCTTATTCTACATAACGGTGAGGTCTCCAGTTCGCACTGGGAAAGCTATGGAGTAGCACGCGTTGAGCAACTATAAGTACGTTCTATAAATTTGTTATTACTTGTATGTATTTCTCTGTTCTTAGTATTACTGTGTGTTTTTATATTTTTTACTGTTGTGGTGTTGCCTATGTCATGAATAAACGTATTTCTTTCTTTCTATATAACTGTAGGGCATTATTACAACCTTGTGATGTCTACTACTTGGGGAATGCTTCCTCCATCAATGACCTACAAGGGCTTGTTGGGAGCGGCAGTTTCTTTGCAACCTTTATCGGGTCGTCTTTTACCCGAAAGCGGTTATGTTTTTAGAGTGTATGTATGTATATTTGTTTGGCACACCCTAAACTCTAAGCGGCTTGTCATATTTTTAAGTAAATGGTGTCAATCGATTTGTCTTAATCGTGAAACTGACACTGGGTACATCAAAATTAAAAAAGAAGAAATTTGGATTTTTGGTGCAATGTAATCTCAAGAAAATTAAATGTTTTCAAATACATTGAGTGTGGTATCAAAATGAAGGATTTTTCATCATCTCAGCCATAGGACGTCCACTGCTGGACATATGCCTCCCTCATTGATTTTCACAAGGCCCAATTGGAGGCGGCCCGCATCCAGCCCTTTCCTGCGGTCTTAGTCACGTTCTGTCCACCTGGTCGGTGGCCGTCCTATGCTGCGCTTGCCAGTCTCTTGTCTCCAGAACCTTTCGACCCCAACGGCCATCAGTTCTTCGAGCTATGTGCCCTGCCTATTGCCACTTCAACTAGCATATTTAACATATATATATTACCTATAATAATATGTTCTATTGGAGTTTGGAATAGGAAATGCTATAATACTGAAATATTCAACGAATTTAATAAAGATGCCAGATATTGACGCAGTCTGGTTTTTGTTTCTTTGAATCTTCTTGTCTTTTATATGTTTGCGACCGAAAAATATCGTCGCAATTCATTGAATAAGATAGTATTTAGACGTTGGAGCTTATCTATACTATTTATTATTATATCATGTGACGACACGGATATAAATTGTATATCACTGCTAATAGCATGTAGCGCCTGCTTGAGACTAACGAATCTTCGTGCAGCACGTGATGATGGTTATGCAGGGGCAGCAACAGCCTCCACCGCATCCGCCACCGCTAACACCACCGCAAATGTCTTTTGTTATGTCTATGAGATTTGAAAAAGAGCAAATACCAAAACAATCATCAAAATCGGTTCAACTAGAAAAAAGTTCAGAGGAGAGAGTACATTCGAATTGAGAAACCCTTCATTTTTAAAGTCTGTTAAAAACGAGTAGGTGTAGGTACTATGAAAAAAACCCGCACAAGTGCGAGTTGGACTCGCCCATCGAGGGTTCCGTACAAATTTGCAGGTTTATATTAACAGAAATAGTTTATTTATTTACTTAATTAAAAAGGTTTTTTTTCTATCTTCGTCATTAAAAAAACTATACATCATAAAAATAATTAAAAATCAGTTTGAGCCCAATGAAGCCTTTTTATACGTTACCCCACACGACACGGTTATAACTCAAAAGAAAATTTGGACCGCCACCGTTCCTTGGTTTTATGAACAGCCATATCTTTTTTTACGTTATTTGAGAAGTTTGATTTTTTCACAGTTTCAAGAGACTGTAAAGTAGACCTCACCATATTGTTTTAATTTAAACTTCTTAACTCTACGCGTTCCCAAGATAAAGGGTCTAGACGGACGGACAGACAACAAAGTAATCCTTAAGGGTTCCTTTCGAGGTACGGAACCCTGAAAATTGACGATTTGTGCGAGCGATAATATGAACTAAATGACAAAGTATTATTGTATACTAAATGAAAAATATCTCGTTCTGTACCGACTCCAAAGAGAATTGGGACCAAAGATGTAAAAGATGATGTGCCTACTATGCACAAAGGAGATTCATTGCATCGGTTATACATGAAACGCTTCACTCACATTGAGATTGACCTGAACGATACTTACCTACTGTAAAAAAAATGTACCAAAAAATTGGTTGTCTGTAAAGTCGGTTTACGGACGATAGATTTGCGTGATAACGACATAATCATGTCGTTATCACGACATTGACATTGACATTTGACATTTGACATTTGACATTTGACATTTGACATTTGACATTTGACATTTGACATTTGACATTTGACATTTGACATTTGACATTTGACATTTGACATTTGACATTTGACATTTGACATTTGACATTTGACATTTGACATTTGAAATTTGACATTTGACATTTGACATTGACTGACTTTGACTTTGACATTTGACATTTGACATTTGACATTTGACATTTGACATTTGACATTTGACATTTGACATTTGACATTTGACATTTGACATTTGACATTTGACATTTGACATTTGACATTTGACATTTGACATTTGACATTTGACATTTGACATTTGACATTTGACATTTGACATTTGACATTTGACATTTGACATTTGACATTTGACATTTGACATTTGACATTTGACATTTGACATTTGACATTTGACATTTGACATTTGACATTTGACATTTGACATTTGACATTTGACATTTGACATTTGACATTTGACATTTGACATTTGACATTTGACATTTGAAATTTGACATTTGACATTTGACATTGACTGACTTTGACATTTGACATTTGACATTTGACATTTGACATTTGACATTTGACATTTGACATTTGACATTTGACATTTGACATTTGACATTTGACATTTGACATTTGACATTTGACATTTGACATTTGACATTTGACATTTGACATTTGACATTTGACATTTGACATTTGACATTTGACATTTGACATTTGACATTTGACATTTGACATTTGACATTTGACATTTGACATTTGACATTTGACATTTGACATTTGACATTTGACATTTGACATTTGACATTTGACATTTGACATTTGACATTTGACATTTGACATTTGACATTTGACATTTGACATTTGACATTTGACATTTGACATTTGACATTTGACATTTGACATTTGACATTTGACATTTGACATTTGACATTTGACATTTGACATTTGACATGTGACATGTGACATGTGACATCTGACATCTGACATCTGACATCTGACATCTGACATCTGACATCTGACATCTGACATCTGACATCTGACATCTGACATCTGACATCTGACATCTGACATCTGACATCTGACATCTGACATCTGACATCTGACATCTGACATCTGACATCTGACATCTGACATCTGACATCTGACATCTGACATCTGACATCTGACATCTGACATCTGACTTTGACTTTGACTTTGACTTTGACTTTGACTTTGACTTTGACTTTGACTTTGACTTTGACTTTGACTTTGACTTTGACTTTGACTTTGACTTTGACTTTGACTTTGACTTTGACTTTGACTTTGACTTTGACTTTGACTTTGACTTTGACTTTGACTTTGACTTTGACTTTGACTTTGACTTTGACTTTGACTTTGACTTTGACTTTGACTTTGACTTTGACTTTGACTTTGACTTTGACTTTGACTTTGACTTTGACTTTGAAGTTTGACTTTGAATTTGACTTTGACTTTTACTTTGACTTTGATTATATTATCTAGATCTAGATAATCTGACATCTGACATCTGACATCTGACATCTGACATCTGACATCTGACATCTGACATCTGACATCTGACAATTGACTTTGACTTTGACTTTGACTTTGACTTTGACTTTGACTTTGACTTTGACTTTGACTTTGACTTTGACTTTGACTTTGACTTTGACTTTGACTTTGACTTTGACTTTGACTTTGACTTTGACTTTGACTTTGACTTTGACTTTGACTTTGACTTTGACTTTGACTTTGACTTTGACTTTGACTTTGACTTTGACTTTGACTTTGACTTTGACTTTGACTTTGACTTTGACTTTGACTTTGACTTTGACTTTGACTTTGACTTTGACTTTGACTTTGACTTTGACTTTGACTTTGACTTTGACTTTGACTTTGACTTTGACTTTGACTTTGACTTTGACTTTGACTTTGACTTTGACTTTGACTTTGACTTTGACTTTGACTTTGACTTTGACTTTGACTTTGACTTTGACTTTGACTTTGACTTTGACTTTGACTTTGACTTTGACTTTGACTTTGACTTTGACTTTGACTTTGACTTTGACTTTGACTTTGACTTTGACTTTGACTTTGACTTTGACTTTGACTTTGACTTTGACTTTGACTTTGACTTTGACTTTGACTTTGACTTTGACTTTGACTTTGACTTTGAAGTTTGACTTTAAATTTGACTTTGACTTTTACTTTGACTTTGATTATATTATCTAGATCTAGATAAAACTCAGGTGGAACGTTACAGGAATGTTACCGTTACTATTTTTCATTTTGGCATTCATCAATTTATAAAACGTTATCACGTCAAAACAATCAAACGTATTATAATTCAGTTAGTAGGGGGCGTCGACCGGCGGCGGCGGCGGAGGCGCCGAGCGGCCGCGTCCCCGACCTTATTACTGCGCCTCTCGCGGCCCACGGTAACCTCGATGTCCATCGATTCCTACAATCCGTTCTATTTACCAGGCATTACTGTTTTATATAGGGTGGGTATTTAACGCTGGCCAGTAAGAGGTCTATGTAAGTATAGTAATTGCGGCGCATTGCCGCCTTAAAATTTATGAACATTCCTGTCTGTTTGCTGTCTGTTGCCTGTAACAAATCGCATTAAGCGATAAGGCAGCCTTGTGTATCACTATATATTTATACATGTTTCTTTTCATTATGTGTGCTTTTTGCAAATGGTTTGCAAATAAAGAGTGATCTATCTATCTACGATAGTTTATTATTATATCATTATTTTGATATTTATTTAAAAAGGAATATGCAGCAGTAGCTCTTCGAGTGATGACCGAATGAATTAGGTGCATATACTTAATTTGCTTAAGTCTCAATCCGGCTTGCAGTGCAGCACAAAAGGTTCTCACTATTTACTTTATAATATTTCTACGGGTATAACGTGCCACTTACGCGTAGTCGATATCACGATCAATATCCCTTATGTAATAATTAATGTATTACATAAGGGATGAAGCAGGCGAAGGAGACCGCCCGGTATCGAGCTAAGGCCATCCCCACAATGAAGCGAATTGTTTGTAGCCACAGCATCATATGTCGAGATAAAGTACCTATATATATAGTATGTATTATATATATATATACTTATATATATATACTTATAAAATGAATATATAATATAAGTATATGTTATATTATAATTATTTGATACTCTACCTGACTCGTGTCCATTTTGCTGAGTGACATACATTGTTCTTTTTTTATCACACTCAAACCCCACACTAGTATTCCCTGTATCGCGGGAGGCATGGATACACAACCACTGCACACAAACACCCAAGACCCGGGACATGTTGTAATGTTTGCCCCTACCGGGTTTCGAACCCAGGGTCCTAGAGACACAGAAGTCATGTCACTGACCACAGAGCGTCAACAGGAAGAGCGTCAATAAAAAAAAATGATATGTATTGCTGCAGACTTTTGCATAGATTAACTTAAAAAAATTGTGTTGAACATTATCACCGATTAATGAACGCATCATCCTTTGGAATGTAAAAAATATATTTAATTACAATATAATATAGCGTGTAACTCAGGAATAAAGAAGCTTCCTATTTGTTTTCAATAGATTACTTCCTGTAAACAATCTCACAAGGTTTACTTAGTTTAACCTCTTCATAATATTAATGTACATAGTGTTGTACTATACTGCGAATATACCAATGATATTATTGGAAGGATATGGGCACTGGGTCCTCGGGTGTGGACTGCATATATTAGGTGCATGTGACTAATTTGCTCTAGTTTAGAACATAATATGAGCTATCTTTACGCTGAATGACTGCTCAAACAATATTGTAATAGCTAAAGTATTATAACAAGTATGCAGTATTTTCTTTACATGCGTGCATGCTTATTATATTTGTAGTAAAATAGTTTTTCTTGATATATATACAAATCAGGTTTAGGCTGTTAGGTTGCATTTTTTGTAATAACTAGATGTATGTTAAATCTTTATTTATTACCCGACTGCGAAAGAAGGAAGGTTATGTTTTTTTGTTTACACTATACTTGTAGATATCGTTTAACCAGCTTGATGGTCAGTGACGATTTGGGCGAAGATAGATAAAGAGTAAACTGATTATTTGCACACTACTTTATAAACGCACACATAAAGAAGAAACAAATATAATTAATATAGTGATACAAAGGGCGGCCTTATCGCTTAAGACGATTCTTCCAGGCAACCAAACAGACAGTATAAGGGCGGCAAATCACCGCAATTCTTACACTAACATATACCTACTGTAAATTTACTTTCAGATGTTAACACGCTAGATCTAGAATGAGTACTGGCTCTGAAGGATGTGTGTGACAGTTTTTCAAACTTGAGGGTAGTAGCTAACCAGGCGGTAGTCGAAAATACCCCATGCTGGGAATTTAAAAACGGTGTAACCTTAATCGAAACCTCAAGCCGTTGGTGGGGATCGAACCAGCGTCCGTCAGTTCGACAGCCGACGCTCCCACCACTAAGCTATCATCGCTTCAAAGATCGCTTTTTAATGAGCCTAAATTGCCTGTCCATACGACCCCAAAGAATACATTTTTCAGACATGGACTATCTACGGGTGGCGATCGATTCGCATGTAAATGAAATAAAAATGAATTAAATATTAAAATATATTCTACTAATATTATAAATGCGAAAGTTTGTGAGTATGGATATATGGATGTATGTTTGGTACTCTTTTACTCAAAAACTACTAAACGGATTTGCATTAAATTTGGCATACAAATAGTTTATACTTTGGTTTAAAACATGGACTTATTGTCATCACCACCATCACTGTTTCAAATTTAGTATGTATATACTTCAGGTCCCGGAATAACACATAGGCTACTTTTCATCATCATCATCAATCATCATCATGCGGATGACACCGCGGGGCGCAGCTAGTAAGTTATACATCTCGATGCAGTTCTGTAACATTTAACATTCAGGCAGCAGTCCTTGAGAGCCAGTGAGCATTCTAGGTCTAGCGTGATATCATCTTCGACCACATCGTCAGTGACCATCAAGTAAGATAGTGGTCAAACACTAGATCTATACAGTATAAAAAAAAAAAAATTTAGTGGCTACGTAACTAAAATAAACAAAGTAGTCCGACCACTGATTTTGCTTTTTTCCGCGTCGTCCAGTGAAAAACATTAAAAACAAATGCGTCACAGCATGAAAAGATCAAATCAAGAGCGATCTCAATTCACTGGACTGACATCAAATGATGTCGGCCAGGTAAACATTTAGTGCATTGTGCGTACTTGAATACTTGCCAATGATTGTGTTGGACTTCGATCGATTAATTTATTATTTAAAGAATTTACCAGCTCCGCGCTATTTTAGGAAGGGCGTCTTTTCTGGTGCAAGATCGACAGGTCTCACGACCTTGGGTTTCAATTACAATTTGTATTCTTTGCCACTCCGCTAATTAAAACGCTTGTCATCCGGGTGAAACTGGACGGTGTGTTGGCAAGCGAGAACTAGTTGTATAACGTACGGACCATTCAAATTGGTAGGTTAACAATCGAACTATTAACGATTCAACTGATGGCTGTCAAGAAAGCGGCTTCGTTGGTATAGGGAACATGTTATAAAGGTTTTGTTTAATTTTATTAGCGTGAACATGAATATACATAATTACATGTAAACAAAAAAAAAACTAAATAAATGGAACCGACTTCAACACTCAAAAGTGTGAGATAAATTAGTAAGTCGGTACCATGATAGTTCAATAGTAACTATTATGAATATATCGTGCTCATGGTACCGACTTCGACACGTTATTTCACACTTTAGAGTGTTGAAGTCGGTTCCATATTTTGGTTTTTTTTTTTCACCCTTTTCAGTGACCGGCAACACAGTCGCCGTGGCTCAGTGGCCAGTGACATGAGTTCTGGATCTTTGGGGCCCTGGGTTCGAATCCCAGCTGGAGCAAACATTTAGGCGATGAGTGTAAGTTTTTGCCCCGGGTCTCGGTTGTTTGTGTGTGTCCATGCATCCCGCGACACAGGGGATCCTAGTGCGAGAGTTTAAATTTAATTTAGTGTAATACAAGAATTATATTTGTAGATATATGTGATTGATGCCTAAACTGCTATAAAAGTTTTGTTTAAAGTTTGTAGAGCAGAAATTAAACATTTAACAAGGAATATATAATTAATAATTTCGTCTCGTGGGGACCGGGAGCTCATCGGATTTTCCAAAACTTATCAAAGAGTTTGATCGATACGACGTGTGACCAAAATGCAGGCACATATTTGGCTTAACGGATCAGCATTGCATTCAGAAATGCTGCTAGCATTCTGGGTACGCTGCCAACTAGTAGCGGGTTAGAACATTTGAGTTATGTATACGTTGACAAAAGCCAGTGAATTGCTCAAATGTTTTTGTAGTAGCTGTAGTATTGTTAATAGTATTGTATGTAAATAAAGGCATCGGCCCATTTAAAAATAATTATACTTATGCTCTTAAAACTGGTAATCATTTCAATTGTAACTTGATTGTCGCTTCCATAGAGTGAACATCATGTGTCGCACGCGCAGCAGAGACAACGCGACAACGCGACAAGAAAGCAGACTTTCACTGTAAGCCGATGCTTGCTCCTTGGTACATCACACCTCATTTGATTGCTACACACCAGTGCCGTATTAAGATTAGGTTTTGACCTAATTACGCCGTACCTTGGTGGAATCAATCATTGTATGGATTATGACATATAATGAGAATCAATGCAATTTTGTATTCGAAAACAATTTAGTCATGATTACATGAATAAAATAATAAAAAAAAATGCAGAAGGTATGTAAATGTGTAGCGTATATTGTAGTTTATATTTAGTCTATTTTTTGTTTAAATGTGTTTTTTAATTGAGCTTTACGAAAAGTCATGATATAAGTTGGTAAATTACGCTATTATAATTTTTTATATAATATTGTGATATTGACAGGTGTAACATTTCGGACATACAGTATTATGTTAAAATGATCAAGTGTGATAGATATTTTAAAATATCATAAGATACCCGCTGCAAATTTACACATCATAATAAAAACTTACGAAACTGCATACTAAAACTAATATCCTCCTCCTTGCGATTGATTTCACTGCTACCCTCCACTTGTTCCTATCTTTTGCTTCGTGGAGTGCTACGTGAACTGGCATCTCCAGCTGCTGCTTCACCTGGTCAGACCAACGTTTTGGGCTTCGCCCTCTAGGCCTTTTGCCTTCAACTTGGCCTAACTAAACTAATATAATATTACTAAAAATAACTAATAAGGTTCACGTACACACAATGCAGTTTAAAGCCCGTCCAGTACAAGTAAAACTTAAATGTTATTTAAATTTTAGTTATCAAACAGCTGAAAAGAATCAACAATTTGTTAACAATATATTTTTAGCAAATCAGTTATCAAAGTGTCGCGATTAGCGAACATTCGAATCACGAAATAATGATTTCGTGATTCGAATGTTCGCTAATTTTAATATAATATCGAACGTAGTGATTTTAGCAGTACATACAGTTTTCTGCGAAATGTATGGGAAATATTAGGTCTATTAGCATAATATTGATGAGTTTTGAAGAAGGTTTTTGAGAAGAATTGAAGGACCGCAGCTTATTGGCCACTTTAAAACTAAAATGTACGTTGGTACTAATTGTAAACAAAATATGCATAGAATAAAAAATCCTGAAATATTTAAATGCCATCAAGTAACCTCAACCCAATATCCAATATTGAAACATCTCCAATTTTTCAATCCAAGAACAAAAATAGCATTAACAAACAGTTTTCTTGCTATTTATTTCTATTATAACTTTTTATCTATTCCACAGTATCGATGAGTCCGGCACTGCCGAAGGGCCACAGTTTATTGGGCACTAAACAACCAAGATTTATTACGTTGGTACTAAACACAAACGAAATATGCTTCGAGTTGAGAGTTAAACCTGTGCTTTCCCACATGTAAGATGCAAAGAAGGTTAATGGTTTGTTGTGTTCGTATCTAGTTGTGTAAGACGAAATTATTAATTTTCGATAAATGGTTAGCATTGAATCCCGTTGAACTTACGTGTCTTCTCGTCAGTCTTCTCGTGACCACGACCAATGCAACTTGGTCGAAACGTCGAGGTAAATAAATTACTAAACGTTTTTCTCGCAAAAAAAAGAAAAAGAAAAAAGCCCCGTTTGAACTTACGTTTTATTAGAAAAATGCACTATTGTACTACTAGGTACTTGGTTCGCGGGCTAAATTTCCGCACCCACGCTGCTTCAGTGCAGCACATTGTGTGTGATTCAGGTGGCGGGTGCTACTCCAGCCACCCGGTGTCGCCCAAGAGTCCCAGCATTCTACGCCACCGGACTGTCTCCGGCGAGCCAAGGAACTCTACCTGTCGCCAGCCATAGGATGTCCACTGTTGGACATATGCCTCCACCATCGATTTCCACAGGGACCGGTTAGAAGAGGCCCGCATCCAGCCCTTGCCTGTGATATTAGTCAGGTCGTCTTTCCATCTGGGCGGTGGCCGTCCTATGCTGCGCTTGCACGTCCGTGGTCTCCATTCGAGAACTTTTCGGCCCCAACGGCCATCAGTTCTTTGAGTTATGTGCCCTGCCCACTGCCACTTCCACTTGCTTATCCGCTGGGCTATATCGGTGACTTGCGTTCTTCTACGGATCTCCTCATTTCTGATTCGATCGCGTAGAGAAACTCCGAGCATAGCCCTTTCCATAGCTCCTTGTGCGACTCTGAGCCTGCTCAGAAGGCCCATTGTAAACACAGGGAATCCCACTGCGATGTCTAGCACTGTACACAGTGAACATATATTTTACAGATCAAACACTGAAAATTGTAATATTCTACTGCTGCAAAGGTAAACCATAGTATTCTAACCTATCATCACTTTGTACACAATACATAATTATATTCACAACTCAAGCATTTACTGCTAACAACTAATCCGTCCTCATCATGTCTCATTTATCCTTAAGCGATTGTATCAACGTACTCATGTCACTGTGACCTTGTCACCGAGTTTCCACGAGTAGGTATATCTTCCTACACAAATTTCCAACGATCGACTCATATAATACAACAATGAGCTTGTACCACAGCCTATGTAGAACAGCCGGCCCGCTCTGCAAGCGCGACTGCGTTACTTGTCTAAACGCCACGCACCCGCTAAGGTTGACTCGGCTTCAGTGCGCGGCACATCGCAGATATGTACAGCATACATCATTATATAATTACATTATATTCAGCATCGAAATCTAATAACAAATTGGCCCAAGCTGCAGATTAAGGGCAAGTTACCTCCTTCATACCATTTCATCGATATAGCACATTATGAAAAACCTTAATAGTAAAGGAACAAATAATGAAAATTAGCCAATTGCCAGTGTAACTAGCGCTACGATTTTGGAACAGAAACAACTTTGATAGGTTTACGTACCTATTACTCGGAGCGCTTGTTTGACTCGCCCTTGGACAGTTATTATTTATTTACTACCACATTTTCGTAGGTACGTCACAGGTTAACGAGTACTGTTACAATTATTGGTTTTACCTCAGTTCCTATAAATTTAGCGTTAGCAATTCGTAGTAAGTAATTAAAAATTAAATCATACTTATACCTTTCCTTATTAATGGGTATTAATAAATATGACTCAAGATTCTTTTTTGAATTTTTGAGACACCCATAAACTCCTCAATATCTTCGTTTTTTTGACCGTATCCATCCACACTGACGCTTCGCCCAAGTCGCCTTATTTTAGAGGTATAGACCAGCTATGAAAAAGCTGCTTGTGCTAGCTGTTTCATAAGCTGTGGCTGTACCGACGTCAGATATCTTATAATTAGACGAAATGTCGATTTGGCGTATGCCAATCACTTGGCAATTTATTTATGGACTATGTAAAATGCATTCGCTGAAATTCGTTGTAGTAAATACAATATTTGGCTCGCCTTAGTGTCTTTCTTGCCAGAAATTAATATATTTACATTTAAAGCAGGCCTTTATTTGCAATAAATCAATAACACTTGAACGATCTTTTACGGCGCTATCATACCTGTTACACCATGTATTCTGGACAAATATACAAATAATAATTAAATTGCACCTGAGACTCAACATTTCAAAATATTCTCGGTTTATTTTGAAATGTTGGGTTGGTATGCTCGCAGATTCTTGGTAAAACTTTCATAGTCGAAAACAATTACCTTTCTATTTGCTTATGCCCTGCTTTGCTCACATACAATACAATACAATACAAATACTCTTTCATCATCATCATCATCATCTCAGCCATAGGACGTCCACTGCTGGACATAGGCCTCCCCCATTGATTTCCACAAGGACCTGTTGGAAGCGGCCCGCATCCAGCCCTTGCCTGCGATCTTAGTCAGGTCGTCTGTCCACCTTGTCGGTGGCCGTCCTATGCTGCGCTTGCCAGTCCGTGGTCTCTTATTAAATACTCTTTATTGCATACCATATAAAAGAAACAGGAATATAAAATATTACACTAAAATAGTATAGCAATCGGCGGTCTTATCGCTAATGCAATCTCTTACATATATCGTTGTTTAAACTGACGTAGTTTTGACACATTAAGAATGTGTAAAACACGGGAATCACTCACGTAGTAAGAAGTCAGAGAGTTCCGACTACCTATAGTAATTTCGACCACATTCGGTGGTCTTTTTTGAAGAGGATACGAGGCGCTCGCGGATGCGGTCACGGTTCGACTAGTACTGGAGAATATTAAGAGTATTTCTAGACTCAGATTTGAACATGTCCGTGTAAACTTGTTTGTGTATTTTTTAAATGATTACTAATGAGGTCGAGGTGAAAAAGAATCCGTGTGAATGGCGCCAAACTGACTGGCAACAGGCCGCACTATGTATTTTGCATTCGGATGTCAAGCTCCACTTTAGGATCAGCGTACCGGCGAGTAGGAACAAAGTTGGTGATTCTACAATAAATTTACAACATGTATGGCCATATTGAGGCGAATGGTACGTCATAAAGCCAGTGATTGTTTACGATTGTAAACTGAAGATTCTTTACATACTTTTCATCCGTGGCCCCGCACTGCAGTAATATCACGCCTGCGATTGAAGGCTGTGGTTGATTATCAGACTGGTCGGTTGGCGCAGTTGGTAGCACTCTGCCTTCTGAGCCGCTGGTCCCGGGTTCGATTCCCGGACAGGTCAAACATTTGTGTGCATGAACATGTCTGTTTGACCTGTTTCTGGGTGTGTTATGTATATAAGTATATATATCAGTCATCAGGTTACCATAGTACAGGCTCTGCCTAGTTTGGGACCTATAGACCTTGTGTGAATGTTAATAAATAAATAAAATAAAATTATCGCTTACGATTTTTTAATTTCCTATAATTTTAAAATTTATTTATTCCTCTAAACTACATTCAAGATACAGCAGAAGTTTTCTTGTATATTTTTTTAGATGTTTAATACAGAGCATTTTAACCTTAAACGTCGTAAGCTAAGCATTCCGGTTATACTTTCATTATGCATTTACAAATCACGGACTCGGAAAGCAGCATAGGACGGCCACCGACCAGGTGGACAGACGACTTGAGTAAGATCGCACGCAAGGGCTGGATGCGGGCCGCCTCCAAGCGGTCCTTGTCGAAATCAATGGGGGAGGCATATGTCCAGCTGTGGAGGAGGCCTATGGCTGAGATAATGATGATGATGATACAGCTAAAACCCGTCTGCTTCTATGTTCCTACTATAAATAAAACGCTACTAAAGAACTATACAGTATTTCTGAATTTTACATCTGCTGTTAAAATCCAATCAGTTTATCTTATCTCGTCACTGTGTTTGTATGATGTGTTGATAAAAATATAAACCAATCTACTGAGCACCTTTTGTGCTCGATAGATACGTTCATATTCTATGTAAATAAGCAAATGATCTCATTATTCGGTACAAATCCACAGTTCGCTTCTAGTAGTCATAATGCACGCAGCGGTGGCGCCGCCGCCGCGCCGGTCGAAAGGTGAAAGGCGTATGTATCGCTTTCGAATTAGATCGCGTTAGATCGGCGGTGAAACGCACGGACCGACGCTCTCCGATGTTTACTACTCAGTCACAGTGTACGAGATTTGATTACCTACTTGTAAATGAGAATTAGAATGTTGATCTGTTTATAAAAAAAAAAAACCTTTGGCTCATGCACAAAACTTTGCTAAAGATCATCACATGATCAAATGCATAGTTTACGATTCTTTAAAGGACATACAGTCAGACTTTCGTTTTTAAACGTAAGAAAGAAGAAGATGGTAACACAAAATACAAATTGAGAACCACCTCCTACAAAAACAAAATCAAAATTGTTTATTCAATTAAGACCAAAAAGGCTGCCTAAAATATGACTCTATTATCATATATCTATTTCCCGATATGTACAATCCTGGAGTCTTCAAGTCGCGAGTGAATAGGTACCTTCTAGGTTTGCGTGCTACGACAACGTCATCACTTAACATCAGGTGAGACAGTTGTCAAACGCAAACTTATAATATGTAAAAAAAAAAAAAAAATACACGCTGCAATCATACATTACTGCAATCCAAAATCATGTGAGCCTCCTGTTTTTGGGAGCTGTTTAAAAATTAAGTATTCATTGTTTTATCAAACAATCTCCAAGAGTAGACTAAACATAAGCGAGTGTCTTCATTGCTAATATAAACTATTTTTTGATTGACCAAAGGTCAAATATGAGAATACCGTATAGGTACCTACGTGTAATTTTATACTAATTAAATACCCATGAGTCATGGATTCTTAATAAAAAGATAAGACTTTATGATTGATTGATATATAATGTATGATTTTGAATGATATAGATATTATGTGTTTCCCAGATGTACCTAATCAGAAATCCTTTGAATATTTTTATGAGAAAATATAAACATTACTTATAAGTAAGGCCTACTCAACAACATAGTTTAGTTTAGTGTAGTTTAGTAATAAATTAAACTAAACGTTTGAAAACGTTGCGTTCTACGAGAGCTTTATTATTATTATTATTATGTGGAGTTATATTTTACCTATAATAAGTGACTTGTACATTATGACTTTTACAGTAGATATCTGTATCTGTATGTCACGTCTCAAACGCAAAATTTTAATCCAAATTATATAACATTGGCCACTTCTCGGATGATATAAGATTTCGTAATAGTTTTGTAATGCAGGTACTTGCATTTCGCAAGCGCGTAACAGAATGTGGACGGGTCTTTTGTTACTCCCCATAACATGATTACGTATGAAATGGAAACATTCATGTAAGCATTATGTCTGGGTAAAACTGACGCATACTTCCACTCACATTTGTGTAAACAAATATACGTCGATTATTTTTTTACACTAAATGAAGCAACACGTGATAAAAATGCTGGCTTTTACCTTGCTCAAGAATTAAGCATTGATATTCAAAGTGGCAATGCCACGTACACGCGACGCAGTGGTCAAACGCTAGATTTATACAGTAAAAAAAACTATACCTCAAAAGTTCAAACCTGCTATTAGTTGGCAGCGTACCCAGAATGCTGTAGTATTTCTTCGTTGAAATGCAATTCGTTGCGTCAAACACGTCGGACCAAACTTTCTGTTGATATATGTTTTATTACATTATTTTGACGTGACAACGTCTTATAAATTGGTTTGCCGGGTGACACTTCAAGAAACTGCGTTACGCTCCGCTCACGTTATGCGCTCACAATGAGAGCGAGTGAGAGGCACGCGTCCCTTCCACTCGGGCATGGTTAGCCCGCCTAAGAGCGAGAGAGACAGACATAAAAAGTGAAAGGCACTCAAAGTCGTTGTCACGTAAAACTTTCGCCCGTATACCGACTTTACAGGCAACCAATTTTTTTTTTATGTAAACTTAATACAAAACACCTAAATAAAGTCTGTTTGTGCTGACCAGAACGGGCGAAAGCAATTTTGCGAAAGGCTCATAACGTTTTATTATTAAGTTCCCTTTTTATTGGTGGCTGGTCACATATCGTCACGTATTACGGCGGGCCCTTAATGTGTCGCGTACTTCACCATATTGATGGCGTATTGCGGGGAAATCTTATGTCGAGTTAAGGGCTAGGCTACAACTAAATGTGTAACACAAATCATCATTTAGCAACAGTATTTTTTTTTATGTATTGCTTCCGGGCTGTTTGGCCGTGGTCTAAATGAAACTTGTGTTCCAGGCGTTTCGTCGATCACTGCGGTTGACATCTTCAGAGTAAGTAACAGAGTAACAGAGATTGTTTCGTCGATCACTGCGGTTGACATCTTCAGAGTAAATAACAGAGTAACAGAGATTCGTCTATATTGTTACCTGAATTTTCATGATGACAGTCATGAACTTCTTCTTGACTTTATCCCACGCTAGATGGGGCTGGCACAACATGTTTTCTTCTTCCATTCTCGTTTATCATTAGTCGTCTCAGTGCTCACACCTTTCATAAACATGTACTTCTTTACACATTCATGCCTTCTTCGGCCTTCCTCTACCTCTATATCCATCCACATTCATGTTAAGTACTCTTTTTGTTGTATGTTTTTCATCCCTCCTCATGACATGCCCATACCAAGCCAATCTATTCCCTTTCAAATTATCATTCACTGGTGCTACTTTCCAGCTTCCTCTGATATACTCATTCCTTATTTTATCCATTCTAGTCACACCACACATCCATCACAATATTCGCATCTCTGCCACATGCACTTTTCTTTCATCCATCACTTTTGCTGCTCAACATCCAGATCTACACAACACGATGGGTCTCACTATAGACTTATAAATATTGCCCTGGAGTTTCAAGGTCATACGCGGCTCGTGAATGGTCTCTGAGACTTGTCTCCATTTCATCCAACCTGAAATTATCCCGTTCCTTACGTGTCGGTCAATATTGCCGTCGTTTACCCGAACTTTGTCTGGCCGGTTGGTTCGATTCCCGGACAGGTCAAACATTTGTGTGCATAAACATGTCTGTTTGACCTGTGTCTGGGTGTGTATATGTATATAAGTATATCAGTAATCAGGTTACCATAGTACAGGCTCTGCCTAGTTTGGGACCTGAAGACTTTGTGTGAATGTTGTCCCATATTATAATTATATTATTACTTACAATCAACGATCACCCAACCTTAGCATGATGCTGACCAGGTACTTACTCATTCTTGGTGTCGCGCAACACTACAATAGGTACTTATATTAATTATCTATGTACGCATAGTCACACTAATATAATAAAGGCGATAGTTTGTTTGTCGTTTGTATGTTTGTGTTTTTTTTTTTTTTTTTTTTTTTTTTGTTATACACAACTGTGGCTGTTTTAATGCCACAACTTTTTCATCTTTTTTTTTTAATGTGAAATTTTTTTATTTTATTTTGAAATTTTTTTTTTTTTTTTTTCCATAAAACTTATATTCTATACATCTTAAAGCTAAAACTTATGGAGTCTATGTACGTGTACGTGTATGTTTCTTATTCTTTCACCTTAAAACAGCTGAACGGATTTGCATGAAATTAGTAATAAATATAGATTATACACACAGGAATAATACACAGGCTACTTCTAATCCCTATAATTGAGAATGATCCCATTGGTTGACGATATGACACAAAAATCGCCAATACCACATACCATTATATTTTATTTAGTTTTGTGTGGATGTTAGGTACTAAACGTATGTTTTTTTTCTTAGGAGATACATAAGAATGTTTAAAAAATGCTGTGTGAGCTTAAATAAATGTTTCTCGTCTGTCACCATGCTCTCGTACAAGCAGAAATAAAATGCACCTTCTACCCTCCTGCAAGATACGGGAGGACTTACAACTTTTTAAATCTACAATCGTGGGTGAAATTACGGGGCGGAGCTAGTGATACTAAAATGTTAATTCTTATACAATGTAACATGACTGACATTGGATAAGTTCATGTAATGTCGGCATTAGCCGTCAGAATGTAGGTTGATATCAAATAATTACAGACGTAAGTGATTTACTTTAAACATTACAAGCGGTCCGCCCCGGGTTCGGCAAAATAATAAAAATAAAAATTATAAGGATCCCTATTTTTTTTGAAAATATAATATTGCCAAGGATAGTGTATCTTCCTAGAAGAGAAAGAATTTTTCAAATCGGTGCAGTAGTTTCGGAGCCTATTCAATGCAAACAAACAAACTAACAATCAAATTTTTCCTCTTTATAGTATTATAGTATATGAGTAGATGTGATCAAAGTTTTATATTACTGCTTAATAACTTTTGAAGTTAGTAATATAAGAAATATTAGGACAATAATCCAACCCACTGAAGAGAAGTAAAATTATGTAATGTGATAAAAAATGCGCTTTAATGTCGATTTTATTTCAGCATATTTATTTTTGGCCAAGAGCGGGTTGCTATATAAGAATATAAGAGTTAAAATGGAGGGAGAAATCTTGAGAATGCACGCGATATTTTACTGTGTGTTTATATATTTCAGACAGACAGCAAAACCATCCTAGTATTTGTATGTCATGCGAGCGAAGCCGCGATCGGTTCAGCTAGCTATAACTAGTGTAATGTACCTTCCTTGTTATCTATTTTATTTATCAGTGGTTGACAATGATAATTTCACAAAAGAAAACCACTAGAATAGTGGGAATTCCCATACTTACACCTAGATAGTGTTTTGGCTGGGAAATTTGGCAGAATGTAGAAATTACACCAGTTTACTTCACTGAGAAGGAGGTAGGTACGATCATAGCCCAAGTAGACCTAGAAAGTATAAAGAAGAAGTATTTTGATTAATAACAATGATTCCACAACAGATATACGATAATTATTATATAACTAGCTGTGCCCCGCGGTTTCACCCGCGTGGATTACGGTGAACCAAACTTTCTTAGGGGAAATCTCAAAATCCTATCGTAGGGGATGCCTACGTCATAGTAGCTTTATGAATGCAGTCTCAGCCCGATCTGTTTAAAATTGACAAAGTTTCATACAAACTTTCATCCCCTAGTTTATCCCCTTGGGGGTAGAATTAATCAAAATCCTCTTCGCGGATGTCTACGTCATAACATCTACCTGCATGCCAAATTTCAGCCCGATCCGTCCAGTAGTTTGGGCTGTGCGTTGATAGATCACTATGTCTGTCAGTCAGTCACCTTTGAGCTATATATATTCAGGTTACAAGCTGCGCTTCGCGGTTTTGCTCACTTGTTTTTCCCCGTTTTATCTATGTTACCCGTATACCACAAGAACTGTAGATTTTGCGAGGTAATAATAGTCTCTATGCCTTTTTAGATTGTAATCTATCCCTATGTATATTTTTTTCCTGGACAAATTTTCGTGCGGGATAATGTACCTATATACAGGATGGGGCAAATTTTTGTTAAGAACCATTGAATGAGTGACATTGTTGTTTTCACTTCTTCGTTTTTTCATGGAAAATGTATGGGAATGTTTTTTTTTAATTATTGCCAAAACTTACGATTTAATTTGGTATGTTACTTTGGGAAAAGTTTTCCTGGTTGGAGATAGAGTCGATTAAGACCAACTTGTTTTTTTTTTATAAGTGTCATTATTTGGGCGAACCTTACTTATTTTAAAAAACGAAAAATGGCAATATATTTTTCTTCAAAATAAAATAGAAGGTTCTTAAGAACAAAACCAAAGAACTACAAAACTTTGACTGGCCGGTTGGCGCAGTTGGTAGCACTCTGCCTTCTGAGCCGCTGGTCCCGGGTTCGATTCCCGGACAGGTCAAACATTTGTGTGCATGAACATGTCTGTTTGACCTGTGTCTGGGTGTGTATATGTATATAAGTATATATATATCAGTCATCAGGTTACCATAGCATCACGTAGCATCAGTACTCATCTTGTACTCGATGTTAAAATATTTACAATCCTATACTTTTTACTATGTAGCCCTTGATCACTATCTTACTATAACAGTGACGATGTGTTAGAAGGTGGAATCACGCTATACCTATAATAATAGGTTAGGTTATCTACCTGAATATACTGTGTGTTATTGTGTTTTGATCAAAAATTTGAAAGGACTGGGTAACAGTTATTCTTCTACGAATCTACCAACAATCGTGCACGTGCCAATTTACATAATTAAAAGCATTATCGACATCTAATTGGAGGGTTTTATTTCTAATTCCTAACAGAACTCGACTTCTCTATAAAGAGATCAAGATACAAGCTTTGCCTTACTTGGAACTTGCGTATATACACCTTGTCAATGTAATATATTTATTATATTATTTTTCCATGAATTTTCCAGTGAGTGAATAACATTTGTACTCTGATTTCTCGTGAATAAAATACTTTCTCCTTATTGTGACAATTATAGCGTATGAGAATATAAAATATATAATAAAACATTTTTTTACGTAAAACATATTTTTTACATAAAACATATTTTTACATAAAACATATTTTTACGTAAAACAATTTTTTACGTAAAACATACTTTATCTTGATGGAATGTGTAACAATAAAACATTTTTTTACGTAAAACATATTTTTTACATAAAACATATTTTTTACATAAAACATATTTTTACGTAAGACAATTTTTTACGTAAAACATACTTTATCTTGATGGAATGTGTAAGGAATGAAAGGATTAGAAGGTAGCGGTGCTGCGTAACACTGACCATCAAGTGAGATATCACGTGATGGTCAGTGTTGGTGTGGTCGAAGATGTTATCACACTGGACAGAGTGTTTACTGGCTCTCAATGACTGCTGCCTGAACACACTATGTGTTGTGTTGGTAACAGTTTTTCAAGCTTGAGGGCGGGTATTTGACAGCACCCTACCACCATGCTGGGAATTTGATAACGGTGTTACCTTCACCAGGATCTCAAACTGTTGGTAAGGATCGAACCAGCGTCCGCCAGTTTGACAGCCGACGCTTCCACATAACAGTAAATTTCACATTAGTTATGGAGATGAGTTTCATAATGTAAATTGTAATATAATTGTGTATGTACCTTACCAATCAAATATTTGCACGCCAAATGGCTGAATATAGCTGCACATTACTCTTTTAATTAACAACCATTGTGCTACCTATACATATTCGCAAATAAACGATTTGATTTCATTTGTTTTGTATGTTTATCACGACACATTTCAAAATATAAAACTGGATGGATGGATATTTGACACTCAATCACACCAAAACGGCTGAACGGATCTGGATTAAATTTAAATTTTTTAGCACAGAGATAGATTATAGTCTGGAATAGCACAAAAGCTTGCTACTGTTTATCCCGGTAAAATGTAAGATTCCCGTGGAATAATTGATGTAGCGGGAAAACTGTAATCCACGCGGGTGAAACCGCGGGGCGCAACTAGCATGAAAATACTACAATTGCGATACAAAATGGAGGGTGGCGGTAGGAGAGTGTACAATAATTGCGTATTCTCAGATCCACCAAATGTATACAAAAACCAGGCAAGCCCTTTCAATGGAGTTCGATAACAAACACTGTGACACGAGATTTTAAAATGTATTATTGACTGGCTGGTTGGCGCAGTTGGTAGCACTCTGCCTTCCGAGCCGCTGGTCCCGGGTTTGATTCCCGGACAGGTCAAACATTTGTGTGTGTGAACAGGTCTGTTTGACCTGTGTCTGGGTGTGTATATGTATATAAGTATATATATCAGTCATCAGGTTACCATAGTACAGGCTCTGCCTAGTTTTGGACCTGAAGACCTTGTGTGAATGTTAATAAATAAAATAAAAATGAAAAATTATATTAATTATTGCACTGTCATTTGATGTAATTATCTCATTCCACAACTTCACTCAGTACGTTAGCTCTAATGTAGTAATTATTGCTACTCCACGCATCGCTCTGTCTAAGGTAAGGCCTATTTGATAGCAGTGAGCCTTAGCCTACTTACACTCGGCCCACAGCACACACGCTAATTCATTTCATATTTTTACTCACATACATGCATACAATATTGCGTAGTACTTTAAAAAAAATCCTAACAAAAAATGGAACCGACTTCCACACTCAAAAGTATGAAATAACTTGTTGAAGTCGGTACCATGATAGTTCACAAAAGTAACTATCAGCACAATATTGTCCTCACGGTACCGACTTCGACAAGTTATTTCACACTTTTGAGTATTGAAGTCAGTTCCTATTTAAAAAAAAAATAATTTTTGCTCTTTTCAGTGACCTTTGTTACTCACGCGATCAATTGTCATTGTGTATGTTCTACGATAAGGCTAAGGGACTACGTACGGATTACTATTGATATTGGAAATCATACTGTCCTCGCCAACCCACCTGCCAAGCGTGGCGAGTATTGGTAAATCCCCCTATATGGGGGACGCATATGTTCAGCAGTGGACGTCCTATGGCTGCGATGAATGATGAATGAATAAGTCCACTTTTACAAAACCAATGTAGGTAGGTATATAATGTACGATATTAAACATTTTAAGCCTCTCCGCTGTTTAACAAAAGATTTCAAGTAAATCCTTTATTTTAAATGTACTCGTGTTCAAGTAACCGAATTAACCAAAAATATTTGGTTTCAATGACAAAGTCTTCAGACTGAGTTATGAGGTCAGATTCCAAATGTTATGTATAATTCATAACAAACTCAAGGTAATACGAGTCTTGTAATTTATAAAAGACTGAGATGTAGGTATGGTGCCTACAATGAATACAAAATTACTTATTCGCGTAAAATATTTGCTTTATCTGACGTATTAAGATAACAATGGCATTGAGAATAGAAATCATTACTTTCTACACTGTGTAAAATTCCTATTACGAAAGGTACTGCACACGTACGAAGCGATAAGCCTTACTCAAGTACATTAGAACAGCGTAAGTAAGTACCTTATCACAATAGAACGACTCAAAACTGCCTTCGCAACTCAAAAAAGGTTACAATTACCTTATTGAGCCACAGATTTAACGAGCACCTAGTGATTGACTGTACAGAATGTGGTAATTATATACCGATATGCGAGTAGGTACATAACGATATGTAGTAACTTTCTTGGAGACACACCTAGCTCAGAGCAGTTGAGAAACTGGACATTTAATAGGCGGCTAAATGTTATACTATTTGTAATGGAGATAGCTGTTTACAAGAATTATTCGCATGAAGGTACGATTTTTCGTAAACTATAAAAAAATGACAAAATCATAGCATGGAAGCGTCTGTAGCTAATGTTCAGTACTTCCATATTAACTTATACCTTGAATGGGTGACTTTAGTGACATTTTCAACTGAACGTTTTCGTGCTTCGACTGTTGTCTTAAGATAACATCATTGAGCCATGTCTTAGAGCAGTTGCTATGCCTAACTTGCAGCGTTCGCGCTTGTTTTGGATAACCCCAAGCCTTCCTTACTCATCCCGTGATGGGTAGGGAGGCTACGGTCTTGATGGTAGTCTGATGGTTACCTCTCGTGGTGCTGTTGTTGGTCTAGTTCCTTCTGAAATAGATACAACAAGACATCGTCAGGCACCGCGTGTCTTATGCGTATGTGCATATGTTTATTCAAATAAAATACTAATAAACAATTACAATAATGCAGCTACTATAATAACATTTGAGCAATCAACTCGATATTTTCAGCCTATTTTATTTTATTTTTTATTTATTTATTTATTAACATTCACACAAGATCTTCAGGTCCCAAACTAGGCAGAGCCTGTACTATGGTAACCTGATGACTGATATATATACTTATATACATATACACACCCAGACACAGATCAAACAGACATGTTCATACACACAAATGTTTGACCTGTCCGGGAATCGAACCCGGGACCAGCGGTTCAGAAGGCAGAGTGCTACCAACTGCGCCAACCGGCTAGTTATATATTGTATATATAGTAGGTGTACTATGACCCTCAGAGATGGCGCTCAATGAAAAAGCCCAATATAGTAAAAAATCGAATATGGGTAGTAAGTAGAAGTATATATATAGTATAAGTATATATAGTTTAGCATGGTGGTAGGGTACTTTCGAATACCCGCATGGCTAGCTGTTTTTTTTTTTACTATTATAAGTTTGCGTTTGACAACTGTCTCACCTGATGTTAAGTGATGACGTTACTACCACCCTCAAGTGAGGGTGGTAGTAAGGTAGGGTGGTGAGTGAACACACTATGTGTTTGGTAACAGTTTTACAAACTGTTACCAAACACATAGTGTGTTCAGGCAGCAGTCCTTGAGAGTCAGTGATCATTCTAGATCTAGCGTGATAACATTTTCGACCACATCGTCACTGACCATCAAGTGAGATAGTGGTCAAACGCTACATCTAAACAGTATAAAAAAATCTAATAAAAAATTTAACAACAAACAAACGAAGCCGACAAATATTTACCAATACCTAACAACTTGTTAACCGCATTTAGTCAACTTGGCACTTGATCCGCTGTTAGCACATCCGTATGGGAAAAATAAAAGTTAGTACACTTGCTGGCAAAAATTGGGCATAGATCAAGCGTATAAATGTTCCTTTGGTGCAAAGTGCATTTTATTAGGAAAAAAAATGTTATATATATTGACTCAAATAATATGGTTTGTATACACAAATATATAGATTAATTATACTGTTGTCAAGCGCTCAGGTATAATGATTGTATCGAGTTAGAATATTGGCATTAAGTACAATTACTTGTTTATACATATGCAATGTAACCTTGATGTTTAATCATATTGCTGAAATGGTTTATTTACCATAAAAAATTGATAATTCGTGTTTATATGAAGTCCATTCGGAAGAAAAGTTACATTTTCTATAGGAAATTTTAGTTTTATATCAAGTTTGGAAAGCATACGACACGTATCAACTACTAGCGGCACCTTGGGGAGTTTGCGACTGATCATTTTTTCGATTATAATTAAGTTCATATCATACTTATATCATAAACGCAAAAGTTTCTATGGATGTGTGCATCAGGCCGATGGATGTATGTATGTTTATTACTCGATCACGCTCAAATGGCTGGACGGATTTGGATGAAACTTTGTATGTAGATGCTTCAGGTCACGGAATAATACATGGGCTACTTTTCATCATCATCGTCAGTCATCACTACGCGGGTAAAACCACAGGGCGTAGCCAGTGTCTGATTGAAAAAAAATATAGCAATATTGTACGTCCGTTTTTTGAGTCATCCGAGTCAAATAGTTCTACGGTTTTTAACGTTAATTTATCTAAGCAAAAAATAGTACACAACCTTTTTAGTTATCTTTGTAAAAGACTGATTAACTGTTTTGAATAATATACATAGTAATTTATTAATAAATAGCCGAATAAAATAATTAACATTTAAAATAGAGATGATTTACATTACAATAATGTTTATTTATAGCAGTGAAAACTGCTCACGATCTTAGCAACATCTTACCAATTTTTTATATAATTAAATTATCACAGATTTATTATATGTTATTGCCAACTGGTAATAAACTGTTTAATAAGGTACAATAATCATACAATTTCAGAGTTCAATAATCAATTTGCTAGTTCTATAAGATCAAAATTATAAATACTCTATAAAAAGAAATTAAAAATTCCGCGGCGTGTCATTAAACTTAGCATGCACTGTATATATATGTATACACACTAATGTGCAAGTAAATATGTATTAATATACGCGTCCGGTACTGATCTCCTTATTCACAGAATGTCAGTTTAGTCGTTAAACTATATCAGTACTGAGTTTCAGCGGCTTATTACATTAATATGGAAGAAACGTGTTGATTGGATATGGCACTTTACACGCCTACACAAATGTCGGCTAAAAACTATTGGTTATAAACTCTTAAGCTTTCAAATTAGCACAACGGCTCCAATATTCTCAATTCGAAATAAAACTGCAAATTGTGGAATAATTTCCTGGTGGTACGAAATATTTTATTTATATATTTCTTGTACATATTCTAATATATTAGTTTTAGAATATTCTCACTGAATCATTTCCAATCGTATAGTTTGCCTGAAAATAAGGCAGATATAAAATCCCAATCATATATATATTTAATCTTTAAACATACTGTAACAATATAACATTTAAATATTAATTTTGTTATGTGAGTCACTTTGGATGTACCACATCCAAACTAACTTTCCTACATCTTTATTTTCTATCCTTCTGTGAACAGTGGCGCGTTGGCACGCGGCTTCATAATAATCATTAAAATTATTTCCAGCAGTCAAACCTAGACACATAATGCGTCCAATGTCATTCATGCAGTAATGTAGGTACTATACATTAGAAGCATTACGGTGAAGAAGCACTAAATGGACGAGGTGCTGCAGTGACACTCGTAGGGAAGTTACCGTTTGTTTCTGATGAACAAAGTTAGTCAAAGAAAGTGACAATACAAGTAAATGGAACAGGCGAAGACCACGGTGAACGTAGTAACAGACGTTCTAGAAAACCTTGAAGAAAGAAAAAGGAAACGAATGCTCCTAACAGATGGTCGTGTGTAATCTACAACTATACACACCATATCAATTAAAGTGTCGTTGACGATATATTTGTACATAAACGTATAACATACACATTTTAATAAGTTTCCATCACCATGATTAAAGCTGGGTACTTTATTATGCAACTGCACAGCTATGCATAACAACTAACATACAGGTATAGATTACAAAACCAACTTCACTGCGAGTATTATCGGTACAACTACGTAATGTGTTGACTTGCGACAATCTGTAACTAATATGGTATTATATAGAACATACTCGTTGGTGCATAAATTAATAAAATCGCACTTATTAAAGAAGATAAGAGCCGTTTCGTTACGACTTAGAAGCACGTGAGCTTAGAAAGAACATCGAAAGTATACGCTTATTCTTATTCTTATTCGGACTGGGGGCGATAAGTCCTGCACTGACGTCCCGCTTGGGGTGTATTGTGCAAGTATACGCTTACAGAAATAAATATTTTTTCAAATTGGTCTAAAATTGTATCCACCATTTTGGATCAATCTTAGGTATCAACCATAAGAAAATATTAAAAAAGTAGAACATTATTTATAATCTACTCTTTTTAAAGACTGCTAAAACCAAGCATTGCATGATGGTAGGAAACTTAACAAGTTCAGTACTCGATTGGGCAGCCACCACTCTCAAGTTAGAAAAACTGTCACGAAACTCACTAAACGTGTTGAGGCATACTGAGTGGTACCAGACATAATGAAACACGCAACAAACATTTATATATAAGTACTATTACGATTATTACAATATGTCAACAAACATCTATGACAAAAAAATGATATTTTAGACACGACGAATAGGTTTAATGGATTATTGACGGTCGCCGTGGCGCAGTGGTCAGTGACATGACTTGTGTGCCTCCGGGACCCTGGATCCTATCCCCGGCAGGGGCAAACATTTGCGCGATGAGTGTAAGTGTTTATCCCGGGTCTTGGGTGTTTTTTGTGCTATGATTTTACCTCCCGCGATAAAGGGAATCCTAGTGCAGGGGGCTGAGAGTGATAAAATAAATAAATAATTTAATAAATAAAGAAAATTCCTTGCATTCCATTTTCAATTTCTTTAGTAATATAGCTGATATTAAAATTTAGCCAACTCCATAGCTTTCGCAAGTGGATTATATCTCGATCGCACTCAGACGGCGCTACATATACAAAAACATATATAATATATGTGGTATATGTCTGCTCGAAGTCGGTGTTATTTTCCACATGAAGCATCGCTCAATGAAGACTTTAGCTCCATTGTCATTAGACTCTATGTAAGATTCGCCTGCGGTTTACAATTCTGATAAAAACGACACGTTTTATTGCCATGTGTCATTGAGAAATTGCTTTTTTATTGGCTGGGTGAAATGTTACTGAGATGTAGAAATAGGCAGATAAACTTACGACGACTTAATTAAGTCTATATCACATATCTTATACATTTTCCCATTCTAGACAGAAAACCTCAATATATTTTTTTAATACATAAGGTTATTTGTTTTTACAGAAACTACTTTAGCTTTTCGTTGGTTGTTAATGTAAATAAGAATATATTTTGACGAATATTGTAAAGTCTTCATATTATGTAATTACGTCCAAGATGCCAAGTCTTCTTGTAGACTATGATACTATTACAGTATTTTTCTAATATTCATTAATTATTATGAAGCGCGCGAGATATACCGGCAGTCTGTCAATAAAATACTTGATTAATAATAGATCACTATTATTTTGCTATGCTTATTTGTTTTTCTCGCAATCCTGGATTCCAATATAATGTGGCCTTAGCATGAATCACCGTCGAAATGGTAGCGTATGCGTATCACAGAGTAAAGCAATTGAACAACACTAATAACTATTGTCATTATACTATGTAAAGCTGTGGCATCGAGATTTTACAGTTTTCGTGCGGAAGCTGCGTGTAATACTTACTTGCTTAGGCCATAGGGAAAGGCCGTTTGAAGCAAATTAAAAAATAAAAATTATCTGAGATCACCGCTCGAATCTATCGAAATCTCGGATAATTTGGTTGCTGCAAAGCTATGCGTTACGAATACTTGACGCATTTTTTACGGGCACTGCTCTCATGAGATTTCATTTTGGAATATGAACAGAGTTAAAGGATTTTCTTCCTCTATATTATCAGTCAGAAGTTTTACTGAATGTATTACTGTACATAATTTTATATTACCTATGTTTTGAGCATAAAATACGTAATAACCTAATAACGCATTTGTAATAGGTATGTAAAGATACCCTAGTGTTATGTGATATAAAATAAAATGTTCAGTCTTTCTCAGCTGATACCAATTCACCTTTACTAACTGCTTATTTAATTTTATCTGCAATAGGCGCCAGAGTAACCAAACAGGACATGTGCGGTGTGCCTAACTGCCTACCATAGCCGTCCTTGTACGACTTAACATCGATAACAAGAGTAGTTTGATAACAAATTTGTATGCGCGTAACTGTTTATTTTGAACGGAACAAAGGAATGACTGACGTAATTCTATTTTAGGTTCGTTTCACTTGGGTCATATTTACGCGTTGATATACAGTGTACGAACAGAGCCGCAACTAGCAATGCGCAGGGAGAGGGCTCATTCTCTGGAAGGCGATAGAAATGGCCGGCTATGGAATAAGTTCAGGGCAATTATATGTTTATATGAGGTAAATGTCGCACAAGCGCGCGGAAACTGAGGCGGCAAAATTAAGTCAATTGTAGTAATTTTCATTGCGACGCGTATTTCAAGCGCAAGTCTAAACATATAGCTTTCCTTTTCTATATTATTTGTACCGTATTATCTGTCGCAGTAAGCATGTTTATGTCGTAAAGGAACAAAATCTGAGCACCGCGCAGTATGAATATACGTCTTTAGTAAAACATCATTGGTTCAGGGTTATAACAAATACGAATATGTTTATTTGACATAACAATAGGTCTAACATTTTAAGATAAACGATAAATTTGTAACAATACAAAGAGTTCCTTTGATTCATTTAAAAATACACTTACAAAATATAAATTATAGGTATTTAGGAAAACAAATAATATGTAAATTATATGTTTATTACATTTTAAATCAGTGGCAGTGGGCAGGGCACATAGCTCGAAGAACGATAGCCGTAGGGGTCGAAAGGTTCTCGAGTGGAGACCACGGACTGGCAAGCGCAGCATAGGACAGCCACCGACCAGGTGGACAGACGACCACCTGACTAAGATCGCAGGCAAGGGCTGGATGAGGGCCGTTTCCAACCGGTCCTTGTGGAAATCAATGGGGGAGGCCTATGGCTGAGATGATGATGATGATGACATTTTAAATCTAACCAACAAAAGAAGTGGGTAAGGCGCCCTAACCGTTGGTGCCATATCGACGTAAATTCTTTTTATAACAAATATTCATTATTCAAGATGACGGTCAGCATTTCATGCCTTAATTAGACCAGGCACTAGTTCCCCGCCGCCCCAATGTCTCTCCAAAAGGCTCAAATGTATCTCCTACTTTAGATTATTTATTTACCATAGCTCAAAACAATTATAAAATGTTGTTCCACATTCAAATTGAAACGGCTTCGATATGATATGAAGGATGCGCGGGCGCGTGGCGTGAAGACAGGCCGGACAGTCCGCGCGCCAATTAACGCGGCGCGTTCACACGGCTGCCCGCCCGTCGCCCGCGCCGCCGGCCGCCGCGCCTCCGCCATCCCCTTCCCGGACACCATCCGCGTAACGAGCGCTAACCTGTCCAACCACCTACAAAACTAACCGCTGAAGTATCGTTCGTATCCACGCCGGATAAGGACTCGACTCTTCTCGATTTGAAAATAGAGAAACTTAAACATTCGCCCGATAATCGGGATCGCAGCCGACGGTCGGTCACTGCGCCTGCGCCGCGCTCGCTGCACTATTTATATCGAAAAGAGAAAACTGCGTTTCGACACTTTACGTATGTGTGTAAGTACCTTTATTTTATTACCATTTGTAGCCGGTTTTAGCTGCAACGATTAGTAAGCGTGGTATATTTTATTGTGGAAGTATGATGATGCGTCTTGGTGGAATTTAGACATTTTATGATTGTATACAGGTTTATAATGTAGCATTCCGTGCGTATGAATTTAATTGTTATTGGATTGAATGTTTACTGTGGTACACGAGTTAGAGTGGAAAATTAATAAGTTATTCTAAACATAGAATCTATATACATAGTGGAAAGGCCTAGTTTCTTGATTTAAGAATAATATACCATCATTATTATTTCAGCGAATTATTGTTACTGTTCTATGACGCATGAAAACGGTTACGTTACGTACTAATTAGTTTGATTTGTTCCCATTCACGCATGAGAAATACGTATGCCATAAGCAAGCTCTGCCTGAAGCAAAAATAACTTGCGTCACATTCATTGTATCGCAATACCATAAACAATTGAAAAACGCACGTGTCGTCCGCACAAACTATCATTTTTCTGTGTCACAGTTGTGCTAGTATATTGTTCTTCTTCGTGGCCTTGTCTCACTGGTGGGGTCAGCACAACGTGTTTTTCTCTTCTATCAATAGTCATCTCAGTGCTCACACCTTTCATAAACAAATCTTTCTTCACACAGTCCATCCATACCTTCTTCGGGCTTCCTCTATCTCTATATCCATCCACATTAATGTTAAGTACTGTTTTATTATATGTTGTTCATCCGTCCTCGTGACTCGCCCATACCAAGCCATTCTATTTCCTTCCAACTTATCATTCACTGGTGCCACTTTCAAGCTTCCTCTGATATACTGTATATATATTGTCATATACATTATTTTAAAAATATAGCTTTATATACATTTCAAAAACTCACGTCACGAACGCTGAAAAACGCACCATCCAAATTAAAAAATTTGAAGTACAAGCGATTCCACATCTTAATTAAATACTTATACAAGCGATGCTCTACAAAAATAGAGTCCTTACCATTCCCAGAGTATTCACAAAAGGTAAACAGTCTTCAGTACATACATACATCACAAAAAGAGTTGTAAGGCCTTTAAAAAATCACTGGATATTTTTAAAATACTGTCGTGGGAGCATCCTTTGGTACTTTGAAAGGTGCCGACGTTCAATCAGCCTCTGTAAAGCAGTAGTGAAAGTTTTGTCTGGCGACCTACATTAGAATGACTTATAAAGATGCACACAGATTTGCCCCTTGTGAAAATTTTATTTGATTAAATTTTTCTCAAGCTTAACAAAAAATTGTAATTTCGTTTCACTTTGAGTAATTCATTTCTGTTTACTTGCTCGCGTACACAACATAACAACTCTTTTGACCTCCTTTACTTATTACAACAATACATCCATCCTTATAATTAATTCAGTGAAGGTTCTTAATGTTTCGGACATAATATAAAATACATTAAAGTTTTTCAATAATTCAGATAAAATGACAAACAGCCAGCCCTAAGTACCTGGCAACATTCTGGCTATGCCAGCGGTTGGTAACATCAAACCAAGGGATGTTCATAATTATAGGGGAGGCATGTATCTAGGAGGATCTAGAGTAATCAGATAATAATCAGATAATCATTTATTGGTAACACAAATACACGTCAAAAATATAGTTAGGTAGGTACTGCAAGTACCTGCAAATCAAATAAACAAAATCAATAAAATCATTACGTAACATTAAATGTAAATTAAAATTAAAAGTAATATGTATATACATAAATCAATTATTAGGTGAACTGCGACCGCGTCCGCGAGCGCCCCGTATTCTCCTTGAAAAAGACCGCCGAATGTGGTTGAAACTATAGTCGGAACCCGCTGAACACTACTGACATTCATAATGTGTCAAAACCACGTCAGTTTTAATAACAAAAAAGGCATACATCTAGTAGTTGATGTTCCAAAGCCTGCAGCATCGTCGTAATGGTGCTAGTTTATCGGTTTTTTATCGGATACATTTCGGGGAGTGCGCTCTGGAGTTACATAATTTGATTCCGCCATCCCCATTCCATCTTAGGACGACCAGACGGACGGCAATGCGACATCCATACATGGTGGACGTTCCAACTTGTCGCACGAAGCGTTTTGCTTCCACATTCTTAGTGCGTACAGCTAACGAATGGAACTCATTGCCTAACTCTGTATTTCCGAAAAAATACGACCTGGGTATCTTCAAGTCACGAGTGAATAGGTATCTTCTAGGCAGGCGTGCTCCATCGTAGACCGCATCATCACTTAACATCAGGTGAGATAGTGGTCAAACGCCTGCCTATTCACAATTTTTAAAAAAAATGTTCCTTTTTTACCTAAAAATATTCCAACCTAAGCTACTGAACCTTTAGTCTATGGCGCTGCGCCACGATCTCTGTAAGACAATTTTTACTACCTGCTTCCCTTATACAAAAATTAAAACTTTATAGACCAGTGTGGGATTTATCAAAGATACCGCTTTGCGTTCGACTGATTCCTTTTTTAGTAGTCCTTTGTTAAATGCCTTTGGCAATCCTTTAACACAATTCGTACTCAACTTAGTAAGGAAAATCGTCGTTAGCCTTATCGTAATAGTAAAACTGCTGTAATATAACATCAGATAGTAAAGCGTATAATGATCAAAATAAATTTAAATAAATAAATTTATTTAAATAAAAAAATTTATTTAAATAAATAAATGTTTGAAATAATATCTCCAAAATAGCACTTAGCAGCTTTAGGTTGGCGGCGACTTATTGTTTGACTGACCTTCCCACCACCACTACGTGAAGAAAAAATATGATGGTTACAATTAAATCATTTATTAACTGTTTGAAAACACATTTGATTAAAAACCAAATGCTATTATTAATTAATCTTAACCACACATCGGGAATTATGTTGTAAGTATTCTATTAGTTTTATGCTTTATTGCATTAACATCATGCTAAGCGGAACTGACGTTCAAATTATTTCAAGGAAAAAATTCGCCTACTATTGGGACTTGAACCCACGACTACCGAATACCTTAAGCTTCTCCAGTTTAATTATCTGATATTTTTTTTGGAACCACGAGTTGTGTAATGTACGCAGTTCTTTTAGGTTTTGTTTGACTATCTACGACCTCATCAATAACAATCAATTGCTATGGTGGTAACACTTAAGTTTAGGTACTGTTATATTTTATCTTTTTATGGTTTAAACTTAGTTTTACAAACACCTCCTTTCATATTCATGCAAAAAAAATTCATTAAGCACTCACTATACGTGTTGTAGCAGAAAAGATATAGATTGTTACAATAACATTGTTTAGTGAGACATCGACTGAGATAATGATACGATATCAGTTAAACTGCAAACAAAAGATGAATCACTAGATGGCGCGGAACACTGCTACATAGATGACCGCATTCTGATTCGACCACACAAGTCGCCGATGCGTTAGACCAGCCAATAACTATTGTGTAATGCATGGCGCAGGTAACATCAAAACAAAACACTCTAGCGCCCTTTTTTACACAGCTTACGATCCAGTTCAGCCCGCATCAATCAGTCAATCGATCAATGTAATCAATTCTTTATGACAATTATTCGTTGTTAATTGATGTCATTATTATGATAATGCGGTGATTCCGATCAATCGATTGATTCAAAATAGGTGTCAATCATAAGCATAACTATATTTTTAGAACTCTGTCGAACTAGATTCAACACTTATAATATTAGATATATAAATTCAGGGATAGTTTTTGCGAAAATTAATTGTAAAGAAGGAATTGAAAGTTATTTAACATACACGAGCTAAGTCCCGAGAAAACCAAATTTTAAATAACAATTAATTTAGTGATATAGCGTAGCTTTTAAACGAGCAATTTCCAACGAAAACCTTGAAAAATATAAAAAGGCCTGCTCTTGCGCCGTTCGTATCAGGGTCAAAGATTCAATTGACTGAAGTGTCAAACAAAACGAAACATGTACCTAACTTTCACATGTCTATAATCAAGTAAGCTAGTCTTTGTATGTTATCGTGGCTGCTCTCCAAAACCTACTATAACGAAAGAATTATTTAATGATTATTCTCGGTGCAACTGTAATTTATGTAATTGCGATTAAGTATTAAATTTTTTTATGTGAGTAAGTATTTAAAATTAAGTAATATAATTAGTAAAATTAAGTAGTAATAAAATTTGTAACATTTATAATATAACATTTGTATATAAAATATAATACTTACAGACCACTATTGAATGCTCAAACTGGGCAGGCTGTTGATACTATTTTATATTGTAACATCTTTATTTTAATATCACACAGTTGTTCAATAAATATTTCTGATTTCTGATATCAACAGACTACAAAAGTCAAACATTTAAATCGCATTTTAAAATTGTTTTTACAGAGATTTTCTGTAAGATCTTATCATATTTATGAGCTGTGAGTGTGTACACTACACACTCACAGCTCAACAGTTTGTCTAATATACAAGATATGAAACAATATATGAAACGCCCCGCGGTTTCACCCACGTGGTGATGATGATAATGATGAAGCCTATGACACTTATAAATAACGTGGCTTTATATTGGTAAAATAATTTCCAAAATCCGGTCAATAGAAACAGAGATTACCCCCTACCACCTCACAAACTAAAATATAATATAATGAAAAGTAGACTATTGCCAAAGTACTTACGCAAGCCGTTTATGTCTTTCATACATATTTTAAGGAGCGAATATCACACTAATCAAACTAATATTAAAGGTGAAAGTTTGTCCGTAGTTTGTGTTTGTTACTACTTCACGCTGAAGGCTTTAAGCCTTCAGCGTGAAGTAGTAACGCTTAAAGCGTAGATAGCTTATACTCTATAATAACACATAAGCTGCGTAGCTGTGTAACATTAGCCCGGGAAGAGTTCTCGTGCGATAAAAATTGAGGTAGTGGGAAAATCGTAATCCAAGCGGGTGAAACAGCCAGTAAATTAATAAATATCGTTTGTTGCCGGGATTCGAACCTGGAGACACAGAAGTCACTGACACTAATAACTGGGCCACGGCGACCGTCAATTATTGTTTTTAATAATATCGTATGTGCTATTTATTTATTTATACGTGAGTCTTTTGCCCTCGGTACAGACTTCTTCGATAACAAACAAATTGATTTTATCAAATTTATATATACGAGTATAAACAAATGATTACGGTTTCGTATATATGATAAACTATGGGTTGATATATTATTCATAAGATATATTATATTCGTATAATTATTCCGTTTTATTTACGATGAGTGTTAATATATTAAACGTAACAATGCTTGGCAGGGAAAAAGTTCATTAAACTGACGGCCAACTGAGAGGTACGAGAAAAAGAAGAAGAAGAACTGAGAATATTTGATCAAATCTATTTAGTTATTTGCCGAAAAGTTTTTGAGTAACTAGAACCTCAAGCTTTTCCCTTGCTACTATCCTGATTGTTTTCATCTCAAAAACATAAGATCTCTTGTTTTTTTAACACTATCTCACTTGATGGTGAGTGACGATGTGGTTGAAGATATTATCACGCTAGATCTAAAATGCTTTGGATCTGAAGGACTGCTGCCAGAACACGGAACACACTATTTGCTTGACCGTTTTTGTAACTTGAGAGCGGTAGATATGGTACAAATATAGCTACGTATAGCTTGAATATAAATTTTGAAGTTCCAGTTTATATTCTGAACTAGACGGAAGAACTAAAATGGCATATTTGTCTGTATAATTAAGCAAATACGGTCGTGCATTCCCAGAAGCGATTTAACTGGCCAAGGTCGTCAGCATTAGCTAATTACTCTCATTAAAAAAACTAGTATGGGTTTGTATGAACTTTAGTGTTCAAACCTCCAAAACACCTGGGTTTCATCGTTTACGAGGCAGACTGATACGTTGCCGCTGTCGTGACGTAAAGCTGTAAAGAAGACGATGATGATTAGAATATTTCATAAAGTTCTGGAGTTAAAAAAATATTTATTTTTCTTAAAGGTGATTTGAAATCCCACTAATATATAAAGGCGAAATGTTTGTGTGTATGCTTGTTACTCCGTCACGCGCAAACGGCGACACCAATTTTGATGAAATTTGGTATGACGATAGTTTAGATCCTGTAATAACACAAACTACTTTCTTTTCTATGGATCCCATATTCCGAAATAAACGTTCATTTATTTATTATTATTTAGTTCCGGAAAAAATATAGCTCCCGTAGGATAACTGAGGTAGCGAGAAAACCGTAGTCCACGCGGGTGGAACCGCGGGGCGCTACTAATCTTTTAAATAGAGAATGAATAAGTATTTTCAAATCACAGATGTGGGAGATTATATCGAGATTTACATTATTATTTAGTTTTCAAAATGAATTTCCATTAATGTTATTGCATTATGATATAGAGATTTTTCGGCTTGTATCGATGCAAAGGATAGGCAGCCAACATGTTCGCCGCCACCATAAACAACTTCTGTGACCATGACCGTCACATAGACTAAAGTCGCCTACACTCTCCACCAACCAGTTTATCTGACACTTGTCTCTCCCGATATAGGGTCACATTTTCCAACGTAAAATATACTGTAAGGCTCACACTTAGCTGGCTATGCATTATCGCCCACGCTGAAGTTACGATCGCGTCTCTTACTAATTGAACATATCGGTCTTTGACACGAGTCTGATGTTTGGACAGTCAATTATTGTTTCTACATACTTTCAAAGAATAAGCTCAAGGTTGCAAAAGTGGTTTTGTCTTTAATGGAATGTTTTGTTTTGTAATAATCTACAGGTATATTATAAAAGGAAACCGTGAATAACTTATAAACATAATAAATTAATAATATATTAACACATATTTGACACAAGGGCGAAAATTATTAAAGGACGGTACCATATTATTTTATACTATTAAACTAACAAAACCCCAAGCTCTTAAAAGGGGGCTTCCATAAGTTACGTGAGGTTTTTTTCGCGATTTTTCGATCCCCCTCTCCCCTTGTTAAGATGTCGTAAGATATAGATAGATATATATATTTGCATATATAAATGTATTAATATGTGCTGGATTGCGTTGGGATTGTTAAATAAAATCTTTTTTAATTATAAAAATAGTTGGGAGTAGTATTTGATAGTATTTTTAGATTTTTTTTTTTTTTTTTAATAACATTTACACAAAGTCTTCAGATCCCAAACTAGGCAGAACCTGTACTATGGTAACCTGATGACTGATATATACACTTATATACATATACACACCCAGACACAGGTCAAACAGACATGTTCATGCACACAAATGTTTGACCTGTCCGGGAATCGAACCCGGGACCAGCGGCTCAGAAGGCAGAGTGCTACCAACTGCGCCAACCGGCCAGTCAAATTTAGTTAGTAGTAGTTAGTATTTAGATTAACTATTAAGAACATATACAATCACACAAAAATATATTTATTACAATTTACCCAGTTTTCTCGCAACTTCACAATGTTCCTTGCTGAAATAAAATTGCATGATATTTCGATTGTCTACCGATTCCCCCACGTCCCCCGATTGAGTGAGATTCGGTTTGGCCCCCTCCCCCCTAAACACCTCACGTAATTAATGGACGCCCCGAAAACAGCTCTAACTATTTGAATAAAGGTTCTACTTGAAACACGTTACGGTTTACAAACTGTGCAATTCATCCGATCGTGTTTGCCACACGCCTGCAAAATGTGGAACGAGCTTCCTTCCTCGGTGTTCCCGAGTACAATATGGAATTCTTCAAAAGAAGAGTTAACAGGGTCGGATCGGCAACGCATCGTAATTCTCCCCGCGTTACAGATTGGCGACGGTGATCGCGTACCATCAGGCGGCCCGTCTGCGTATATCTCACCTATTACACATGAAAAAAATCTAGATAGATGATGTTTTAGTTGGGAAAACGCCTAAGCGATTATAAAACTAAATTTGAAGACACATACGCACTTTGCACGTTATATAAAATCTGTTAATAAGGGCCCTATCTTAGTGCGGCACTGCAAGTATATATAAAGTGTTATCCTAATCTGTATTGTACCTAGTTGTAAATTTTACTATGAAATGAATATTTTATACTTACTTTATACTTGTACTTATCAAATACGCTTTCCTGAAGATCGCTCGTCGCTTACATTTGGAGCACAGCTATTTAACCTGAGCCAGCGACGGACGTGGGGTCTCGGAGCGGCCGTGACCAGCTCTACGCGCGGCGTCGTATGTAGGTGACCTCGAGCTGGCAGGACCTTCGAATTTCACTCTTCGCGTATTGACATCTTCTCAACGTAAAGTTTTTTCTTTCAAGGTAATTACTGTATTATAATTTTGTTTAAATTATCTACTTTTAAAAATCTTAGGGAATAGCTAAATTTTGACGGTCGCCGTGGCTCCGTGGTGAGTGACATGACTTTTGGGTCTCCCGGGTGGTCAAACATTTGTGCCACGAGTGTAAGTGTTTTTCCCGGGTCTGGGATGTTTGCATGTTGTGATTGTGTTTGATGCTCCCGTGACACAGGGAATCCTAGTGTGGGGGTTTTTCAGTGTTAAAAAATGTATAATATCGAACATAAAAAGTGTATACTGTACTGTACAGTATAAACAATATCATAAAAATCACTGATAGCCATTTAATAGACCTGAGTATCAATTCTACTAACACATTGCTCATAGATTGTCAATGAATTGTCGTTGAATTGTTTATTCTAGTTTTGCTATTCTACTTGGAGTATAATTGTAATGGCTACAAAGATTTAATTTCTACCGCAATTCAATTGTCTACAATACAATCGCATGCAATTGTTATTTTAGCGGAATATCAAGTATATTTATGAAGGCCAAAATTACCAACTGAAACTGAATGCTCCCCACGCTCTAAGCTGGATGCTCAACGAGTGTGTTCTACATTGTTACAGTTCATTTTTTCCTCAGACAACTTCAATCAGAAGAACTATTGTTATTAAATCAAACGGGGCTTGATTGCGAGAAAAACATTTAGTAATTTATTTACCTCGACGTTTTTTATTTACCAGTCTTCTCGTGACCACGACCAATGCAACTTGGTCGAAACGTTTTTTCTAAAAAAATTTTAGAAAAATTACTAAATGTTTTTCTCGCGATCAAGCCCCGTTTGATTTAATAACAATGTGTTCGAATCGCAAAAGTCTAAAAATTACAGAAGAACCATTATTGACCATTATGACCAGCTTTGAATGTTCTATGGCTGAGATGATAATGATTCATTTGTTACAACCAATAGCAATAAGAATGGTAATATTTAAGTCACAATTTAACCTCATTCGCAAACATATAAAACACTATTACTATATAACAATACAGCGGTTAAGTTTAACAATCGTGGATCAGGGCGTTGTTTACTTTTAAGGTTCCGTGATGTACAGATGGATCCTCATACATCTAATAATGTAAAGATGTTACGATTTTATATGACATACCCTCATTGCTTTTTTCTTCTTCGCCCAAAAATTAGTGTAAAGAAAAGATCACTCCCTAAGACCCTCTAGCACATGATTGATTTACCTATTTATTAAAGTAAAAACAGTTCACAATACATCTCAGAAGAATCTGTATTCTTCTTGGGACTCTGTAGTCTCAATTGATTTCTTAATGCAGTAACAGAAGTGGAACAATATATATCTTTTGGAAGTAACAGATTTAAAAATACATATTACCTACCTGAAAATGTTTGTTTACTCTTCGATAAAATCGTGCCTATGATCCAATTTATCTTTATTGAATCCATTACCACTGGTATCTTTTCTTCTATTTGGAAGGAAGCCCAGATCACTACTAGTCTTTAAAAGTGCAAACCTTTCTCTTACTCCAAATATCGTCATATTTCCATTATCCCATTCCTCTCGAAATTTCTTAAGCGTCTTATCCACCAGCACCTAACCTCATTCCTGATCAAAACTAACCTCCTCAACTCATTGCAATCTCGATTCCGTCCAGGTACAGCACTCTCTCAGCTCTCAGCATTAGTTAAGATTAATGATGATATCAGGTACGGGTGACTGGGCGTTTAAACTTTGATCAAGAAATAACATTAATTTTGAAATATTATTAGGTTATCTAAGCTCTCATAACATACATCTAATCGCGGTGATCGCTTGATTTCGTAGTTACCTTTATAGGCATTGGCAGCGTGTACGCATTGATAACGCTTTCTCATTGTGGTGTACAACGACTGCAGGTGTACCTCAGGGCGGCGTTTTATCACCTTTTCTTTTAACAATTTTCATTAATTACTCTCTCATCATATTTTTTCTTCCTACTACCTGTATGCAAAGTTATACTGCAGACAAACAATTCGTCGACAGCAATCGAGACCATAAATTCTGATTACAACGACTCTTCGACTGGAGTAATTCATATGGTCTTAGTACGGAGAAAACTCAAATCAATATTATACGAGTAGTTAGTTCAAAAATGATATCTCAGGTTGACTGATTTCATTTTTCACAGGTACTATTTCACGGAAAAGTTATTAATATTAGTGAGACTGTAAATGATTTGGGAATTTTAATCGATAAGAAACTATATTGGGTGCCTCAAGTAACAGAAACAAGCTGAAAAGTCTTTTTTTCCGGTTCTCGTCTGAGAAAGCTGCGGAATTTCCTGCCTATTGCCACTGAAATTGCATTTGAACAATGCCTTTTAGGCTATACCGACTCATCATGTCCAGATTTAATCCAGTACCAGTTTATTAAGATTGACCGATTACAAAAATTTTGTGTGAGGTTCATTTTTGGACTACGTAAGCTGGAGTGGTTACCCATTCGACTTTGCCGGAATGTCCATACTCTTAACCTCCCACTATCCTCTTTATCCCCACTATGGCTTCTTATGTTAAAGAGCGTTTTCGCTTCTTCAGGACACTCACTCTCTATCTTTACGTCCTTCCGATAACCTTCTACTTAGTATGTCTATGAATACTTCTCAATTCTATGCAAAGTTTTTCAGGCAGTAAATTTTTGGAACTCCTTGGCTGTAGGCCTACGACGCCACGAGCTAAATTTGTGAGCTGTACATAAAGTTTCAATCGTTTTAACTACATCCCCATTTTCTTGAAATCCTTCTGTATGTATCAAGTGACACGCGTGAGTTTTGTCGTTTATTAAATTAAAACAGGTAAATAGTACATTTTCGTATCATATCTCCATTCGTAAGTGTTGAAAGTTCACTGCTGGATGTAAGCCTCCCGAACTGATTTCCATAAAGAACTGGTTGAATTGAAATTATTACTTATTTGCTTTGGCATGCTCTGCAGCGTGAACGGCCTGATAGATAATAATATTAAAACTCACGTTCATAATTACTTTACACTGTTTTTTTACGGGTATAATGGTGCGTTAGTCGTAACGTCCCGTCTCGCACTCAAGATCCTGATGAAGGCTTCCGGAAGAAGCCGAAACAATTGTCGATCGTGATCGACTACGCGTAAGTACCACGTTATACACGGGTATAACGTGGTATTTTACGGAAATAACAATGTAAAGGCCTGATAGATTTTAACTTGGGTGACGTTCGTCTTAAATGTGGGAAGGCTTTATGTAACAAAACTATTTTAAAAAATCACTCACTTGCTGGCAAGTATAAACTGTAGTCGCAATTATCATAAATCAAAGGACAATACATTTTCTTTTATTTGAACAGATGAATTGTAATTTAAATTATTATTCACATCACGGACTGATTAAGTCGCTTAATCGATTACTTTATTGTGAAAATTTCGGGCTATATTTTAGCATTATATTTCTTAATATCCTATCGTATTATAAAACTGCTCTGTTAACACAGTAAAACGGAATTCATTATCATCATCTCAGGAATGAGACATCAACCGCTGGAATGACGCTTCCATCATTTGAAGCGATGATAGCTCAGCGGGGGAGCGTTGGCTGTCAAACTGACACTGATTCGATCCTCAACAACAACTTGATCTTCCGGTGAAGGTAACACCATTAACAAATTCCCAGCATGGTGGTAGGGTACTCTCGAGTACCCGCCTGGCTAGTTTGAAAAACTGTCATCAATCACATAGTGTGTTCAGGCAGCAGTCCTTAAGAGTCCGTGAGAAATCTAGGTCTGGCGTGATAACATCCTCGACCACATCGTCACTGACCATCAAGTGAGATAGTAGACAAACACTAGAACTACAAAATATAAAAAAAAAACATCGGGTAATTTATAATCATATTTTTTTTATTTTTTTTTAAATACTTAGATATAGTTTAATAATAATAATAATAATAAAAAATACAGAACAGTACATTGATGTAACTTAACTAAAATAGACTAAATATAAGGTACAATATAGGATACAAATTTATAGTAATAGTTTCATGTTAACACACAAGAAAGCACTTTTTATTTAGACATTGTCTAAAAGAATCCAAAAAATATATTTTTTTATATATATATATTATATAATATATAAAGTTATAATATTTTGATTATAACTAATAAAAAAGTAAAATTCTTTTGCAATTAGAAATTTATTTTCACATTTTTTTTGTTTTTACATATTATAAGTTTGCGTTTGACAACTGTCTCACCTGATGTTAAGTGATGACATTGGTCCCATAGAAATGTAATCAACAGCAGTAAGATACTTTTTACTTCTGATGATCTTCATTCTCAAGAAAATATTGAAGATGTTTCACCTCGAAGTAGCAGAAGTAGGATTTTAGATGCAGTATGTTTTGAAACTGTAATTATCAGCGTACAATAAATGATTTCCGTTTTGTACATTATTTTCTTTTATAATATTTATGGATACAACAACCATAGCCCCGCGCAATACAACTACTACGAAATATATGGTCTAAGGGAGCCCCAAATACAGGCTTTGCCCATTCAGAGCCCCAAAACTTTTGTTAATTTGATAGTGATTGCCAAAAAGTAATTAGCTATACCTACTGATAAGTTATAAAAATTTATTATTTTTCTGGTAATAAAAATATTCTCTATTGTCTATTGTACAATTATTTTGCACTATTAGCGCCCCGTGGTTTCACTCGCATGGATTACGGTTTTCTCGCTACCTCAATTATCCCACGGGAACTATACTTATTTTGGGATAAAAGTAGCCTATGTGTTAATCTAGGGCTTAAACTATCTCCATATCAAATTTCATGGAAATCGGTGTAGCCGTTTGAGCGTGAAGAAGTAACAAACATACACACATACACACAAACTTTCGCATTTATAATATTAGTAGGATATTCCAGAAAAGTTGATGCCTACAGAACACCTTACACCTTTCGCTGATTCGCTCTTTTACAGTGTTCAACCTTCAATTACTTTGAACACGGCAAAGCGTTATGACATAGTGACATGTGCCACAGAAACGTGATTTGAGGAAACACGTGTTCGTTCATTATAACCACGTTTGTTAGGAACTCAATTCGCTATTTTACGATCATTTTACCACGGATTGTGACGTCATTATAGTTTCATTATACCATTGCATAGGTATATCTGCAGTTCTGCATCTCATCGTCTACTATTGAGGTAGGGATACATAATTTTGGAGGTCATAAATGTTCCATCGTCAAGGAGCTAGGGGTTTGGCAGCTCAGGTCACCGCCTTTCATGACTTTATAGGCTCTAGGCAATGATATTTTACTAAAGATGACGTATATTCATACTGCGCGGTGCTCAGATTTCGTTCCTTTACGACATAAACATGCTTACTGCGACGGATAATATGGTACAAATAATATAGAAAAGGATAGCTATATGTTTAGACTTGCGCTTGAAATACGCGTCATAATCAAAATTACTACAATTGACTTAATTTTGCCGCCTCAGTTTCCGCGCGCTTGTGCGACATCTACCTCATATAAACATATAATATCATTGGCTCTAGGTGATATGCGATAAAGGCACCGATGCGTTCCTTTGGAGATCCCGCCTAGATCCCTTTGTAAAGCATAGAGGCTCGTCACCGGGGGATTTATTGAACCACTAGAAAAGAACATCACATAACTTCGCTGCACCCTCAAATGTAGCGCGATATCTTTGTGTTAATCCAGGGTTTAATTTAACTATACGTTTGAGCGTGAAGAAGTTACAAACATACACACAAACTTTCGCATTTATAATATTAGTAGGATAACATCACGCTACGAAGACGTATACCTGAGGTAGGGGGAAAACCGTAGTCGACGCGAGTGAATATGCGTGGCGCAGCTAGTAGCTTATATTATAAATATTAGCTCATGGGATGAAAATAGGCTATTTCATAGGATATAATATCGACTTCTATCGATAAATTAATTAGTATTATTATCGAATATGTATATATTATATAATAAACAAATAAAATTTAATTTATTCAAATAGGTAACGACAGATTCCGTCTTTGAGTCTGGAATGAGCTTCAACGTATTTGAAAAAGTAAATATTTAGATAACAATTATCAGCAGACCGCGAACCTCTAATAACAGTTGCTACTTGCTGTCTTTCTACTCCATCGAAATGTTTCCAATACAACGCTGTTTTATCACCGTTATCGGAGAAATTCAAAGTTTTAAGCGAGTAATGGTTACGCTTTTATACAATTAATCACAGAGATGGTGATGTGATGGAGCGAGGTAAGCGGGTTGATTGGTACGTAATCGTCTGACGCCGGCATATCATTGGTCGTAGGTACACCGTGGTCATGCCCGCTTCGAGATTTCAAACGTGGAATCCAAGGCTGATTGCTCGGGTGAGCACTCACTTTTTAACCGACTTCAAAAAAGGAGGAGGTTCTCAATTCGACCTGTATGTTTTTTTTGTTTTTTTTATTTATTTGTGTTTGTTACCGCATAACTTCCGACTGGATGAACCGATTTTGATAGTTCTTTTTTTATTTAAAAGCCGGTGCTTTCCGTGTGGTCCCATTTAAATTTCATCAAAATCGAACGAGAACTTTTTGAGTTACAAGTCAAAAACTGAAAAATACGTGCTTATATTACACGATATTATACCTAGTAGCGGGTGAAGACATCGGTGAACATACCTACACCACAATAACAATTGATCCCATGAGTAACATAGGTCACTAAATAGAGTGAAAAAAAAAATTTTTACCAAAAAATGGAACCGACTTCAACACTCGTAAGTATGAAATAACTTGTCGAAGTCGGTACCATGAGCACAATATTTTATATCAGTTACTTTTGAACTATCATGGTACCGACTTCAACAAGTTATTTCATACTTTTGAGTGTTGAAGTCGGTTCCATTTTTTGGTAAGAATATTTTCTGTAATACTGTAGAGCCCTATTGTCTAATCCTAACATTGCAATGATTCAATTTCATATGTCAGACATTAACGCTTGACTTCATACATGGAATTTTGGTATTTTGATAATGATTGAGACAAAACACGTGAATCGATTCCCTAAATCATTGAAACAACAGCAATATTAAGAAATCACCATAGCTTAATATCAATATTTATTAATTTATGAATATTGATATTAAACTATGTATATATATAACAAAATTCGAGATAAATGATAACACCGGCCAGACACCCAAGGTCACTTTCATTATTACAAGCTACGATAGATATCTTTGTGTGTATATAATAAGTGTGTGGGCAGGGCATATAGATGGAAGAACTGATGGCCGTTGGGGTCGAAAAGCTCTCGAATGGACCCGACTAAGATCGCATGCAAGGGCTAGATACGGGCCGCTTCAAGCCGGTTCTTGTAGAAATCAATGGGGGAGGCATATGTCCAGCAGTGGACGTCCTATGCCTAAGATGATGATAGATATTTACACAAAGACAATTGCCGTGTAAAATGAAACAGTTTTGTCAAAGATAAGGTTACATTACTGTTTGATTTTTTACTATCCGTCAGAGATTATATCTGTTTACAAAAATACAGGAGATTGACAAAAACTGACCTTCAGATTGTCTCAAAGTAACATAGGTAAGTTACCTAAGTCTATAAACACACGAATGAAAAACGTGCCATTTGTGTAATTATGCTTCTTTTTACCTTACACAAGTGTATTTGTCTCATGTGTTATATTATGTAAGCAATTAAGACTTATGTAGTCTAGAGTTGCAAGAAAGATGGTGTGTACTTGTGTCAGTTGTGTCTGAACAAATATTATCGCCATTAATATAGTCAGGTTTCTTATTGCATTTATATTAAATTAATATTTGGCCGTGTTGATAGAACGGAATAAAGTCTTTTGCTCTCTTTTGCTCTTCCTTCATCATAGATAATGTTGCCAACTTCATTCTTATAAACCTAAAAGTGGGCGACCATAAAAAATTATATACCTAAGAATTTTTATAAAAGTGGGCGACCATAGAAAATTATATTTTTTTTTTTATAAAAGTGGGCGACCATAGAAAATTATAAAAGATTTTTTATAAAAGTGGGCGACCATAGAAAATTATACAAGATTTTTTATAGAAAGATTTTAGTCTAGTTTACTGTGTGTGTTGGCTGAATGCTGTAAGTGCAGTAAACATTTGTATTTACATAAATAAATTACAAAAAATATTTAGCCTCAATTTCTGCAAGACAAAATGCAACTGCTGTTGGAATTGAAGTACTTGTTACTTAGTTGAAGTGGCAGTGGCTAGGGCACATAGCTCGAAGAACTGATGGCCATTGGCGTCGAAAGGTTCTCGAATGGAGACCACAGTTCGGCAAGCGCAGCACAAGACACCCACCGACCAGGTGGACAGACGACCTGACTAAGATAGCAGGCAAGGGCTGGATGCGGGCCGTCATAACTATGGTATTATTTTATAGTTTAGTTGACACGTAGAAAGAAAAGAAGCTAAAAAAACTCAAAATTATCTATCTAGCAAATGGTCACGGTTAAATAAACCTCGGTATAAAATAATACGAATTATCTGGACAACAATACTAATTCCCATGCGACCTATGCGTCGAAAATAGTAAGAATAGCTTTCCTAACAATACAAACTATGCAAACACATTGCTTATATCACATCATCTAATTAATTTATCTTTATTAGGGCGCCCTCCAAATCACAATTGAATTCACAATCAAGCTATGACCTCATGTGCGGGCGCACTTCTAAACAATGTGCAGTTCTCACGCACTTACTGCGCTCTCATAAGTAGAACATCTCCTAACATTTTTAACACTCTTATTGTAAAGGGAAAAGGTTTATTTTGCATCAGTCTATTAGATGCAACTGATTGATAGTAACGGGTCTTTGTTTAATACAAATTGTGGCTAAATATGAGACTATTGGGCGAAGCGGTTCAATGAAATCTTGCAGTAGATATTTTAAGGGGAACTGTTTTTGTGTTTATTGAACAAAAGTACATTGCCATATACGTGCCATGGCTGTTCACGTTAGAATCTGTTATTTACTAAGGCAAAGTACCTTAAATAATGTAGATATTTTTCAGTAATGTATATATGATCTCAAAAGTGACTAATTTCGGTAAGTATAAAAATAAATAAGCATAGTTATAAAAAGTAACATATAGCGTCACGCATTAATTAAAATTAAATTTTTGAAGGAATTTGTTTAAATGAGTTTTGGCCTTGACCTAAAAAAACAATTTGTGAATTCTTAAATTTTATACTAGATATCTTGAAATTTAAGCAGATGCTATTGTCGCCGTTGTTTTCAAGCAGGGTTTTGAGGCGAGAAAAGGATTTGTTACATTGGCAGTTATACTCAGCCTTCTATTTCCGTTATTTGCAAGGCTGCATCGACCACGAGGCACCTTGGTGGCTAATAATTTCAAACGGTCTTCACGCGTTAAACTGTTATTTCCCACGAATAGCGCGCGTTTTATCACCGCGTTATTTATTACCCAGAATCTTGGCTTCATGGTACTTGGCTTCAGATGACACGGAAATTGAATAAGAACTAAACAAATTGGCAAAATAAACAAAACCTTTTCTATTTTGAGGTATTTATTTTCAGGCTTCATGATATTGGAGATATAAGACCATATACATATGTAAATAAATAAGTAATAGTAGTAAATAAGAACACCGATAACGCAAACGCAAATAAAACAGCGGCAGTTACTTCATTATATATTTATTTACAACAGAACAAACTGAGAAAAAATTAGTTGTCTGTAAAGTCGGTTTACGGACGATAGATTTACGTGATAACGTCATAATCATTTATGACTTTGACTTTGACTTTGATTATTTTATGTAATACAAAACTCAGGTGGAACGTTACGAGGAACGTTACTATTTTTCATGAGTGTTGCTGGTATTCATCAATTTATAAAACGTTATCACGTCAAAAAGATATACGTAACCATACCACAATAACTAAACTAGATTCAATAGTTTTCATTTTTTTCTAATGAAATAAAAAATAGTACACATATGAAAGTTGGGATGTAACAGACATTCGTCATAGTTTAACCACGGGGTTGAGCTTTTGGTAAATGATACATCATGATGAAATACACGACATGGACTTAGCCTAATATCTAAAGTGGCTGGCCTGGCTGGTACCACTCTCAATATGTTGACACAAACTATACATAGACATGGGATATATCATTGGGTACCAGTTTTCCAGGTCTCGTATTTTTACCTTCAATTACATGTTAAAAAAAGTGAACAATCATAATAAAATGCTAATAACAAAGCATTATTACAGCACAATCAAAAGTCTTCAAATAAACAAGTTACTGACACACAAAAATGCTATAATGACCCTTAGTTATAAAAAGGTCCAAGTTGGTATTCATAGCTGGTGACAGTAGCGACTAGAACTTAGAAATGTTCTGCTTGCCAGGGCTGCAAATACTAGAGTGTATCTAGGACTCCTTCTTTTACTCATATCATATACCTATACCGTAGAAGAACGAAAGTCGCCGATATAGTCCAGGGGATTAGCAAGTTGAAGTGGCAGTGGGCAGGGCATATAGTTCGAAAAACCGATGGCCGTTGGGGCCGAAAGGTTCTCGAATGGAGACCACAGACTGGCAAGCGCAGCATAGGACGGCCACCGACCAGGTGGACAGATGACCTGACTAAGATCGCAGGCAAGGGCTGGATGCGGGCCGCTTCTAACCGGTCCTTGTGGAAATCAATGGGGGAGGCCTATGTCCAGCAGTGGACGTCCTATGCCTGAGATGATGATGATGATAGACCTATAATATATAATAATGACGTTTTAAAAAAATTCATATGGTTGGCTAGAGACCGTAAGAACGTAAAGAGCTCTTCTGTCTGTCCTTTATGTATAAGTATACACAGTACACGTAAGAAAGCTAAACAACATTACAATTATTTCAAGTACCTACATGATTAAAATCAAGAGGCTAGGAAACGATTATAAACTTTACATTATTGGCAAAGAAGTATACATAGAGTGAGAAGAAGAGGCGATGTCAAATGCGCTTGTTCCTGTGGTGTTTGTAGCAGTTGAATGAGCATATTATATGCCTTAGATCAGTGTTAACAGAAGCTTATATTCTTTAGTAATTCCGCTGATGGTTTCATCTTATGCTTACAGTCGGGGCATTTCGATCGAACTATGCCTGGAGCTCCACAACCATAGCACTTTACCACAAATTGTGGCGGTGGCGATTCTGGGCTTTCTAAATCATTACTTCTTTGCTTTGTCGCTGCCGCCGGCTTTTCCAAGTCTTCCTCAACTATCTTCTTTTTCTTTCTTAAACAAACTTCCGCAGTATGTCCGTGCATTCTACAGAAATTACAACGACTACCTTGTCGACGTTTTTTTTTGGAGTTATTTTCTGATGTTTTCACCTTTGAAGATTTTTCAATCTCTCTCGCCCGTTCCACCAAACCTTCAAAGGAATATATACTAGGTCTTGGAATAGCGTTTTTAATTGCTGATTTTAGTAACCAATAAACCATGTCGATTTGTTGACATTCTGGGTGTCCAGGATTAGGTAGTTGTGAGAATAATAACCTTTTCTTAGCTACAAAATCTTCTGTACGTTGATCGTTCAATTGTTTGGTCGACATAATTTCTTCGTATAAGATATAAGCAGGTTTTTTAGGTGCAAAGGCGTGTCGTATTTTAATCAGAAACTCACGCCAGTCTTTTACACTATCCTTGACCCCTTCCCACCATAACGCGGCGTCACCTTTTAACAAATAATGTATTGCATTCAGAGCTTCACTATCAGTAATGCGTTCACAATTTTTATATGCGTCCACGTGTGCTAAAAAAACATCTAGAACATCGGGCTCTTTATCGCCAGCATAATATACGGAGCATTTCATTAGCGATCCCCTCGCCCTGTTAGATCCGATAGTTGCAAGCAGTTCTTCAAATTGTTTATCTGTGAATTCCATAGCCATCTTTGTATATCTGCTTGAAGAATGTATGAGGTAAAAGAAACAGCGCGGTTGCTTTGCCACCGCCTTTCTTGCCAGTATTACAAAAATGATCGGTCCGTGGAGCGTTCGGTAACGAAGCACTCCAGTACGCGAGGTTTTTAAGCGCCTGCTGGTCCGGCTAGTTCCAAAACGTGTGGAAGCTATGCCGTGCGCGACAGAACTGAGGGTATATTTGCGATGTGGTGCATATAGCGGCCGTGTTCGGCAGAGTTCGGTTGCTTCGGGTGTTCTCGGGCCAAATAATACAACTAACTCACATGTAAAGTTGGCGGGAAAGGCGTGCGATGACGCGCGACGCGCCGCCGCGCGCCGCCGCGCCGCATTACGCGACTCGATAAGTACTTATAGCGACGACGCGACGCACGGCGTCATAATCGATGGTACGTACTACCTACTTAATGAGTCAAACGGTTTATTTACCAAGTGATATTTATTAATAAATGAAACTCCAAGGAAGTACAGTCAACATCATTTCACGTAGGTAGGTAATTTCGATTGTATTTTAACCAATAATATTATAAAAAAGTATGAGGTTCTAGCGTCTACGGCGTGGACCGTGCAGCGAGTATTTTTCTTTACTAAATATTTATATTAAAAAAAATAACATACGGGTCGAATTGAGAACCTCCTCCTTTTTTGAAGTCGGTTAATAAAAGATCAAAGTGTCAAAATGCACAAACGGCTCCAGTAAAACTAATGCCTGCATCTGGCTGTAATTGTTTTAAGTCCAATTTTAGTTACGTGATATTAGAGCGTAACATTTCTTACTTTCTATGGTTTTAACCATCCGCTGCCGCGAACAAAGTGATTCCCAGTAACCATTGTGTATGCTCGTGCGGCTCGCAGAATAATTTTAATTCTACTTATTACAGTCCCCTTACGAACGTGTCTGGAACAAGTCTCTAAAGATACCATGACAATAATTCCACAGCCATTTCTTAAGTTAGATTTTAATCTTAGAAATTTATTGAGGTTCGCATATATAAGAATGTCTAGACCAGAAGGTTTGACTTACGTTGACCCTTTGAACTCGTCAGCCTCGTAACGAAAAAGTTAATCCGTAACTAAATTCTTGAACCAAATGTAACGAAAATATAAATACATGCTAAATTTGTGTCATGGTTTATCTAAAATGTTCTTAGTGATTTAATTAATATTTTTCAATAACAAATAGTTTAATATAATATCCATCACCTAGTCCTCTCATCAGTTCATCTTTCTTTATACCAAAATCGGTTCAGTGGTTAAGGCTTGAAAACGTAATTGACAGACAAAGACCTTCATATAATAATATTAATTAGGTTTTTGATGAATCCCAGATAAATTATATTTTGTCGGGATAACAACTAGTACAAGTGTTAGATATTAAATCATTTATTTTTGTATTCTGTTAAAGAACTTTATTCTCATACGAAATATATTTCACTTACAGTGAGATACATAGAAATTTACAAAATTAGCACAATTTATTGGTCCTTGGCGCTTGTTGCGATGTGTAACTTAAGTTTGTTCTTGAATGCATCTATACTTTTACTTGTTTTTATTTCACTTAATAGCTTATTGAACAGTTCTGCTCCTTCGCTCAATAATGTCTTCCTTCTGTAGTTTGTCCTTGATGCAGTCACTACAATTTTATAGTTATCTCGTAGTTAAGTATCGTTAATGAGGCTGACAACCATTATTAGCAATTTACGTACAGCATTGACAACCTATGATTCGTTTTGTTGTGAAAGAAAACGCACAAGAAAAAAAGAAAAAAAATGCCTCGACCTTGCTCCTAATATGGATAATACTGTAACAACTTTGTTAATAAAGAACTATGACTGTATGTACGTACCTATGTCCTTTTTTTCTTAGTTCTTTTCGAAAGCTCTTAGAGTTTTTCGTCAGTCTGTAAGTTACTCTCGTACTCGTACTCGTACTCAATGTACCTTGAGTTCTTCAAGGTATGTTTGCTGCCAAAACGACTCTGACCTTTGAAAGATTGGCTCAGAATGTACATAGTAAAAAAATAAATGAAAAACTATAGGCTTAATATAAAAGACGCATGTCCTACAATGAGCGCGTAAAAGTTAATAATGATTCTGTTGGGTTATAGGTGCCCGTAATTCACACACACCCACTCACTAGGATACCCTGTGTCGCGGGAGGCATAGACACACACAATCACAATACACAAACATCCAAGACCCGAGAACAAACATCCTTGCTCATCACATAAATGTTTGCCCAGGCCGGGATTCGAACCCGGGGTCGCGGTTCCAAAGTCAATGTCGCTGATCACTGAGCCACGACGACCGTCGAATTACAGCTCGTACCGAGTAACTTCCCTTATATCGTACTATACGTGTCGATAAGCACAAACGCGCGTGTGCACGTGTCGGTTTGTCTATTATGCACTGATAACGGCGCTTATCAAATAATCAATATAAAATATCACTTATCACATATATATTTCTTAGTACTTGTGACTAATTGAACACTATTCGAATCAGCGGTTAAGTAATAAAGTTACCTACATTCATTTTAGGGCTCCGTAGCCAAAGGGTAAAACGGGACCTTAATACTAAGACGCCGCTGTCCATCGTCTGTCTGTTTGTGATCAGTCTGAGCCGTGATAGACAATTCATATTTTTACAGATGGTGTATTTCTGTTGCCGATATAACAACAAATACTATAAACAGAATAAAACAAATATTTGAGGGGTTACTACAGACAACAGACAAATACAACAGTTTTTTTTGTCGTTTCCGATATATAATGGTATACGGGACCCATCGTGCGCGAGTCGTACACGCACTTGGCTGGTTTTTTATATTTTCTCTTCTTATGGTAATATTTTTAAAGTTACGCTTCCGATAAGTATATGCGTTTGAAAATAATTATAGTTGTTGAACTTGATCTAGCTCTTAGCCAAAATCTCAGTTGATGGTCAGTGAATCGAAGGTGAGATCAAGCTAAACCTAGAATGTGTGACTGTCTAAGTCACTCTCAAAACCAGCTTCCTGACAAAGTGTGTGATGGCTGATAGTTTTTCAAACTTGATGTGGTAGCTAGCAAGGTGCTGGAAAGTATGCTACCACCATGTAATGTGAAAAAGGGTCCTATTTGAACAGATACTGATCATTTTTCTTGGAGTAGGAAATAAGTTGGACGATGCCGTCAATCAGATACCTCCGGATCGAATGACATAAGCTTGAATTTGCTATTATGTGACATTCGGATGAGATCCGAGAGCTCTGGGCAGTTCCTGTGCCCCCTGGCTGGCTGCCATCCGCGTTATAAGCATATGACATGCCTATAGGGGAGGTTAAATGCGTTCAAGCCTGTATGCCAGTTGAAGGTAAATGGATACAGCTAATATTACAAACTAGCTGCGCCCCGCGGTTTTACCCGCGTGGTGATAATTGATGATGATGAAAAGTTGTCTATGTGTTATTCCGGGACCGGAAGTATTTACATACTTAATTTCATCCAAATCCGTTTAGCCCTTCTAGCGTGACTGAGTAACAATCATCCAACAATCCATCTATCCAAACTTTCACATTTATAATATTATAGTGGGATAAAGAATAGGAGGTGTTATTAAAAATCTTTGAAAATATTAATTAAAAATAAAGGTAAATGTCTGACACTTCTAGTCCTTCCTAACTCTGTATGGAAAAGAGCAATGTCTAGCATTAGCGTCCTGTTTAAGCAAGATGTTAAAATCACTCACAAGAAACACGTTTACTGTCAATTGTCAGCTTCCTTCCCCCTTGGGCAAAATTTTGCAATAACTTGTTTTTACAATTCTTCGTTGTAAAACTCTCCGGCCTCCGGAAGAATGACCCTAGTTTGAAATCTTCCGTATAGAGTTCACAATTTTATGAAAAATATATTTCAAGCACCAGCTCGAGGACTTTATTTCACTACTTTATTTTACTAATCGACTACTACTCACTAAACTACTGTCCATCCAAAGGTTGTCTTGAGAGACAACCAAGAACAACAAGACAACAAAGAAATCGCTATAAGCGATAAGACCGCCCATTTCACGTGCCTTAGTTTAAGAGTGTATGTAAAATAATTTTAAAGTTTATTATCATGGTAATTGCAATAAAGAGTTATTGTATTGTATTACACTTTTCACACTTTAGAGTTTGTTTACAGGGCTGATGCATTTATTAAAATAAAATATTAAAAACTAATTACAATACTGCAGCTACTACAAAAACATTTGAGCAATCCACTAGCTATTGGCAGCCTATAGATAACTTAAATGCTCTAACCCGCTACCAGTTGGCAGCGTGCCCAGACTGCTAGCGGCATTGCCACGATAAATTGCAGTGCTGATCCGTTGAGACAAATATGTGCCAGCATTTTGGTCGAGCGTCACATCGATCAAACGCTATGATAAGTTTTGGAAAATCCGATGAGCTCCCGGTCCCCACGGGCCCAATGTCTTGACCCCAAATGGTTTATGTGTAACCACTACTTAATAAAAATAATCTAACTAGTTGTAAATATTAAACAACAATAAAATGTACGACATCTTTAAATTTACATATCCAATTACACAAAGAAAAATTCAGTTATTCGAGTCTAGTATGATACGTCTCCAAATCTCTAAATTAATTGCAAAATCTCTTACAGGCTACGTGTACTAACATACATTTGATACCCCAACCAAAACATCCATGAACAACTATTATATGTAAATAAATACTTACTGGCCATCATCAAATGTATTGTGCATAGTGACTAGCAGTATATTATATATTTACCGTCTAAACGCGTCATATAAACTGATGCCATTGAAAATAGGTAAATAGGTCAGGGAACTCGGAGGCAGGTATAATCACTACCTGTGCTACTACGACAAGGTTGCATCTACACACCGCTTCGTAGTTCACGCCAATAAGAATTAGTTTGTCATGGCATAGGTGTTGTTTTTTTTTTTTGTTTTTTTTTCACACAAGGTCTTCAGTTCCCAAACTAGGCAGGGCCTGTACTATGGTAACCTGATGACAGATATATACTTATATACATACATATATATATATATATACATATACACACCCAGACACAGGTCAAACAGACATGTTCATACACACAAATGTTTTGATACCTAGTAATAATGCCTTTACTAAAAAAAAAACTTGTGGAAATAAAAGTAGTTACCCAATAAATGGCGCTAGTATATAGTGTTTGAAATAGTTCTGTCACCTGTCACGATATAATTACTTTTTCATAATTTCGTTTTCAATCCTGGAATCTTCCGTGCTACTCGCTTTTCAAATTGTCTTCTTCTTTTAAAATTATTATGTCATTTGACAATGACAGGTATATTTCGATGACTATAACGCCATCTAGTAATATCCCGCGGGGAGCAGTTTGTATCAAAAACTATTTTCCTACTGCGTAATTATAGTATGGGTATAACCTAACCTAAAAGAGACAAAAGGAATAAAAATGAAAAATTTATTAGCATAACAATCGAAAATCTCATCGCTAAAATTATTCAGGATCATAAATAAATCATACATAACGTCATGCCTGTTTCCCGATGGGATAAGCAGAGATTGTGATTGTGATTTCCACTTGCTACACTCCTGACACAGATCACATGGTAGGCAGTACGAGGTAGTGGGAGGTCGCCTTAGTACAGTTACTGCATACTACCATAATACTTTTTTCTCAAAATAATGCTAACGTATTATTATATTACATTATGTTACTTGAAAGCTTTACACGTGATTATTGACGTTTCTCTTGATGGTTCGTTTCAGGCATAGCAGTTGGTGGTACCAACCAATTGGCTTTTCTTTTGTGCAAATAAAGCAACATGAGTAAGCTACTATTTAAATCGTAAAACATTAACAATTGAGGCACACGTTGTTTATTTATAGTACTGTCCTTAAAATCACTCATGCGCAGCCTTTTGTTCATATTTACTTAGTAACTACCCATCTTTAATATGTCGACCTTATCACGAAAGGTCGACCGGTTAAGAAATCTTTACAACGGCACAAAGACATTCTCCTTCATAGAGGTACTTGTTAATATAATTCATATCATATTAACCTTTAAACTTACTGGACTTAAGGATTATACAAAAACTTGTGTATCATATTTTGAAATGAGTAAATCGGTAGCCTCGAGTCTCAATAAAAGGGACGGATTGTTGCAAAATCAAGTGCCCAAGGCACCTAAACTACGCGGACTTAGTGAGCGGATAGGTACCGTGACATACCGTTTCGCGGTAATTTTTCTATGCAATCAGTCAATCCACTCGTCAAAAACCTGATTTTCAAGATGCAGCCACACCATTGCGCACTTTGCTTAAGCACGCTTATAAAAGAGGTGAGGTTTCCCGGTAATGTAAGCAGACTGAACTGAAACCAACTCCGAGATTGGGAGGTGGTACGAAGTGGCGTCTCGGCTAAAATTATGTCGCAACCATAAGATGCTCAATTAATTGCATACTCCATTTTCTTAGCAAATAGTTCTTAAGTGAATTTTATAGAGTTGAAAAACCAAATGTTACTGTGATTCTAGGCTTTTAGTATTGAATTAATAAATACAGCAAAATATCTACATTATTTTTTTTATCTAGCGTTTGACCACTATCTAACTTAATGGTCAGTGACGACGTGGTCGAAGATGTTATCACGTTAGACCTAGAATGTTAACGTATTTCAATATTTATCTACGTACAGTACAGGGTTCGATATAGTCATAATTGTGATTGAAATGATCATGAGAGCATGACATTTTGTGAAGTGTGGTATCAAAAATACAATTGATTTCACAACACTTCCATTGCAAACTATTTTCTATAATCCAATGTACCGGTACCAAGCCAGTAGTATCAATAAACACAGGTAGTTATTTCGTAACGTGATTTAGTTATAATAATTAAGGAACTAGGTAGTTAATGCGGATTTCTAAAAGAACACAATTCCTATCTACTTGACCCGGGTGCAGTGCAGTTGATTTCATAAAGGGCGTTCCCCTTCGTAGCACATAGCGTTACAAGGCATGAGAGAAGAGCGATAAAATTACAGGTCTATCCAATAGTCATCTGTGCGAAAATATACACAAAGATTATGAAAAGTTCATTAATTCCGGCCGGTGCGCAAATAGTAAGATCGGTAATTGTGAAATATTTTTTCAAATCGGTTCAGTAGTTTTGGAGCCATTTCAATGCAAACAAACAAAACACAATCAAATCTTTCCTATTTACAATATTAATATAGATAACATATTTCCGAATTTCTGTGTATCAGAAAACACATTGAATCTAGCTTCATTAATTGACTTATACGAGCTTTGAAGGTGCTGAGAGCTAAAAAAAAGAACGGGTTGCACTCCGGAAGTGCCGGCAGAAGTGAAAACTTGAACATTAACGTTGTGCGTAGCAGGCTGTAGTACAAACACATACGCACACACGCGAAAGCGTCCTGCGAAGCTTAAGCGTTACAGCAGGAGCAGGCATACATCTTCGTTGCCTGGTAGAAAGAGAGGGGAATATTACTTCGTCTTCTACGACGCGCCGGCGCGGCGGTCTACTCTCTCTACGTTTACGTCTTACGAATTTCCGATCAGGTCATGTATACTGACGCGACTGTAACATTTTTTACCCATCCCAAAAGTGCACAACGCGGCTAAAGAAGTGTTCACTTCAAAAATTACTTTCGTGTCGAATTTTGTTCCATTATAATTATGCATGTGAGCCAAATGTTGCGTCACGATTCCCAAATGGTTGCTAACATAAACTTATCGCTGTCCGTCCAGTCTTGCACCACACAAGCATCGCGACGTAACAATTACATAAAAATGGCGTTCACATCGGACCGTCCGCGTCGTCGTCAGCCGCGTTTCCTACTCGATCGTGTAAACTTTCACGAAATCAAACAAAGAAATAGCGAAGCGGTTCATTAGCATCTTTCCCACGCGGACAAAAGAATGACCCAATCGCTTTGGCAACTACAAATGATGTGTTACAAATGGTACGGTCAAACCTCCCCTACATACTCTTCCCTATTCCACAACATCTCAATACTAACTATATTATATTCCGCGGGGTCTCGATACTGACTTCGTAATAGTATAGCGTCGGCAGAGCGACAGAACAAACGAGATCTAAATACAGTGTTTGGATGGCCTTTTTATTTTGATCGTTTCCCATGACTCGGATGGACAAATCGTCGTAAACAAGGGCAAATGGATCTTGGTCACCTGGTTTTCTATCTATGTTGAAACTTATATTAGTCATTGTTATGGCTATGCTTAGCATAACATAGTGGAGCATAATCAGCACTTAGCGTTCTCACTGCTGGAACAGGGGCGTTTCTCTAAGAGAGAGGAGTATTGGGCGTAATCCACCTAAAGTGGTACATGGTAGATATACCACCGTTACGCACGAAGCGTTATGCTTCCACTTTCTTAATGCGTACTGCCAAGGAATGGAACTCGTTGCCCGAGTCTGTGTTTCCCGATATGTACAATCCTGGAGTATTCAAGTCGCGAGTGAATAGGTACCTTCTAGGTTTGCGTGCTAAATCCTAGACAACGTCATCACTTAACATCAGGTGAGACAGTTGTCAAACGCAAACTTTTAGTTTAATATGTAAAAAAAATTAGGTTAAGAACTTTATGTGTGCGTAAATGAAATATGTACCTACATGCGTATTTAACATTAAAACTTGAGACAAGGATATCGTGCAACCTCAATATGCCCAAATGTCCCATTGTACGGCGCTTGACTTCGATTCCAGCCTCAGAACTCATTTACATATAAAATGCAATCAGACGCCGCGACACGAAGCGACAGTTGATAAATATGTGTCGTAATGAAGAAAACAATGGCTAAGGACTTTCTACTCGCTCGATGGCTTCCCCCCACCCTTCTCATTCCACTTTTCTCCCCACACTAAATAGGTATAACTGACCATAGAGAAAGCCTTTGACCTCCACCCACAGGGCTTGTTTACTACGCTACATTCGAGGCGGTTCTATTCTTATATTGGTAGCGGAACTCGCGTGATATAATTAATTATTGTGACAGGTAAAATAAATCTAAATATATACTACTAATATCATGTACTATCCGAATTTACTCACGTTTATAGTCGAAGTTTCGATCTAGGTTTCGGGCATTTCCAATGCCGATCCTCAGGTTAGTACTTCTACTTTCTAAAGTAAAACACCTTCTAAGTCTAGCGCGATTTCAGTTATAGATAAAACTTTATTGCACTACAATTTTTCAAATATAAACAATATTATCACAAAATGATAATGAAATCATAATCGACAGACTTATCGCTAAGCAGCGATTTCTTCCAGACAACCATTCGTTAGATAAATACAGAGGTAGCGTGCAGTATTTACGTTGAACAGATCGGACAATATCATAATTTACCGCGCAAAATCTGTGAGGCCGTAGAAATTTTAAAAAAAAAAAATTAGTCGACGTCTAAACTTTAATAAACATTGGGGGTGGCCATTGCTACATATCTGACAAACGTGTCTTCATGGTACTGTGGTAAGTGAGACGAACACGGGTAAGCACACAACCAGTAACGCGTGTTGGAATGCTGGGATCCCGCCTTCAAAAAACAGTAGCGAGGAAGAAGAGACATCAGAGGCTGACGCGATGACGCGTTGATCACCGCGATCCAGCACCACAATCCTCGGCGTTCTTTCGCGCACAAAATGCAGCATCCCGAAGTGTGGGATGAGGCGTTACGTCCCCCGCAAGGCTTTCAAGATCCTTATGAAGGCTTCGAGACGAAGCCGAAACTAATTGTCGATCGTGATTTTGACAACGCGTAAGTTTCCGTTGAACCTTACGCGATGCTTTTTACTACATTTATACGAGTGTAATGACGTGTTTACACCCTAATAAATGATTAACCTTTAAAAAGCAATTATTGATATCAAGACGTGCGCTTCGTTCAAAAGACCACCCTAGTAGCTGCTGCAACTATACAAAGAAATAAGCAATTATGACCTGTGGAGTGAGGACTTGCTCGGGGTTTTTCTCTAGTGTTGGATTTAAGTAATTAAATAAACGATTATTATCCTACTTATATTAAAAAATGCGAAAGTTTGTGACTATGTATGTTTGTTACTCTTTCACGCCTAAACGGCTGGATGGATCCGAATGACATTTTGTATGGAGATAGCAGCAGCTTAAACCTGGAATAATTCATATGCTATGTTCATTATCATCATCATCACCGTTTTTCATCACCACGCGTGTAAAACCGCGGGGCGCAGCTACTATCATAATAGTTTGCCCGCCGCGAACAACACATGTCGTGGAATTATGATGAGGATAATGGACAGTTTGCCCATAAAAAAATATGCCCTGACATCAAACCTTCACGTAAAAGGATTAAATCATATACGAGGTTAATTTATTTTCAACCAATTTTTATTTTCTTTCATTGACAAAAAGGACTTACTATAGGCCCCAATAGCAAAACGCCCAGCAGCGCGAAATGTCTTACACCCTTCATACCTAATCATCTAGACGTCTATTTAGCAAAACGGCCAACTAACCAACGCGACGTACGGCAATTCGCCATCGCTATGTGGTAGATATACCACCTATACGTAGGAAACGTTTTGCTTCCACTTTCTTAATGCGTCTGCCAAGGAATGGAACTCGTTGCCCGAGTCTGTGTTTCCCGATATGTACAATCCTGGAGTCTTCAAGTCGCGAGTGAATAGGCACCTTCTAGGTTTGCGTGCTAAATCCTAGACAACGTCATCACTTCATATAAGGTCAGACAGTTGTCAAACACAAACTTATAATATGTAAAAGGAAACTATAAAATGGTCTGTAAAACGAAACGTCTATTTAGGTCGTCGTCAAGTTATCAAAATGTGTAGAAACATCAGCAAAAAAAGACGTGCACAGGCCGATTACTCGGCAAGAAAACTTTCAAAAACTAAACAAAGCATTCACATAGAGTAACTGCAGACGTAGATACTGACTCCTATGACACTGGTAACAATTTTAGAAGTAAGTAGTACAGAGACAAGATCGGTTCGATCCCGTTGCACGGAAGCCGTCTCTCTGGCTAACGGACGGTACCTAAACCTACCTATGTTAGCTGACAAAATGACAGATACCAACCTAATAATCAATTTTTTCTAAAGTCATTCTTCTGACATTTGGGTTAGAGTCATCGAATAAAGGAAGAAAAGTCTGAAAAACACGTGGGTCAGGAGACCAGGAGAAGTGGTAAAGGTGAAATACAGTTTATATTGATTTTTTGGAAATGTTATTTCATTCTTTTTGTTTTACTACATAATAAATAAATGAACGTTTGTTTCGGAATGAAGGATCCATAGTTTAGTTGTTGTTGTTAGTAACAATTTTCTTAGAATTATGTTAGTACTAAGTATAATTATAGTATTTTTTCTTGTTTTTAGTTTACGTTTTACGTTTCGTTTTAATTATTTTTTTTAAATATAAATAAACAATAGAAAAAGGATCATTTGGACTAAATTAAAGGTTTAACACTGTATCATTGTCACTCTTATCTAAGACAAAATATAATTCTAGGCAAGCTATTTTCAAAGTTTCGAAAGATTAGCGTGTTTCTAAACAAAGTCTTACCAAAAAATAAGAACTTATTGGCATTGAAAGTCTTTCATTCAATTTCAATAAAATGTATAAGGTCTAATTTTTTTTTAAAATTTCTGCCTCAAATCTTTTTTATTAATTGACCGATTCGTAAAATTCATTTTTTTTAATTCTTTTTTTTTAGCACACTCAGACCCCCGTTCTAAGATTCCCTGTGTCGCGGGAGATATGGACACACACAAACAACCCAGACCGGACAACGGTCCGGAACGGGACAAACACCGATACTCATTGCACAAATGTTTGCCCCTGCCGGGATTCGAACCCAGGGTCCCGGAGACACAGAAGTCATGTCACTGAAACTGACCACTGCGCCACGGCGACCGTCAAATACTTTACAAAGTGTATAAGTATTCTATGTAGTGTAAAATAGTAGTAATAATAGTGTAGTTCAGTGTAGTTTTTAGTGTTTATTTATGTAAATTAAAGTTGTTTGTTTTCAATACAAGATGCAATTAATTAATAATGTCATTTCCTAGTGCCGCAAACAAAAGATTTCGTGGAAATCCACTATCTAAAATGTAGGGGCCATAGGGCGAAATTAACGATATCCGAATTAACTGATGCGCGCGCAATTTATAGTTTCAAATAATAAAATACTGGCGAGTTTAGGTTCCAAATTGAAAGCAATTCTAAATTCAAATAGTGAACAGGCGAGGTCGGTGCGGTCCCGTTGCGCGAGTGCGCGGGAGTCGGGTCGGAGTAACGGTCGCCGGCTAATGAGAACGCCGCTCAGTTATGCAGATGCCGGTAAAGGTTGGCTGAACTAGATGCTATGAACTTTGTTATTTGTTTCTAGAGGATTTGTTGTTGGTGTCACTTCCTTATGTAACTTCAAAGTACTCACAGGTAGGTGGTAAAGATTCCAACAGACTGCCATTGTGATTAGTTTAAAGTTTCAATGGCAGGTGTCACGGTTGGTTTTGATCTGAATTATGGATTGTCTGGCAAGAAAAATTTAAGTTAATAAAAACTATTTTTGATAATGTGTTCCTAACTTTTTTTTATAATATGTACTTACGTACAAATTTGTAGGGAACTCTTGGCGGGCGGGTGTGACTCGCACTTGTCATTTTTTTTGTATTTATTATTTGTGCTAGTAAGCTAGGCAGCGTCTTTTGACCAGCGTCTAATTATGGCACAAATTCTACTATGTATATTGGAGATGGCACTGTTCATCAATTTTTTAATTATTTATCCTACTAATATTATAAATACGAAAGTTTGTGTGGATGTGTGTATGTTTGTTACTTCTTCACCCTCAAACGGCTACACCCATTTCGATGAAATTTGGTATGGAGATAGTTTAATCCCTAAAATAACACATAGGCTACGTTTATCCCCGAAAAGTATAGCTCCCGTGGGATAATTGAGGTAGCGAGAAAACCGTAATCCACGCGGCTGAAATCGCGTGATGTAGTAATATTATTAATCTGAAAGTTTGGATGGATGGATGTTTGTTACTCAATCACGCCGACCGGCTCAACGGATTTGGATGACATTTGGTATGTAGATACTTCAGGCCCGGGAATAACACATAGGCTACTTTTCATTATCATCATCAATCATCACCGCGCGGTTAAAACCGTGGGGCGCAGCTAGTTTTATTATAAATTTACGCCTAGAAAATGTAACTCGTCGGGCCGGTTGGCGCAGTTGGTAGCACTCTGCCTTCTGAGCCGCTGGTCCCGGGTTCGATTCCCGGACAGGTCAAACATTTGTGTGTATGAACATGTCTGTTTGACCTGTGTCTGGGTGTGTATATGTATATAAGTATATATATCAGTCATCAGGTGACCATAGTACAGGCTCTGCCTAGTGTGGGACCTGAAGACCTTGTGTGAATGTTAATAAATAAATAAAATAAAAATAAAATAAACTGTAGATTCACGAATACTATAGAAAAAAGTACAAAGGATGTTCAAATTAATGTCTTGCTGAGACGCAATGGCACCTCGGGACAGGCGTCAAATGTCCACAGTGTACCAGATAAATAATATGTATATATAAGCTCGTTAATGTAGGAAAATGATTATAGCTGATCCTTGCCTAAAATAACCACCACACATATACAGACAAAAACATTATGCTGTATAAACAAGCCGCATATTTTTGTCTGTATTATCGCAGAGAAGTCACTTTATTTATTGACTTGAATGCTCCATAAAATATGACAGATATGTATTGAGGTTATTCGCCATCTGTCAAAATCATTCCATGTAAATTGTCGAGACTATCTTGCATTATGTCATCTGCATTGGCGCCACAAACTTGCAAATTGAAGAGACACGCAACCACTCCCATCATGGCTTGGGCATGGCATTGTCTCAGTGTAATGCAATCACTGTTTGCTCCCTTCTACGTCTTGTCACAAATAAAAATAATGATGCACATAGATTTGTAGAAATGTTTTTTATATTATCTAATTTAAAAAATATAATAAAACAGTCAAACACTTTTGGACTGTGAACATCATAAAAATCTAAATCGAACTACAATACAAATCGACCAAAGACAGTATCGTTAGTATGCGTTTCATCTCAAAGCTTGTTGGCTGAAATGAAACGCTTAAAGTAGCTGAATAGACATAAATAAATATAATAAGGGAAAATTCACGCATGAGAAGACTATAGTGCCAATAGACAGTTAAGACAGCACCTATTTATAGGTCGATAGACAAAACCCTGAATGGATAAATGTTCGAGCAAAAAGACTTAATGCCGGTGTGGTAAAGTTGTTAATCGAGATTTGTGTGTGGACATCAGGAGAGATTTCTACTACTCGTAGTTGACTTCTGAGACGAAAAAAAACTTTTTTCTTATTCTGAGTTTGACAAGTCTATACTAATAATCTTTTCAGCAGACCCACACCTTCCAGAATATTCTTGTACATGTGACATTTATGATGACGCAGTGGACTTCGTTATCATAAATGTCAAATCTCATAATAACAGCAATCATAGTTTTAGCGGGAGAGCCAAGTTTTAGTGGGTTTGCCAAATATTATAAACGCTGCCGGTTCAAGCTGTAACACAAAAATTATAGTGATGCCTACTAATTCAACGGTAGGCAGACAAAGTTAGTTTTCCCTTAGACCAACACAAATCTAAATATGTCGGATGATGCTAATCGTACAAATTACACTGGAAGTTTTTCATTTCTAACTGCGTGAGTGCATCTCGCTTGAATGATATCCATTGAATTGCCGCTCGCTCGGTTGCAGCAGCGCGCAGCGCGACTCTTCAATTGAAGACACGCAGCCGCGCGTGACTCGGCTTGGGCATTTGTCTCAGTATGTCGCGGTCTCCTCGCCTTATCGGCCTGGTGCTCCGATTCTGAGTAGACCGTAGTGACAAGTAAAAAGAACCAAGAACGAGCTACATCTACTATATTGATTCTCCTAGATTTTAAGACCATTTGTACACAGTTATATGCAATTCATTCTATTCTAGATACGTAATTTAAAATTTATCATCCATCATTATACTTGATGGTCGTGAGATCAGGACTGAGATACACTAAACCCAGTAAGTCCATGGGATTTGGAACTGCACTATGGTGGTTAGGTGACATTTTCAATCCAGGTGGTAGTGGAAACTATAAACTGGTTTGTCACCATGTTGTAGGTACATCGATCGTCATCTGGTCTTGAAAATATTGTTGAAAACTTTGAATATAAATCTGTAATGCGCAGCTGTGTACCTACAAAACAATCGTCTTAAATACGGAATTTTCAATGTCACAGGAAAACACATTCTATTCAACATAACTAGAATTGCAGATTTCGTTGGCAGGTCATTCATCTGAAGTAAACCATAGTTGGCCAGTTTTATCGTAAAACTTGATGACAGCGTGGTCGCCGTGAATATGGAAGTGGATTTAATAATATTATTTTAACTTAGTTTATATTTTAACTATTTAATTATTTTAACTTAGTTTATTATAGTGCCGTGGTGGTAGCGGCCTAGAATAGTACTCCCCCATCTCTTCCCGCGGGTGCCGTAAGAGTCGGCTAAGGGATCACGTACCAGAAGGTGGGCAGCAGCGCCTTCTGAGGATTGGAAATCATACTGCGCTCGCCAACCCACCAACCAAGCGTGGCGAGAATTGGCAAATCCCAATATATATTGGCATATGTCCAGCAGTGGATGTCTAATTTCTGAGAAGAAGAAGAAGAAGAAGAACTTAGTTTAAAGTTTTAAATTGATATAGATATTATTTTGGGTATTTTTCTATTTATCTGTGTGTATTTAACATCTATCAAATTGGTGTATGCAAACGGAGCAGTCATGATCACGAAAAGGTGTAGCCAAACGGTGACCTCGTCTGTCAGGTCGCCATCTTCCCACAAATACGGTTGAGGAAGGCGATGGCTGGCGCGCGTGTCAACTCGTGAACGGGTGCTGTTTGCAGACTAAGGTCTGTTCTGGATACATACTCAAATCGATAACAGATTTAAAAAATCTTGTATGTAATTCCTCTATGCATGTATTTTATATTTATTACATAGATTTCTAATGTAAAAAGTGAAGGTCATTAAATGATATGGACACTAGCCTTTTTGTGGATTTTTTTTCTAATAAAGAAAGATGAGGTCAATCCCCCGGGGTTAGAGCTACCACCCGTCTAGATTTATCCAGATATTTCTAGATATTAGAATTGTTCTTGGCCATTTCATTTGTGCGACGAAAAATCCAATCAATATAGACAACGCTTACTCATTTTCTATGCTCTATTATAATGAAAAGTTCTAACCATTTGACCACTATCATTGCCGGAGAGTACATTTCCAGGAAATATAACGCGATTCCCAGCCAGTGCTTTGATAATAATTAAGGATAAAAACTACCAGTCTAGCCGTGCGATTCCAGTTTTGACCAGATAGTCACCGACCATTAAGAGAGATAGTGGTCATAAGCTAGATCTATCAAGAGACAAAATATTGAAAATTTATCTAAGTAGCACACCACATTTAAAAGAAAGATACTCGCACCCATACTTACCTGTAAAAATACAAACAAATGCCCCAGTTTCTCACCCCACCCCACCCCCCACAGCTCAATCCGACAGCTGACTACAATCAAGGACAAGCGTCTGAGGAATGCTATCAGTGACTAATCGTATGGGCATTCGTGGTTAAACGCTACAACTGAACTGTTACCGTTTTGGACCGATGAGTAATATTTTTGAAGACGATATAAATTCCACTAATATTATAAATGCGAAAGCTTGTATGGATGTGTTTGTTTTTTTTTTTTTTTTATTTTTTTTTATTTTAACATTCACACAAGGTCTTCAGGTCCCAAACTAGGCAGAGCCTGTGCTATGATAACCTGATGACTGATATATATACTTATATACATATACACACTCAGACACAGGTCAAACAGACATGTACATGCACACAAATGTTTGACTTGTCCGGGAATCGAACCCGGGACCAGCGGCTCAGAAGGCAGAGTGCTACCAACTGCGCCAACCGGCCAGTCAATGTATGTTTGTTACTCTTTCACGCCTTAAACGAATTGGATGAAGTTTGGTACGAAGATAGCTTATACACTGGATCAACACATAGGCTTTTTACATGGGTAAAACCGCGGGGCGCAGCTAGTAAAGAACAAATATTTAGGTAAAAATATCAGTTTACTAGCTGCATCCCGCGGTTTCACCCGCGTCGTCTACGGTTCTCGCGCTGCTTTAATTATCCCATGGGAAATATACTATTTCCGGGATGAAAAGTAACCCTTATGTTATTTCAGAGTATTAGCTATATTAATTTCAAATTTCATGCAAATCCGTTTAGCCGTTTCAGCATGAAGGAGTAACAAATATACAAACGACAAACAAACATTTACCTGTATAATATTAGATTAATGAGCCACTCAACTTTCTAGGCCTATAAATAAATATTTAGGAATAGGTATGATTCAGTCAACGTTCAAGGGGCCCATCTTCCTTTTTTCGGCCACATAATCACTGACCATCTATTTAAATAGGTACAAAAGCTCAACTGATAGGTTTAGCGTTTGGAACTAGTACTATGAATGAGGTTTCATAGGTTTTTAATCGACTTCTAAAATAGGAAGAGGTTCTCAATTCAGTGTTATTTTTTCTATTACTATATTTACTTGGATTAGTCTGATGGAAATTTAATCAAAATTTGATGAGTACCTACATCTGTACATTTTTAAGATTACATCTCGACCATCACTGACCATCAAGTGACATAGTGGTGAAACGTTTATAGTGAATTAAATTTTTTTTTTAAAAAATGGTTGTCTGTAAAGTCGGTTTACGGACGATAGATTTACGTGATAACGACATAATCATGTATGACTTTGACATTGACATTGACATTGACATTGACATTGACATTGACATTGACTTTAACTTTGATTATTTTATGTAATACAAAACTCAGGTGGAACGTTACGCGGAACGTTACTATTTTTCATTTTGGCATTCATCAATTTATAAAACGTTATCACGTCAAAAAATTGGTTGTCTGTAAAGTCGGTTTACGGACGATAGATTTACGTGATAACGTCATAATCATTTATGACTTTGACTTCGACTTCGACTTCGACTTTGACTTCGACTTTGACTGTGACTTTGACTTTGACTTTGACTTTGATTATTTTATGTAATACAAAACTCAGGTGGAACGTTACGCGGAACGTTACTATTTTTCATGAGTGTTGCTAGTATTCATCAATTTATAAAACGTTATCACGTCAAAAATAAAAAAATAAAAGTTATATAATTTCAGCTTTATGTGAAAGAAAATTATTTGAGGCAGTAATACGGTACGCATAGTTAGTTCTAAGAAATTCGACCACCATGAGTGTAATTATACAAAAGAAGAATGGTAACGCACAGCAGTGTAGTAGTGGAATGCGGTAATTGTGTATTGCGCCCGCGCAGGTCGCGTCGAAACGAAAGTAACAATCGCTTTATGAACCGTCTCGGTGGAAGGTAATCAAATCGAGTCTGTTACGCAATCGCGAGGTGATACTGAAACTAAGCAAAGTTGTCTAATCGCCTGTTTAGTTTTGTAACCAAACTGGCTACTGTTCATCAAAATTTTAACGTCCGAACTGTGAATTTGAATTTAAATTTTGGTGAACTCCACCCCAACCGACTTTTATTGAAAACTAGCTGCGCCCCGCGGTTTCACCCGCGTGGTGATAATTGATGATGATGATGATGATGAAAAGTAGCCTATGTGTTATTCCCGGATCTGAAATATCTACTTGCGAAAGCCACGTTATTTGTAAATTCTTCTTATTATCATCATCATCACGCGGTAGAAACCGCGGGACGGGGCAGGGCAATTATCATATTTCTAACTTACTCAATAATTATATTCAAATGTACAAACATATTATAAAAATTACACATAATAACAAAAAAAAAGTATATAATATATACTGAACACTTTCTTTTACACTGTTTTTTTTTTTTTTTTCCGCCGCCCAAGGTTTAGTTAAGAAAAATTATTGTAAAATTGTGATATCTACTACTTACATCTATTTTTATTGTATGTATATATATATACAATACGTAAGCTTAAAAAAGTTTCAAATTAGTCCCAAGAATATTTAACCAAAGTCGCTAACAGTCGTATACACATGTTACTTTATTTTCAATAAAGTGTTCCATTTTTATAAATTTCATTTATAGAAAAATGTATCGTTTTTTTCTCCCTTCAATTATATGTAATTACATACAACGAGAACCTTTTCTATTATGTTTCACCCAATTGATCCATATGTAATTAAAGTCGATTTTAACGTATTATTAAACAGTTTAGTACTTGTTAGTTCCAACAACGAATAAGAACCGTTTCTTCGTAACTCACGCGCTTACCTCCAAATTGAAAGGTCACATGAAGGTCATTATTGTCACCGTCTGATACTCATTCACTCTGAAATGGCTGAATGTATTCGCAATGAACTTGAAATGGAGACAGTTTATACCCTTGATTAACACATCGGCTGAATCCCTGACAAAGGATACTTCCCGTGGGATAATTGAGGTAGCGGGAAATCCGTAGTCCGCGCGGGTAAGACCGCGGGGCGCGCCCAGTAACGTATAAAGTTAATGTACCGTTAACACGATATTGTTCATACTTTAACATAGATGTAAGCACAGTAACTGTTAACATTATTATTTACTGGTTACGTAGTGTTCTTTCTAAGCAGCAACGCGTGTCATTTCAATGCGCCCGCGCAGTCGCTTGTACCAAAGCAAACGGAGAAAGTTTAGCTATATTATTTGTACGAGCGATCCGCACTATTTCCTATTTCCACATGGAACTAATAATTTTAGTAGAATAGGAAATTAACGGACTTTAGTTGTTAGTTTCACCTTTCATTGTCGGAATGCAGAAGTGATAGCTGCTTTATGATGTTTCAAAATATTGTGCTCATCTACATCTATAATAATACCATTATTAATATACAGTAATAATAGTCCGCGGTTTCACCTGCGTGGACTATTATTGGGTTGTTGGAGTAAGCTAGGTTATATCTACTCTCAAAACAATATGTTTATCAAATCTCAAAAAAGTCATCAAATCCCGGTGTAAAAAAAAAAATTACAAAGTAAAGTTTACCATGACTTTTCTAATTATATTCCGGAAAACGATGCTTGATGCATAATGGTATGGGAAGGAGAAGCTGTAGGACACAGATAGTTAGATAAAATAGCTGACTGGCCGGTTGGCGCAGTTGGTAGCACTCTGCCTTCTGAGCCGCTGGTCCCGGGTTCGATTCCCGGACAGGTCAAACATTTGTGTGCATGAACATGTCTGTTTGACCTGTGTCTGGGTGTGTATATGTATATAATTATAAATATCAGTCATCAGGTTACCATAGCACAGGCTCGGCCTAGTTTGGGACCTGAAGACCGTGTGTGAATATTAATATATTATTTAAAATCTGTGAACTTAATTGCTTGAAGATGGAAAAGGGTTGACCACTCCATGCCGCAAACAAATCCATTGTGGGAATCTCTTATCTTAAATAAATTGATATTAAATCATCCAACTTATCCATAGGAATAATAATAAAACATTGCGGTTGCATTCTATCTTGACAAGAAGTACCTAGTGAGTCTGATAGTAAGTGGTGGCTGAGTTATCTGCTCGTCATCCTAAGGACTTACATTTTTATTTCTATTCGTAAAATAATTTAAATAACTAGAGTTATATCATAAGGGCTTACATACCATCACTCGCGGATCCAGAGTCGGCGTGGCGCTGCGCGACGGTCTCCGTGGCGCAGTGGTCAGTGTTAGTGACATGCCTTTTGTGTCTCTGGGACCCTGGGTTCGATTCCCGGCTAGGGCAAACATTTGTGCGATGAGTATAGAGGTTGGTCCCGGGTCTTGGGTGATTGTGTGAGTCCATGCCTCCGGCAACACAGGGAATCCTAGTGCGGGGATCTTAGTCTGTTAAATAAAAAATAAAATGAAAAAAAAAGGGTCGACGCTGAGTGTCTCAAGCCCTCCCAAGGCACCTTCATTCCTTTCAATGATAAACATTTAATTTCTAGCTATTTCAGTTATAATTATGCTTTATTCATCATCATCATCATAATCAGACAATAGAACACCAAAAAGACAACCTCCGAACCGACAACCTGAATCCACCGCTTCATAACATATGTATTGAAACTAACCTAAACCTATCATCGAGAACTAAATCCTCCATTAAAACTACTTTGAGATAATATTATTACCCAAGCAGGTGGAGTCACGCGACAGTACACAGAAAGTTTAGATATTTGTAACAAGCAACTAACGCAAAAGCGTCTTGCGTCCATTTATCATCCTGGAACAAAAAGCGAAGAATGCACGGTGTACCAACCGGCATAGATTAATATAAAGTTAGTGAACTGAGAGGAACCGTTACGTAAACTGGCGTATTGTCAAAATGTCGCAAGCGCAGATCACGTAGTACTCCTTGGATGGACGCAACCGTCGGATTGCTGGGAAAGCACCACCGCACGGCCAATCACACGGGAATCTCGAGAATTCGACAAATGGAGCAATGAAAACGTTCCAAATCCACAGCTGCCTATTCCGTTCCGTTCGCAATCTCTGTATCTCGTTTACTAACAGAACTAAATGTTGGGTGCACGATAAAAGCAGTTGTATCACACTTGTTGGTTTTGACGAATGTAAACTTATTTCAGAAAAGTGATTATTCAGTCTGGATTCACAACCCTCATTCATGTTTTATAAGGCGAAAGGGCGAAAGCGCGTTCAACCTTTTCTCTTCACGATAAAGATAATAATTTGAAGGTTTTACCGAAACAATCGACGTACATAGGTACTTGTGCATTGTTTTGATATTCTACGCGCGTAACCTCACGAGCGTATACAAAAATCGATTGGTGACCTTAGCTCTGACATTCGTATCCATCAAACCTCTTCATTTTGACCATGTACACAATATATAACTAAATAATATCCAAATAAGAACGGTAAATGACCTTGTTACAGTTATAAAATGTCATGCTCGTGTGTTTGAGCAACTCCAACTGGTTACTCCTAGCATATAACTCCACATACACACCTAAGATAATGTATTGTAATTCGGCAATCTTAAAATAAAGGTTGTCTGCCATTTTTTGTATCCCAGTGTTATAAAGTGCGATTTAGAAGCGCGATATGCTTTTAAATCTGCATCGATATGTGTCATAGTATTGATTATCCTTCAACATAATATATTGCTCTTCGTTAGATGACACAGATATCGAACAAGAACCATAGATTGAATCTGTTCATTTGAACAGGATCAATCGCAATCGCAGTCGCGGTAAACAAGTTTAGAGATTACTTTCTAGACATAAGCGATCGTGTCACCAATAATAGCACATCAGTGCCCCAAAATCAGTCTCGATTTGAACAATGAGCCGCGGTGACGCGGGACTAAAAAGAAAATTAATTTAGGTATTGGTGCCGGTCACCGAACCCGCGATTGTGAAACGCTGAGCGATTGCGTTCAGTACTGTTTGTGTAATACACCAGCATTGTGCTGGTGTATTACAAATTCGCCAAATCGACTGGCCCTCGAAGTCGTGCATGTGTTGAAATATGCTTTCAATAACTGATACTTATGAGAATCCTCCAATTTAAGGTTGTTTCATATAAAAATAACTCAACGAGAGCCTAGGTATTTTACTCGCAAAATATTACGGTTTTCAAAAACAGTGAAATAAGGCTGTTGTAAACACCTTGCCTACTATTGCCTACAAACACGAAAAGTCCCCTGAAACCAGTTCGTATTAGAAAAATTGGTACCACTGAGTTTATTAACTGGCTAATACAAATCATCCAACAGTAAAAATCTGGTTTTGTATCACACCTTCATCTGGTATAAATAATTGAAGCTATGGCCACAAATAGGGCACTTAAACATATGTACATTATGTGCCTACAAGTTGCCTACACCTAACAAACCAAAATCTGAAATTTGGCCAAACGACAGACTCCCGTATATTGACGACAATGACAAAAATCGCAGCTTGCGGCACACGAATATAGTCGGTAATTGGAAGATGAGATCTCGCGTGGAACGCGGCTCGAGGCGGTATGAATGAAAGCCACTCACTGACAACGTACTATACTCGATCGAGACCGTACATCCACCAAATACCACCACACTGTATCGTTTAACTACCATACACTGGAAGCTTCGTTCAAACATTGTTGTGGAAGCTATTCAATTTTGGCGCAATGGATTGCGTGCAGAACGACCCGTTGTTCGGGAGTAGCTCCGAGCCGCAGACCTGTAAGGATATCGACATCCGCCGAACGAGTTTTTCCAGTCCGTATCATCGCAATATCACGGTTATTATTGAAGCGCGCGTTGCGGTCGCGACAGGTAAGTAAAGCATTTATCGCTGGAAATATTTACCTAGTGCCGCGTTATCTTGTACCGCACTCATTTCGAGGGGAGATTGGAGAACTATTATCTCTTTAGCTGCAGGTTGACGGTGGATTACATGCTGCATTAAATTAGAACTAGAGAGATGTCGCGATTACGTAGGTATATACTTGAAAATTTGGCAATTTACTTCCCGCAACTTCCCGCGGGTGCCGTAAGAGTCGGCTAAGGAATCACGTACCGGAAGGTGGGCAGCAGTGCCCTCTGAAGATCGGAAATCAAACTGCGCTTGCCAACCCGCCTGCCAAGCGTGGCAAGTATTGTCAACTCCCCCTATATGGGAGAGGCATATGTCCAGCAGTGGACGTCTTATGGCTGAAACGAACGAATGGCTCTCTGGACACGCTACGTGCTAGGTGATAGATTTTCAAACTTGAGGGTAATGCAACAAATAGTAAAACAAAGCCTGTATTACTACAAAACTATCTCCAGAATGCTACTTGCATTGAAGATATAATCGTAAAAATATATTGAAAATGTATTAATTTATTATTTGGTTATTTATTGATGCAATGAACGAAACGCAAAATGGTCACAATACCACTTATTTCCGAAATAAGTGGTAGCTGAGTCAAGCGTATATATTTTTGAAAATTCTCGGAAATAATGATCTAGAAAGTCCGCACATAATAAGTACATTTGATTGTATCTCGGAACCAAACTACTTACGGTACATACGAGGCTGTCCGTGGGCAGAGAAATTCGGTAACACAAATATTAAGTCGCAACCAGTTCACAACAATTGAAACGGCAATTCAAGAGACGGTGCGGTGACCAATCCGTCACGGTGCTTTTGAATGTTGCGCCCGCGCAGCTGACGGCGTTCTATGCCGCTCATGCGATCAACTAGGTTATTATGATCTTTTGCCAATTTCTCATTTGCTTGGATCGTAACTCAAATAATACCCTAAAAATATGTATTTCCTTGTGGATTATGTGAATTGTGAATTCTGATAAGTGATAAACCTAAAAACACTTACTGTACTCTAGTTACTAAGGAAGCGGGCGTTAGTATTCACAACAGTTTTTTACAAAACTTTTACGTCATCATCCTGGTTTTTTTAAAAAGTACCATTAAAATATTTCATTCATTTAAAAAAATAACTTTTAATGTACACATCACGGTAGATACATAAACTGTAACAAGGGTAGATTACAAACTTCCCTTGTTACAGTTTATTATCTCTTATGAAAAATAAAATACTGTTTATTTTAATATCGATGTTATGAAGAGACACAAGTCTTCATCATCATCATAATCGCCTAATTAGGTTCAGCAACCTTTCTTACTCGTTTTGCGGAACAGCATTATATAAGCACTTTCGTGCCTTTTTATTTTTCTTTCTTTTGACAACTTGAAAGATAAGTCAAGTTTAAAGGCCAAGCTTACGTTTGACAACTGCCTCACCTGATTTTAGGGTGATGACGTTGTCTAGGATGTAGCACGCAAACCTAGAATGTACCTATTAACTCGCGACTTGAAGACTCCAGGACTGTAGCCTATCGGGAAACACAGACTCGGGCAACGAGTTCCATTCCTTATACGCATTAAAAGACAGTGGAAGCGAAACGCTTCGTACGTATAGGTGGTATAACTATCACATAGCGATGGCGAATTGCCGTACGTCGCGTCGACCGATGATAGAAAGGGGATGGTGGAATCAGATAATGTAATTCCAGTGCACATTCTCCGAAATGTATCCGATAGAAAACCGATAGGCTTGCCACTCTACGCCGGTGTTCAAGGCTGTGAAGCCTACGTTCCACCAAAGAGTATTTTCTTGTTTGTAAACTGTTAAAACGACGCAAGCACGAAAGTGCTAAGTTGACGCCATCAACATGCGACAAGTGATCACCGTCTAAGGAGTGCCGCCCAAAACGTTCTTCCGCCTGATTGATCGATCAGCCCCCGATTCAGAATTTTTCGATTACTAATCGAATCGAGTCCTGTTCAGAGTAAAAATTACAGGTTATGCAAAACATATGAATATACATAGAGTATTTCTAAGATAATTCTTTGTCCCTAATTAAGTACAAGTTGTCTACTTATTAATGTACTCTTTTTCAAAGTAACAAATTCTTAAAAAAATGGCACGGACCGGAGTCTGTGGAGAATTGATGTTTCATTAAAAAAAACATATAAATAGGTAATTTCAATGATTGTAATGACAACATGTAAATGAACTTACCTCCTATCTTGTATTGGTCAAAATTCGTTTCAATATTTCGCCAAGCATTTTTAATCTCGATAGCTCGTTGAGACCTTTCTCTGTTTTATAAATAATCGGGTATACATATCTGATCCAGCGAATCAAATATAATTCAAACTACCTGGAGCTATTTTTTCTCATTTATACTGCACTTTCTTATGCGTTTCCTCGTTAACTTGATTATAAACCGACATTTTAAGGATGCTTCTAGAAATACGTGCGACAAGACCTTGTGCCGACAGTCGAATGAGCTTTAGGATAGACAGAGAAGGCACTACATATACGGCCCTTAGTGAGGGAAAGAGCGCGCTAGCGAGACGTTGCCGTTCTGCACGGCGGCGGCGCAGCAGTCGGGTATGACAGCCGTTCCCAAAACAATGCAATTGTTTTACGACAAAAACATTGCGCGAAATGCTACAGATTATCCGCGCTGTAATTCACGTTAGTTTTCAACACTATTCATAGCTTCCTTACGTAATAATAATTGTATAAACATGTAAGTAGGGTCAACAAATAAATGCTATTATATTTTATAACATTCACATTGTTATTTATGGTTATTAATTTATCTAAATGCGCACTTAATCGATTAACACATTAAGCGCTTAGAATTACTTTCTTTGCGAAGTTCAAAAGGTTAAGTTGGTTCATGGTATAAAGTATAAAATTGAAGTTTTAAAATAAACTGAATAAATGGAATTGAAAAAATTGGAGTTATATCACATTTTGAAATAATTAAATAAGCGAAAAGACAAAAGAATAGATATGTGGTCAACTCGAGGTTATTTCGATTTCTTCGAAGCCAATAAAACAATGTCAGGTTACTTACCTGAGCATCTTGATACTTTCTTGATCTGATACTTACTAGCAATTGGCGCTGATTAGCGCGCCAAGACCCGTAGTTATTAGGAGAAAAAAAACTAATAATTGATATCGGCTAGGTAACGCAGACTAAATAAATACTAAGGACTACTTTACAATACATTTTACATTAAACCAAAGTTAAAACCAAAATGACAAATATGAACAAAATATGACAACTACATATGTATAAACATCATAATAATGGCACTCCCCAGATAAAACAGGTGAATATGGCAATTGCTTCATAAATCTGACTTCTGTTCTGGGAATAGCAGAGGGTTCGTAGGTTTCCTTTAACTATTTGTAGCGTAGGGTGTGTGACGTCACGGACGGCTCCGCCTACGCCGTCTACGACCGCTACGAGTATCGAGTTGCGTAGGCTCGCTTCTCGTTCCTTTCTACCCACGGACGCTAGTTCCAAAACCGTATTTGCCAATTGCCCTTTTACCCCAACAGTGTGGGTTTGTTTCAGCCGAAAATATAATATTTACTACAATTAATTAAAATATTTATGTCATTTATTCTTTCTACCATCGCCGATCCATCCTACTCTGTCGGTTAATTCTTTTTGTCTAAACTCTGGGGTTAAATAACCCCATATAATCTGGGTTGGTCTAATAACTGGGACTTTTAAGCGGAAAAGCCAATTAATTGATGTTTTTTTTTTATCGAAAAATAGTCCTTCCGCGCGGAAGACGCGAACCCTCGTAATGTGGAAACTAAAATAAAAGCGTTGAACGTTTAACGCAACGGTGCTGTCATACCCCCTCAATGGTAGCGTTAAACGTTTAACGCAACCTTGTTGGAAGTTGCATTACAAGTTACACTTTAAAAATATGTTTGTGTTATTAGAAATAAAAGATAAATAAGATAAATAGAATTCATCCAGATAGACGTACCAGGAAGTTATCCGCGAATTCACATATATATATATATATATATATATATATCATCATTTCAGCCATAGCACGTCTACTGCTAGACATACGCCTCCCCCATTGATTTCCACAAGGACCGGTTGGAAGCGGCCCGCATCCAGCCCTGAAATAAGTATTAATAAAAGTAATTCATTTAGTTGACCGTTCATCACTCCATAATCAAAACGAGCCCAAACGGTATAACGGACGCATTCAATAAAACAAAAATTGTTTTACTCGAAAGCATTTTTATTTATTACCACAAAAAGTCGTAAAGTAGCAAGTGCGCTTTATTAACCTCCGTATACCGCGAATCGCATTCCGGCCACAGAACCAGTATAGTTAATACCCTGACGATTTAAAAAGTATTTAATTTCTTTGAAAGTGAATAAAGTTGAGTGCAATAATATATTTGGTCGTATTATGATGGTATCTGAGCGAAAATCGCGGCGTATGGAGTGGGCGCGATCTATGTAAATGCCTACACGCACGGTTGGTACACTTTCGAGATAAACGCCACTGAAGTGAGATACAGATGTGACATTCGAAATAATATCGAATATATTCTAATTAGTACCTAAATACTTGATACTAAGTAAAACTTGCAATTTATATATCGTATATAATTATGTATGTGAGTTTGTGTAATACAAAATAAGTTTTGAAAAAGAAAAAAAAAGCCTCTTACCAGTCTCGTCAAGACTCGTCAAGTATGGCATACGAATTGAATATATTGTTTAAATTTATTTATGTAAAAACGCCAACAAGTTGTGCTAAGACAAATAACAAGATAACTAAAGTTATCAATGCATGTATAATTATGATAGTGACTCACCATAATTCATATTTAAATGTTAAAAGTATTCCACATAACGGTCTCCAGACTGCAATGCCGATTTCAATATAGTAGTTTATTTATCTGCACATAATTTGGTCTTAAAAAAAAGAAAAAAAAAGAAAAGGCGACAATAACCTCGTTTCTAAAAACATTTAAACGGAATATAATCATTTTAAAGATACAGCGGTTGCTTAAATTTTTTTCTTGATGATCAGAGGCGATGTGGTCGAAGGTAGAACCACCTTTCCTCGGGAACCGTTTCATAAGCATACGATAGTATTTTCAATAAGTAGAATGTAATTTAGAATCTCCTAAGGACCTAAAGAGGATAAATAATTTTATTTTTGAGTTGGGGTTTGAGAAACGTAATATTTATTACACAATTTTTGGAGAACATCCAAGTACCACCCATTCCGTAGTCTGTGTAATTACATAATCTTTGCGCGCTGTCGTCGGTGGCTAACGATTTACAGTATACTTTACAAACACGCTTCTACCTCACAAACTATAACGCAGGCAACTTGAGCGCCGTGTAAAATAGGCTTTAACACATTTGAATAGAGGTTATATTAGTTTGTCTAGTTTGATGTGTGTTAGTTTACTAGTTATGCCGTCTACAATGAGTTTGTATATGTATTGTGTATATGGTCACATATATTTACAGTTTATGGAATGTCGTGATTGTATTTATTGTATGTAGATAATTTGCTTTTGTATGTTTGCTTTAATAATCTGTAAGGTATGTTTAATTATTATAGCATATTACGTATTATAATATGATGAACGTAAGGGATACAATGCCTCCTGCTAACATTATCTTCACTTACCCATCTCCATTCTCTCTCTGTATCTCACTGCGTATTCCATTTCTATCCCCCCTCTCGTCCCACCCTCTCTCTCCCTGATCCTCTCCCAATAATGTATGTGTGTGTGAGAGGGGGGGGGGGGGGGGGGGGGGGGGGGGGGGTCATTGGTCTCGTCTTTAGGCCATGCTGCTAAACCCCTATTTCTTCCGACATACGACAGTTGATTCAACTTTAATGATGATATTCACACATGTAACTCGTCTTCGACAATAGATTTTGCTTAAGGTCCTACCATTTGTCAATAGACAGCTTTACATTTTTAAGCTTATTTTGTTAAAGGTACTACATTACTAAAAAAGTTAAAAATATACTAACTTTGAAAACAATGCGTGAAGGTTAGAAAAAGAAACTACATTCTTTAGTAAACAGGAACAGTAGTAAAATACAAAAATGCTACTATTCCCTACAAAAGTGTTTTAAGGATAAAAGTACTTAAATCTCATTCGGTATCTTGCCAATCGATTCTAATCTAATCATATAATTTTAAAACTTATGTTATTCTGTATCACTCATCGGAGTACATATTATTAAACAACACTATTATTATATTATAGAACACAATGATATCTAAATTTGATACATGTTTCAAAATTAAATAAATGTAATAACTCTCACTAAGCAAATTTTGTTTCCAGTTGCTAATTTATTAGTGAATAAATTACGGGAGAGCTTATTTTTCCTTTATAAAAACGTGCCCTTCACCAGAAAAACATGGAATTAAAAGGACTAAAAATAGACTAATATATAATATAACATATTTGTAATATTATTAATCAACGCGTATCAGCATTGTCCCTTCTCCCCCCCTTCTGCTGACAAACACCTGCGCCTCCGTAATGTCATTGGCACCTCTTAAACTCTCAAATACCATTATTGTTTTCATAACAACATTTAAATGATCACACTTGCCATCAAGCACATTGTTTTTCAAGATACAACGTGTGACAAGCATACTTTGCGGTTACTGAAGTTCGCCAAAGCAAAATATCTACTTAACAAGAGTGTACTAATACAAACACCTGCCGCTCTTATACTGTGAATATATAAGGAACAGATCATAGTTTCAGCAAAAGGATCTATCATTTTTATAAACAAGATGTTCTTTAATTGCATTTAAACATCTATATTTTTTTCAGTACACACATAAGAATCTAATTCGAAATTCAAAAATTTCGATTCCATTTTTTTTTGCTTACTTTTCTTTATAGCGGATAATCAATACTCAATAGTTTATTGCATTCATATGGCGTTACATGCAGGACTTAAATACATTTTTTTCAAGCGTACATATGACCCTGGTAGGGTATAGCAATGTGGAGCGACCGATTTATTTATTAGTTTACAAATTTATCATAGAAAAACTCATTCAAGCTGTAATAGCATTTCGTTAAAAGCAAAATTGTTTTAAATGTGTGATGAATTTCGACTCTTTTTCTTCTTTAATTTTGTCAGGTAATTTGTCGAATATTTTAAACTAATATATAGTATATATAATATATATATATAATAATCTACCGAAAACAAAAAGTTGAGGCAATGTACAACGTTCCCTGTCTTTATCTTATAAATGGAAAAAAATATTGATCGGTCTCTTAGGAACGTTTTCTATAACTATAGCAGTTATTGTACCCGCCCGTCTCAAAGACGCACCCTGTATGTAATCTGAATTGAATATTATAACCCCAGCAATTTTCAAATGAACAAATTCCTAGCTACTGTATTCGTCGTATACAAGCCGCACGTCAACCAATACTCGCGTTGAAAGCAGCTTAGCGATCAGAACACCTTCTCGTACTGGCGACGTGTCGGTACCGCCAGAGACAAACCGTAGACTTTGTTACATTTATAGCTAATAAAAACGTAATGAGTGCGCTTCGTAGATTAGATTACAGTTGGTGGACAATGCTGTGATTAAATCTAATGGAAAATACAACATACGTATCACTTAGAGCAGTTGCGCTAAGGGCACATCCATTGTCTAAATATTATGATGTCGAGGCAGATACGCTTCAGATGTTAACTATCTCTTTGGTTTTACGCCTCAGTTGTGAGACCACTAATACGTATATGCTACTGGTATTTCATATTTTACTTTCGAAAGTTTACCAATCTGTCTGTTTATTAATTACTAGTAGCGCCCCGCTGTTTCTTCCGCACGGATTACGGTTTCCCGCTACCTCCATTATGCCACGGAAACTATACTTTTTCCGGGATAAGAGTAGCCTATGTGTTAATCTAGGGCCTGAACTATATTAACAAATTTTATTACTATTATTATTCACAATGGAAAGTTGTATAACCCATGTATTTATATCCAGATTTTAAATGTTCTACAAGTTGGAGCATTTTATAGCCACCCGTAGGCTGGCAGCAGCTATTGGATTACTCAATTAGTAGTAGCTGTAGTTTTATAATTAGTTATTAGTATTTTATTTTAAAAAGTATTTGGCCTAATTAACCATTTATTAATTAAACCCAGTTATTCCTTTGCGGGAATGAAAACTTACAAGATAAAAATGTATGCAGTGATTGTTCTCTTAGGTCTGAATCCGTGCTACTCAAAGTGATACTTATCGGGAAAAAATAATACCAAGCAACAGCCTCATTCATTCGATAAATATTACGCCTGTCGATCGACACAGTAACCTAATATATTTTGGAAGTATTTTATTTGCGGTGATTCAATATGTACAATCCTGGAGTCTTCAAGTCGCGAGTGAATAGGTACCTTCTAGGTTTGCATGCTAAATCCTAGACAACGTCAGCACTTAACATCAGGTGAGACATTTGTCAAATGAAAACGCATATTAAGTAAAAAAAAAAATTAAAAAAATATGTCCCATATTCATCTTTACTTTGAATCCAACGCTAACTTGTCAGAATAAACAGTTGGGGGCGGGGTCCATACATAAAATTAACATAAAACATCTCGATACAAGAATGTATATAAATTGTTACCGTATTAATTTATTAACAGTTTTAGTCTCGAGAATGATTAACAGCGCTATTGATAGCTTAAGTGTTGGTTTTAGTAACTAATTTACGGGGATATGTAAATGAATAACTAAAGCAAACAGGCCTTATATAAACATAATTATTAGTCCTTCATTTGAATAAATGTCGCATCTTTCTCTTGTGAAATTAGAAGCGCTGTATATAGTAAAAGCATTTTTGTTTTTTATATCATTTAAACAATATTATAAAAGCGAAAGTTTGTATGTGTGTATGCTTGTTACTTCTTCACGCTCAAACGGCTATACCGATTTCGATGAAATTTGGTATCGAGATAGGCTAGACTCTGAAGTAACATAGGCTATCCTAAATAGCTTTTATCCAGGAAAAAGTTATTTTCCCGTGGGATATTTGAGGTAGCAGGAAAACCGTTATCCACGCGAGTGAAACCGCGGAGAGAAGCTAGATTTTTATACACTTAACTAATAAAATTGCGCTGAGGCGTATGTTTAGTCACGCAGTGAAAAAGTAAAATTCTTAGAAATATATTATCTTAACCATAATAATAATAACTAAAAAATAATAATAACCAAGATAATCTTAGTCTGATCACTTATCAATAAACTACGAGTAGCTCACCCAGGACTTTCGAGCACGGTTTTCCTGCTACCTCAGTTAATCCAGGGAAACCATACATACAATACAATACAATACAATACAATACAAATACACTTTATTGACACAAAATTACAGAAATTAAAAAAAGAATATTTACAATGAGAATACATAGTTCCTGGATAAAGAGTAGGCTATGTCCATATCCAAGGACTCATTTATCTCTCCTATTCATCAAATTCGTTCAGCGCATTCGGCGTGAAAACGTAACAGACAGACCGACTTACTTTCTAATTTATAGTAGTAGTAAGTTTGCATAATTATGTTAAAATTTTGGTTAATATTCATCAAGGTGAACTCTTATTGAAGTCTTCGCGCTGGTCTCATTTGATGCAGTTTCTGTCTGAACAATTTCCGGAATTGAATTTCCGGTAGGTACACAATAGTTATTGTACACAGTAAATTGCTCAGTTGTTCATAATTTTTTTAATTTATCCTCGCAAAATAATAATTCAATGGCAAAACCATTCTACCAGTTTGAGTCGAAGCGGAAACGACTATTTGAATAAAATAAAAATATATACGGTCTAATTTAGTAACCACTTCCTTTTTGAAGTCGGTTAAGAAACCACGCGTATTCATATCTGTCTCTTAGCCAACAGGCGCAAACCACAGTTGGACTCATAGTCAGTGAAGAGATACTCTCAATTTATGGTCCTGCTTCTTCGCTCCGAGAACCACAAGCGTGAGACGAGAACCACAGATTAAATCATAGTATGTATAGATAAACATGCCAGCTACTCACAGATTAAGATGTAGTCAGTATGAGGAAACCAACAATCAAAGCAAGATGCCGATGTAACTGTGAACCGGGCATTTGTCGTGTCAATAAACTTGATTCGAAAGTGGAAGACGCTCCAACTTACATAAGCGGCCGACAATGTGGGGGCGCAGATTAGGTAATAGCTACTACTTGTACGCGTTCATAAGCCGCCAAATACCTCAAAGGTACCCAAGTAAGTCAGACTATTTAGGTAGGAACTGAGAAGAATATCGCTGTTGAACCAATTAAATTATTTCACCTAATCCACTGCTTTAACAGAAAACGTATTTGTCATAGGACTCCAATTAATGTTATCACCTTGTACCAACAATAATGTACCCTTTTTTAACCGACCTCAAAAAACGGAAGTTACTCAATTCGACCGTATATTATATGTTTTTTTAACTGACTACATTATTATTATTTTTGATGTGTGTTCGCGGAATACTTCGGCGTTTATGAACCGATTTTGATGATTTTTTTTTGTTAGATAGAATATACTTTCGTGGTGGTCTCATTCAAATTTCACCAAAATCGGACAAACGGTTTTTGAGTTACGCTCAAATAACTGAAAAGTGCTACGCATACCTCGACGATATTATTGTCGCGGTTGAAAACATCGGAGAACACACAATGAAAATTGATCCCGTGAGTAGCAAAGGTCACTGAAAAGGGTGTTTTTTTTTTTTTAACAAATAATGGAACCGTCTTCATCACTCAAAAGTGTGAAATAACTTGTCGAAGTAGGTACCATGAGCACAATATTGTGATGATAGTTACTTTTGTGAACTATCATGGTACCGACTTTAACAAGTATTTCACACTTTTGTTGAAGTCGGTTCCATTTTTTTTTCTTGTAAGACACTATAGTTCACTCACAACACAGGGTATCTTAGTGCGGGGGCTAGTGAGAATAATGAGATCTTAAACTTTTGCGATTTATCTTATTATCTACGTTGAACTTTATGGATCATATAAAAGTCTTTATATTAAGCTAATAAACTATGAAACAATAAACGATTTTACTATGTGTTACTATTTACTAATCCAATACGAGCTGTTCAGTTAACGGTTATCTTGGCAGAGCTTGAAACTCTATGGTACCTTCTGTATCTGAGGTCTATCTAAGTATGGGTTGTGTGATTACCGAACACGTGGTCTTAAAATGCAAGGTATGCTATGTACGGTAATGATGTTTTACTAAAGATGACGTATTTTCATACTGCGCGGTGCTCTGATTTTGTTCCTTTACGACATTAACATGCTTACTGCGACAGATAATACGGTACAAATAATATAGAAAAGGATAGCTATATGTTTAGATTTGCGCTTGAAACACACGTCACAATCAAAATTACTACAATTTACTTAATTTTGCCGCCTCAGTTTCCGCGCGCTTGTGCGACATCTACCTCATATAAACATATAAGATCATTGATATACGGTACAAATACTGACTGAAATACTGAGAGTTCAGCTGGTCTCTGCTGGCTGATCTCTAAAAGAGCTCTTCTTCTTATCCTTATCCCACACTAGGTTGGGTCGGCGAACATGTTTTTCTATTCCATTCTCTTCTATCATTAGTAATCTCAGTTCTCACGCCTTTCATAAACATATAATTCCTCACACAGTCTATTCATACCTTCTTCGGCCTTCCTCTACCTCTATATCCATCCACATTCATATTTAAAAAATTGTCTCTTATAGAGCAGGATGTATATACTCAAATAAAACGTAATACTTTACAAAAAAAAATATGTAAATGACAAAACTAAATATCGTAAATAAAGAGTGGATTGTCACTTCCTTTTATATATTAATAAGACTTCCGTAAAAAGGGTTCTTTAAAATTGTTTCTTTAAAATCTGTATTAATTGGCAAAAACACGGTTTCAAAATATTATAAATTCTAGAGTTATACTATTAATAATTACTTCCCTCAGATTTATGGTATACGGCATTAAATAGCACCACAGACTAATAAAAATAACACCAACTCATTTGTAATTAAATGTCGCCTGAGAAGTGGGAAGTAATAATATATCGAGGTAAAGACGCTGCGCAGACTAATAAAGGTTCGTCCAAGGATCAAGATTGCTAAAGAACATATTATTAATAAAAAAAAATAATGGGAGTAAAAAGATTAACGCTCCTAGTGGGTTGTATACGCTTGTGATTATAACAGCAGTTAAGGTACGTCAGAGGAATATGGGCAGTCTGAAAACTCTGACATTAGGCTCGCCACTAGCCTATCCGCCAACCCGCATCGGCCATCTTGATGGATTATGAGTATGACTAACACTCCTCTCTGAGAGTACGGTGTGCGTCCCAGCCGTGGGAACTTATTGGACTGATTATTGAATGGCACAATACAAGTGTAAGTTTTATATATTTTTATAATGTATGTACCGTAATCTATGTTGATTTTGCAGAATACAAGTCTCGCCGTCGAGCGGCACAATAATCCAGTTATTTACAAAACCGCTATTTACTTCAATGCCATAAGCGCAAACTGACAAACGAACGGATCAATTTCATATTTATTTCACAGATACTTTAAGTGGGACAAGTTATACAATCTACTTACCTACTCTCTCTTATTAGGTATATTTTTGTGTGAAACTGTTCTTCACAACACAGGGAATCCTAGTGTGGAGACCAGAATCTAATCTTAACAACTAAGCGTTACCAACTAGATTAGTACTTGTTTTAGTTGATTGGTGTTATGTTAATACCTTTGTGACCGCTGAATAAAGTTATTTCTTCTTCAAATAAGGTTGGAAAGAGAATCATATAGTGAAACTAAAAAAGAGCTTGTGCTTTCGGTGAAGGTAAAACCTTTATCAAATTCCCACCATGTTAGGGTACTTTCGAGTACCAACCCTGACTATATATAGCTACCATCCTTATGTTTGATAAAACTGTCACCAGAACACATAGTGGTCTCAATCAGCAGTCCTTGACAGCCAGTAAACATTCTAGGTCTAACGTGATAACATCTTCGACCACGAAGGGGCTGGACGCGGGCCTCTTCCATCCGGTCCTTGTGGAGCTCGATGGGGAGGTTATGTGCAACTGTGGATGTCCTATGGCTGAGATGACGTTGATGGTTTTTTTGCACATTGGTTGGTTTTTGCGTATATCACATACGTACAAATCAAACCAATGTGGCTAACTAAAAAGTCATACTTCCACAATTTCAATAAAATTATATACAACTAGCTGTCCACCCCGGCTTCGTACGGGTAAAAAATTTCAAAATAATAATTAGAATTGTCCTTAATTTTTTTGAGAGTATAATATAGCCTCTGTCACCTGAGGATAGTGTTGCTTCCCAACAGTGAAAGAATTTTTCAAATCGATTCATTCGTTTTGGAGTCTGTTCAATGCAAATAAACAAAGAAACGATCAAATCTTTATAATATTAGTAATAATAATAAACGGATAATATTCAAATTAGGAATTCGTAAGTTTATTATCTGGTTATAAGAAATTACTATTCATGCAAAATTAGCACTGTTTATCAATGCAAATCAAATAATTACTAACTTAAACAAATCTTTATTCATAAACATACGGATTATGACATATAAATATAATTTACATAATTATAAATGCATATATGTATAATTTCAGCTACCGAAGTACTTAAAACTTCTGAGAGGTTCGCGTCAATTGCCATTGGAGCTGTCCACACCATGGGAGGTAATTAGCATGATCAATCACAACACCTGTCAACGCTAAACTGATAACAGATCTATGACATATTCTGCTTAAACGCACGTTTAACGGTGCCCTTAAGGCGTGAAAAATGATGCATGAGTAAACTCGTACTAAGTTACGTCATGGTGTAAAATAAGTTGACAATTTATTAATACATATAAAGCATTCATACCCTTTCCGAAGAAATATAAAAAGCCCATCCGTTTTGGTTGATGATGTAGGCTTGCGTTATTTATTGGCCTTTGAGATTACTGACATAAAAAAGCCTTTATCGCCCCGACACGGTTGGGTCAATAAATAGACAAAAGCTCGAATAAGATTATAGGTAGTCATCGGTTCGGCCTCAAATACTTTAAGGTGAGTTTATTAATTAAGGCGGCCGACCTTGCGAGCCGCGCATCCAAAGGAGGTCGGACAAGCACGCGAGCGAGAGAGACAACAATCGTTTCTGTCCTTATCTCATATTCCGAATCGTTTCACGTTCGGTGCGCGCGACCTGTGAAGTGTCGACGCGCGCCATTTCGGTCGCATGACGTCTCATCATTGACCTGCCGTTAACCGTACTGCACTACTCTGCACTAGGATTGTCATTGAATCATCGGAGTGAGTGCAAGCGCCACTTACCACGCCGTTAACCTTTTGTTTTATTTATTTACGTTCTCCGTTTGGGGACAATGTCAATAGGCAGTGAATAGTCGGAGACATTATGTATTACTATAACATATAATTATGTGTACTAACAAAATTGTATTTGCATTATTATTAACGCGTATAATTGTTTCTTTTCAACATAATGCATATAAAATATATATACTTATATAAATTCAGTATTGAACAAATCACGCTTTATAATGCTATTTTTAGTATCTAGACGTATAACACTATATTACAAATAAAAACTAATCAACAAAGAGCATTAAGCTGCTCGGTCGCCAAGCAATTATGGATGCTAAGAGGCGAATCTACAGTAAGCCGGTATACATGACGTATCTCGAACACAAACACATTCTCACACCGAGTAGCCGAGAACAATCACAGAGGAGCGTCAGCCGTGAGATCACACGAAACCGCACCTTAAGCTCATTGTCAAACCGATTACAATAAACAAACAGGACAGATGCGGTTGGAATCTTGTCAAACAGGCGAGTTCGAGCGTTGACTTATTGCCGGTAGAGCATTTCTGTATCTGTTCCACTCAAACGAAAACCGACAGTACACACTTACAATAACGCTGACAATCGTCTGCAATGAGTCGAGTACAGGTAAGACACGAGTGTATGAGCGCGCACACAGAGACAAGTCAACGTTGCCATAAATAAAAGATTCCTACAGAAACAATTGTTGCGTAGAGGCGCAGGCTTCGGAGGTGAGCCGAGACCTCGGTGAATGTAGCCGACTAATCGCCTCAAGCCGATCGCGAAAGTAGGTGACCGCCCGTGATTGACGCTTGCGAAACCCCGTTCGATGACATTTACACTGGCTGGACGCACAATGTGCTAAACCCTCGATAATTATGAAACATATTTGCTTTTGGATTCAATATCATATTCAGTTACGTAATAGGTATCAACAGGTTTGATTTGAGTACTTATATTCTTCTAGCAGTAGAACTAATTTATAAATACATTACTATGTACCTACGTTCAGCAATGATTGTTTTTATAATCAAAAGTTCAAGTAAGTGTTAGTTAAATTAGTTTGACTATTGATCCATAAAATGTTTGTGTTAGAAACTACTGGACGTGCGTTTTCATTGAGTTGTATAAAACCCATTTTTATATTACGTTATTATTTACGTTATCTTAGTCTTAGAGCATAACCCTAGCCTTTCTTTTTTTTAAATATCATCCCACTAATATTATACAGGCGAAGTATGTATGTGTTTTAGTGTGTAAGTTATCTCCTTTACGCTACAACGGCTGCACCGATTTCGATGTATTTTGGTATGGAGATAGTTTAGACGATAGATTAGCGCATAGGCCACTTTTACCCCGGAAAAAGAATCGTCCCCTTGGTATAATTGAGTTAGCGGGAAAACCGTAATCCACGCGTGCGCTATTAAGCTGGTTCTATAATTAACATTCGTGATTAAATAGTGTGAATAAACTTAATTAGTTCCTCTAAACGAAAAATAGGATTACAATTATAGCAATTGCTCAATAAATCGTTAAAGTAGACACATTATATTTTTTATTGACCAAAATCCAATAATCCAAACTCTATGGCATCTCTGTTCCGAGATAACACCGCTCTACTTAACCTCGCCACACAGAGAAGCGTAAACGTGAAACAATACGGTACAGTAACACAACTTTATCAACATACATTACTAATACTCCCACAAGCAATATTGAACCGTAACGCATTGAATTAAAGTCAATAGATCAACTCGCGGTCGTTTAGCAAAGTGTATTTACACTGGCACTCACACAAACGATTTGGCCGTCTACACTGACGCGCTGACGTCGCCACGTCAGTGTGTGGGAATGCCAGGGAAATTTATACCAGCGGCACACAGTCACAGTACACAGTGCCCACAGTAATTCACGATTCTGTATCACTTTAAAAAAGTAAACAGTTCTGTGTGAGATTATCATTTAATTATTTTATCTTGTGGGCTAACGCCGGAGGAGCAAGGAAACGGGCATGTTGATAGTCAACAACCTGTGTTACGGATGCTTATCGTGTTTATCTCTTAACTCAAACTGGACCGTTCAAGAAGGATATCGTAATAATATCATAAATAACACTTAAATCATTACAAATTCATATAATTTTTTCAACACTTCTGATATGCAAAATTAACCCAATAAAGAGAAGAAAGTAAGTACGAAGAGAAACTACGAAACTCGTTCATAAATTCATAACAAATTGAAAGTTTAAGCAAATGAACACGAAACATTGTGTGCTTTCTAGAAATTATCATTACGTACGTATAGACAAAATGAGAGATACTGTATATATCATCGCTCCATACGCATCGACCGAAGCGACTGAGCCAGTCGACTATTTTGTACTTAGTAGAGCGAGCACGCCCACCTAACCTAGCAAGTTCACTTCTTAGACAATGAAACTTTGGACACGGCATTTTCTGAGATCAATACAAATACAAATACAAATAACTTTATTTTACATACGTTTGTGGTTTGTAATACATATGTAAACCCCGTTGTTGTTGTGTGTTGACCTCGAACTAGTTTGCACTGAGTTTCGGGATACAATGGCTTCTCCTCTAAGTACGCCAAAGTATACAATAAAAGAATAAAAGTCACTTAATAAATAAAAAAATACAAATAATATGATCAAGCGCATATTCAATGCATAGTGTGTGTGTGTGTGTGTGTTCGTGTGTGTGCATGCGTGAGCGTTCTTAACTTAATACAAATCCCCATCAAATCATTTTCTCGATACCATCATAATCAAACTTTGTTAGCCATGTAAGTATTACTTTTTTAAATTCATTATTACTATATTTTTTAATATCTATATATATAAAAATGAAACCCGTTTTCCGTTGTCACGACATAACATGAAAACGGCTTGACCGATTTAGATAAAATTTGGTATAAAGATACATGGGACTTTGGAGAAGGACATAGGCTACTTTTTGTCCTGGAAGAAGTATGGTTCCCGTGGGATAACTGAGTCAGCGGGAAAAACGTAGTGCACGCGGGTGAAACCGCGGGGCGCAGCTAGTTATCAATGAAAAGAAATAAATGAAATGAAATGAAAAAATTAAATGAAATACATTTATTGACATCAAACAAATAATAAAAAACACTTAAATCTACGTACATTTAGTTTTTCCTATAATTATAATACATGCCAAAAAATATATATAATAATAAAAAATAAGGGTACAAATTTAAGGTAAGTAAGAAAATTTTAGGTATTTATTAAATGATGTTAAAAAGGTCTTGTCTCAGCATAATTCCACTCCACATCGTTAAACATGGAGCAGAGCTGGATATCAGACAGAACCGAAGAAATGGTGACAAACGACATCTTATTTCTAGAAGTATTTTCTTATCTCATGATAACAACTTGAAGAGTCGCTTGCAATGGTTGAAATGGGTCAATTGTACCCGTCGTTTAAAATGATATATGTATTTAACCTTTAGTCAAGAATTAATTTTAATATTTATGCACAAGGGACATTAAATATAACAAGAACTCCACGAAATCAACTGTTCTATGCTCTGTGATGCCAGGTGTTATAGACAGCCCCCTGGATAAAGTTAAAGAAATGGCCACGCAAGTGCTCATTGAGTGCAGTAGCCTGGGGACACACAGAGCAGCTTACTCCACGCGCCGAGGACAGTCCAGGAGGCCTGCACCGTCATCAGCGTCTTGCTGAGTTTCCTCGGACCATCGGGTGCCTGGACTGACATCACGCACAATAGGCCGCGCAATGTCAGCGTGGTTGCGGAAAAGATCCCGCCCACTAAGTACCAAGTAAGTGCTCTGTGACTATGTTGAAGCATAATACTGAAGCTGTCACGTAGATTTTTTTTTGTTTTTTGTTTATTTTTATTAACATTCACACAAGGTCTTCAAGTCCCAAACTAGGCAGAGCCTGTGCTATGGCAACCTGATGACTGATATATATACATATAAACACCCAGACACAGGTCAAACAGACATGTTCATGCATACAAATGTTTGACCTGTCCGGGAATCGAACCCGGGACCAGCGGCTCAGAAGGCAGAGTGCTACCAACTGCGCCAACCGGCCAGTCAAATATAGTAGATTGACACTCACGGACAGCTGTAGTTTAATTATTTGGTTATTATATTTTCAAATACGTAGGCGCATGGTATCAAGAAAAAGTGATATACCATCACCATACTATATAGTGGATTTCAATACGAACCCTTTGCCTTAAGGTCAAGCTCGAGGTGGTATTCGATCCAGTGCTCGTCTGATTAGCAACTGTTACACTTATTGATGCGGAGATTACAAAATTATTGTAAAAGGAAAAAAGATGCGGGTTGACCCGTTTCAGAGTGACTCAATGTGTCAGTAGTTGGAAATGTAACATATTCTGCGTTTTACTATTCATTTATGCAACTCATTTTAAATTGAAATGAAATGATTTAAGGCAATATTATTTATAGGCCTACTAGGTGCGCCCCGCGGTTTTACCCGCGTGGTGATGATTGATGATGATGATGATGATGAAAAGTGCCTATGTGTTTATTCAGGGTCTAAATTATCTCCACACAAAATTTCATTGAAATTGGTTTGGCCGTTCGAGCGTGAAGAGGTAACAAACATACACACATACACTCAAACTTTCGCATTTATAATATTAGTACGAGTAGAACATTAGAAAAAAAGGTGTTTTATGAAATGTAAACAATATACTAAATATCTTGAACAAATCATGTAAAAAGATTTTTTTTTTTTATTATTATAAGTTTGCGTTTGACAACTGTCTCACCTGATGTTAAGTGATGACGTTGTCTAGGATTTAGCACGCAAACCTAGAAGGTACCTATTCACTCGCGACTTGAAGACTCCAGACACTTCTATCACAGATGTTATGTGAGAGAAGTGTCCGTTTGATATAGGTATACAATTTTATAATGTTCTAATATTTATATGTAAAAAGAATTAATATTATGAATTAAACATAATTTTTAACCGTCTTCAAAACAGGGAGGTGGTTCTCAATCGACCCGTATGTTTTTTTTTGTGTTTGCTACCGCATAACTTCCGACTGGGTGAACTGATTTTGATCGTTCTTTCGTTCGTTTTTTATTTGAAAGCTGGTGCTGCCCCTGTGGTCCCATTAAAGTTTCATTAAAATCGGACGAGCACTTTTTGAGTTACAAATCAAAAACTGAAAAATGCGTGCTTATACTACACGATATTATAGTAGCGAGTGAAGATATCGGTGAACATACCTACAACACAATGACAATTGATCCCATGAGTAACAAAAGTCACTAAAAAGAGTGAAAACAAAATTGTTACCAAGTAATGGAACCGACTTCAACACTCAAAAGTATGAAATAACATGTCGAAGTCGGTACCATTTACAATATTTTGATATCAGTTACTTTTGAATTATCATGGTACCGACTTCAACAAGTTATTTCATACTTTTGAGTGTTGAAGTCGGTTCCATTTTTTGGTACAATTTTTTTAATCATAATTTTATAAGTTAGATGGTTAGAGGTTAGAAGCTTATCCATTCATCTTCTTACTTTCAGTTGTTCACTTGATGCAACGCACCAAGCGGGATGTTAATAGTAACATCAAATGGGCGCCATTTTTATTACAAAATACCAACACCCACGTTCCATTACTATGATATACCTATTTGTATTAATTACATCTCACATATAAAAACTCCGATTTAGTTTCTTTACGACATAAACATGCTTACTGCGACAGATAATACGGTACAAATAATATAGAAAAGGATAGCTATATGTTTAGACTTGCGCTTGAAATACGCGTAGTAATGAATATTACTACAATTGACTTAATTTTACCGCCTCAGTTTCCGCGCGCTTGTGCGACATCTACCTCATATAAACATATAATATTATCAATTAGAGTACTCAATAAATGTCAACAATGTATTAACCCGTTGGCCGAGTCTGTGTTTCCCGATAGATTTATTTATTAATTTAATTATTTATTTATAGATACAACCCTGGTGTCTTCAAGTCGCGAATGGATAGGTACCTTCTAAACTTGGATGCTAAATCCTAGACAACGTCATCACTTAACATCAGGTACAGTGCAGTTGTCAAACGCAAACTTATTATATTTACTTCGATGATGTTTAAGAGGGTAACAGGAAATTTTGTCCACGCTGATGAAATTATTTGGTAAATGTAGTATATATACTTACTAATATTATAAAGTGGAAAGATTTGATTGTTTGTTTGTTCGTTTATTTGCATTATTATAGACTCCGAAACTATGCACCGATTTGACCGTTGTGTACGTAAGATAAGTGGACATATTTACAGTTTTCAATAAAGATATTTAATTTTGTATTTGTATTTGAAAAATTCTTTCACTACTGAGAAGCTACTCTATCCCCGGGTGACATTGACTATATTTTTTTTAACGTATGGACCCTTTAATAATTTTTAAATTTGAAATTTTTGTTAAATACCCTTGCAACACTGGGGCGGATTGTAAGTTAACTATATTTAAATTACAATAAAAATGTGATTGTTGCCAGCGAGGCTGACGACATAGGAAATCAAAACATGGTCTCTCACTATGAGCAAGTTCAAAGTCTGTAAAATAAGTTTTGGAAAAGGTTATTCCCGGGGTTTCCTTCGAGGCCAATCAACGAATTTTTTTAATTTTTTTTTCACATACGGAATGACCTTATGATGGTCGCTGAAAGTGACTCAATGAGCTGTTTCCATCAGATACTTGTGGAAATCAATGGAGAATGCATACGTCCAGCTGTAGAGTTGCAAATCTTACCATTTTTGAAATAATAACACGTTTAATTAATATTTTGACACAGTCAAAATATAATAAGATTAAACGTATTGTCATTTACGTGTCATGTACATGTGTCAATTGTCCGGTTACTTGAGATTGCTGGAATAATTAAGTGTCGAATTTAACACTAAATACTATAACTTAATAAAAAAAGTTTAGTGTCAATTGACACTATCGCGGATCGACAGTGTTTCTTTATTATTAAAGGCAGATTACTATGTAAATTACATTGTTTATTTTTTTAATTTCACACAAGGTCTTCAGGTTCCAAATGAAATATATATTTATATTTTAATATATTATAAAATATATATTTTATTGGCCATATGTATTATGATTAATACTATTTTGAATTATTATTTTAATATTTCTTTAAATTGTTTAACCACCGCTTCCAAGAAAATTAATTCCTCTCCTTACAACGGTTGTCTGGGAGAGATTCTTAGCGATAAGACCGCCAATTGTGCAACGTATTTTTATGCGAATGTTTTACTTTATAAATATTATTTTAAGTTAATATACTTGTACAATAAAAATGAAGTGTTATCTATCTATTTATTACAGATGGAATACCTATATATGATAAAGAAACGAAATACAAGAGTTAAGGCTTCTTTGTCCAGTGGTGGGCTAGCACATCCAAACCATCAATTAAATATTATGAATGTATAAAACACGGGAGCTACTCACGTAATAAGTCAGAGGGTTCCGACTATAGTTTCAACCACATTCGGTGGTCTTTTTCAAGGAGAATACGGGGCGCTCGCGGATGCGATCGCGATTCGCCTGGTACTACTAACTATAGTCGGAACCCTCTGACTTATTACGTGAGTAACTCCCGTGTTTTATACATTCATAATGTGTCAAAACCACGTCAGTTTTAATAACATCAATTAAATATTACTAAACATAGTGTCGTACGTCACGATACTCGCGCTTAGGGGTCAGTCAATGTTATGAGACACGATGACACGACACGTGATATGGCATATACCTGCAGAACACATGGTTACGTAACTCACGGTTACTACCAACGGCTTATTCCCAAAGTACTCCAAGATTATTTCTCAGCCTACTCAACTAAAAAATACCATATTTAAATATACATTTTTTTAGTTTCATTTTACTCCAAGGGAATTTATTTTCTTCCCAAAATACTTTAGCGTGTTTGTAAAAAGAACATAAAATCCTATAAGAATTGTGGATTAGCTACCACTGGGTATCAATTCTACTAGCACATTGCTGATAGATTGGTAATGAATTGTCGTTTTTGCTAGTTTTGCTATTCTACTTGGAGCATAAATTAGAATGGCTACACAGATTTTATTTCTACCGCAAAACAATTACCTACAATGCAATCGAGATGCAATTGTTATTTTAGCTGAATACCAAGCTGTATTACGATAACATATGAATCCCTAGTGCATTGTCTATGGATTGCTTGTCTTACTAAATAAGAGAATTGGCATCCTGGAGTACTTTGAGAATAACTTCAGCTACCTATAGAGTAGAATGCAACTTAAATGAAATATTTTTAAATTGTACAATTTAATATTCAATTCTTCGGAGTAGTTAGAGAATTAATGTATGGAATCCTTATCTTTTTAGAACAATGGAATGGAGTACTTTGGGAATAATCCCTAACAACAATTATTATGTGGCAACATTATACCCATTTAAGTAACCGTCGTAGTTTTGCCTTCGCTAGAACAATGATATTCAATATTAGTGGATATATGTAGTTACACAATTAGTTACTTAACATAAGCTTCAGATTGATAACTCTCCCTCTAGAACCACATAATCTGTGGGGAGTCCGTGGCTACACAGAGAGATGGTGGGATTGGGGGATAAGAGCCGTTATAATTTTCCTCCCCCATTATAAAATCAATTAGCTATTGAGAGAAATATTCAATTGTGAATATGCGAGATGGATACTGGATACTGAGCATATAGTTGAATCTGGCATCGTCCGGAAATCGAGTTTTATCGGCCTTGTCGGGTATGCCGTATGATGGAAAACCCGATCGAAGCAATAGTGAAAGCAATTCAAGCGGTAAACTCCTACTAATATTATAAATGCGAAAGTTTCTGTGTATGTGTGTAGCGGGGGAAGCGTCGCCTGTCAAACTGACGGACACTGGTTCGATCCCCAATAACAGCTTAAGCTTCCGGTGAAGGTAACACCGTTATCAAATTCCCAGCATGGTGGTAGGGTACTTTCGAATACCCGCCTGGCTAGCTACCACCCTCAAGTTTGAAAAACTGTTACCAAACTCATAGTGTATTCAGGCAGCAGTCCTTGAGAACCAGTCAGCATTCTAGGTCTAGCGTGATAACATCTTTCTATCACTTGATCGTGAGTGACGATGTGGTTGAAGATGTTATCCCGCTAGATGAAGAATGCTTACTGGCTCTCAAGGACTGCTGCCTGAACACACCATGTATTTGGTGATAGGTTTTCAAAAAGCGGGAACTGGAAAGTATCCTACCACCATGCTGGGAGTTTGATAACGGTGTTACCGTCGTGCGTGGACACCGTGACGCGCATATCTGCCCTTCCTGCTGACTGAACATGACGCCCACGACCGCTCTGTCAAGACGCAACCACCGAGAAGAAAGAGTTACCTTCACCGAAAGCTCAATCCGTTGGAGGGGATCGAACCAGCGTTCGTCAGTCTGACAGCCGACGCTCCCACCGCTGAGCTATCACCGTTTCAATATAAACTGATATTTTCAATCTTATTAATAATATTAACAACATCTGCAGGTATAGTATCAGATATAGTTATATCAGGTATATAGGTAGGTCTGCAGGTCAGTTAAATAAAAAAAATCGACAATTAGTCAGATCAAGACGACACAGCCATCGCACCAATAACAAATATTCCGTACTCAAATTAACATAACAAATTCAAACGAAGACCAACGGTTTTTTATAATAATTATTATTATAATGTTGGTAGATATTTTTTGTCTCATTCACCTTCAGTCATATCCACCGGCATCTTGTCAACTCCGCTAATAGGAACAGGTATAAATGAGGCCCGTTTTTGTCGAACATTTTGGTATAAACATGTAACAAAGCAAATTGAGAACACAAAAAATGACAAAACCAGTCGCTATATATAATAAGTAGCGATTATGACATCAAGCGGACGTACCAGCTACAGACACCGCACTGCGGTACTAATCTGCACCCAGTTGTGGACAGTGTTAATAATCCTTGAACTATTAATACTTTAATTATTTAAAACTATAATTATGTCATCTAATCGTAAAATATAATATTTCTAAAATAAAATTACCGAACCGTGCCTTCCATAAGTTACGTCACACCTTTAGGGGAAGGGAGTGGGGGAAAAAAGTGTGGCATCGTCTGACAAGTGGTGAGCAAAGACTTAAAGTTTGCGACGTCATAGATTTGAGATATTTGAATTATTGTATCTCAAAAAACAAGGGCAATCTATATTTTTCCAAAAATATCTTCTACAAAAGTGTAGGTATCTAAAGATGTCAAAATATTAATTATTTTGAGACAAATAATTCCATTATGTGTGACGTCACACGAGAGGGATGAGGTCTCGCCCCCCTACCCCTCTTGTGACAAGGGAGGTAGGGGTCAAAAAGTCAAAAAAATAATGTAATGTAATATATGGATGCCCTTATCCATGTGGAGAAAAAAACATTTAGTTTTGATAATTATCCGAGATTACTACTCAATCTCGGTTCATATCACAATTTTTGTTTTCAAATTTATGGATTTATTAATTTGGTCGGCGCAAGTGGGCTTTAGTTTGTCCTGTTTAAAAGCTCACTGTATCGAGTGTTCAAAAAATGGAAAGTCGGTTAAGAGTGTGTGAACTTTTTATTTTTCTAAATATTTACTAAATACCTATATATGCTCGTGCAAAAACGGGTCATGTAGCTAGTTTTTGATAATTTGCATGGGCTATAATTGTTTTTACATTGTCAAATTTATTAATGTAAAATGCCATGATTCTGTAGCTTTGCTCACACTCACACTCACATTTTAGAATGTTATTCATAAAAATATATATAAGCAGAAACTTCGAACACTGCGGCCTGGTGCGGGATTTAAAAGTACAAAAACACAATTAACTACTACATCACGTACGCACTTTGAAATTCGATATCATCACTAGAATGAATTAATGTAGAGAATACTTATAGCAAAATTAACATAAAATTATTCATTTTATAAATATGCATATTCTTCTTCCTCTGACAAAAGAAAAATATAAATATTATACTATATTATACATATAAGTATTATAAATGGTTTAAATTAGAAGCAATAGATTTAAATATTATAACTACAAACGAATATTATTAGACTTAATAAAACTACACAAAATATAAACAAATGGAGTAAAACTGAAGGAGAGTAGATATTTGAAATTAACAGGATGAGGGATTCCAGGACTTAAAACATCATATAAAGAATAGGACAACTTGGGACAGCAGAAGAAAATATGCTCGAATGTTCCATCATCTTAACAACACTCACATATGCATATTCATGAACGAGCATGAAAGTGAAACACATCGAAAAAATGAACGTGACATTTGAAAGCGCCACTTTGCTTCTAGAACTCCAAAGTTAAGTATGATCACTTTCATTCATAAAAAAATAAGACCAATGTTTGGCAAATAATGGCCCTAATTCTGTTAATCACATAAACTAGCTAAAATTCACTAACATTTTTCAAATTGAAATAGCTCGTATTGTATTTACCCTAAAATTCAAATTCGTATAACTCCATACAACGCTCTCACTAATATTGGACGAGTTTTATTCAACTGTTGGCCAATTGCGGGTAGTTTTAGTAGGCACCAAATAAATGGCAACTTAATTTCGCTAAAGCTACCCGCAAATTTAATAAATATTTTTTAATTTTAGTGATGTTATTGATAAGTCTCATACTAATTTAGACTTTATCGTAACCGTATAAGAACTGATTTAGTTTTCCAAAATTTTAGTTTAGTTCAGTTGAATAAGCGAATCACTACCAATGTTTAATTAGAAGTGATCAAAGTATCGCCCTACTCAGCTATCTGTTAATTAAGGATATAATATATGTACCGCCAGCAATGATAGGCACTTGAGAAGGCCTCGACCGCTCAGGTCCGTGTGACATCATGCGGTGCGCAGGCGGCGCGATATAGCCAATATAGCCTTATAGCTTCTTGTGACTAGGACATTATCTGTGTCGCGGCCATCAGATTACAATCGAGACGATTTACATTAAACTCATACTGCTCTACGCCTTGATAAAGTGATGTTCTATTTTTGGCGTGTTAGGAATTAATCGGCCACCCATGGTGTCTGGGTTACTTCCTCGATTATTGTGTTATGGTGTACTGACGTCCGGGAATCGATAAATCCCATTGACGAATTGTGGGCTTGGTGACATTCTTCTTATTTCGATGTACAGATGAATCAATATACGACAAACGCATGCATTAAGTATATATCAGTCATCAGGTTACCATAGTACAGGCTCTGCCTAGTTTGGGACCTGAAGACCTTGTGTGAATGTTGTCCCATATTATTATATTTATATGTAAAGTCTTAATAGAGCAGTCATCGACTTATCATCAATCGAAACCTATTCAAACAATAAAATGTATGTTCTAAATATCGGGTTTCTCAAAAGCAAGGTTTTGGCTAAATTTAAATGTCATGCAAGACCTAGAGGCCCCTAGAGCCCCTAGAGGGATATCCTTCTCTTACTACGTACAAGCCTCATTTCACAGGAGTCAAGTATTTGTCAGAATTGAAGACAAAACATCCCATCCAGGCATTTTAATTCAAAATGCCAGCCTCGCATTTTATCCCCGATTCTCTTTAACATCCACAAAAACTACGTAATGAAACTATCCTTAGCCTTCCCTGTGTTCATTTATGGGCTGAGTCGTGAACCCTGAGAGCTGCTGACGGCAATCTAATCGATGCGTTCGAGATGTGGTCCTTCGTGCGAGATACGTTGGACAGCACACCGAACCAACGCATCTATACTGAAGTACTGGGGACCATAATCAGGCTATCAACTAGTTTTCTTCAAAAGGTTCTCGAATGCGTTGCCACAAAGGAAAGAGAAAACGAAAAATAACTTCGAGAAATAACTAATAATCACAAAGTAGGCAGTAAAAAAGCCGGAGTTCGCAGCCCGATGCGCTGTTCTGATCAAGTTTGCATTGTTTTAAACACTTCTGTCAACAATACATAGCAGATCGTCGGGAACCGGTGTAGCTGGCATACCATCGTTGGAAAGAGGATCTAGAAGGATCAAATTATGCAAAACTTAATAATAATTGCAAATGATTTCACAGTAATTTAAAGACTCCCTGTCAACTATATGTAAAAAGTTACCTATGATCTGTCAGAACCTCGCGTTATATAATTTACACAAATTGAATAAAAATAATTATTATTACTGTCTATTACTGTATAATGTAAATGTATCACTGTTTATTAATACTCTCTGCTGCAACACAGTGTATACTAAAGCAGCAGGGCACGGCTTTCTTGTGTATTTTGTCTTAATTTTTCTACGTGATTAAAGAAATTTGTATTTGTATTATACTCAATTTGTGGATGTGGCGTTCTGTTGTTATCAGTGGATATTTAGCTGTGTCAAAGCTTATTAATGATCATATCAAGATTCTTCAAGATATAGAACTTACGGATTTACCCATACCTGGTTTATATTCCCAGCCGTCTGACGTCTGCTGCTGGACACGAACTCACATCTTTATGATATTGATTATCTGTAGACCGGCAGCTGTAGACTTAGTCATAAAAACCACTAAGCATCCTATAGACGTCATTACTACGTCATGCACGTATTTTTTGGAACCAGCGGATAAACTATATAATATGGTAATTTTCCTCATCTGATTGCCCAAAATTTGTAAATATGATTGTGTTAAAAACGGCGAGTTTTTTTTTTTTTTTTTTTACATATTTGCGTTTTGCTCTTACGTTTTTACGTTTGCGTTTGTCAACTGTCTCACCTGATGTTAAGTGACGACGTTGTTTGTTGTGTTTTTTTTTTTTTTTTTTTTGTTTCACACTGTCGACATGATTGAGCGCTTTGTATGTTGGCTGGACACAGCTGGACATATGCCTCCCCCATTGATCCATAAGGACCTGTTGGAAGCGGCCCGCATCCAGCCCTTGCCTGCGATCTTAGTCTGTTCACCTGGTCGGTGGCCGTCCTATGCTGCGCTTGCCAGTCCGTGGTCTCCATTCTAGAACTTTTCGGCCCCAACGGCCATCAGTTCTTCCAGAAACGATGGCGCAATATATTTTATAAACCAGTCTTCACGTTGACCTTTATACAACAATTAATGTATCATTCACTAATGAGGCACACATACGCTGCCACAATATTTTTCTATAATAATAATGCAACATTATTGTACTTCAAACATGTTGATGGCAGAGTGAAAAATTGTAAATAGTTATAGTTTTGCGCGACATTGCGCTATCCTAATAAAACAGATTATAAACAAATAAATTATGAATGTATAAAACACGGGAATTACTCTCGTAATAAGTCAGAGGGTTCCGACTATAGTTTCAACCACATTCCGTAGTCTTTTTCAAGGAGAATACGGGGCGCTCGCGGAATAGGTCGGGGTTCGCTCCGTATTCTCCTTGAAAAAGACTAGGGAATGTGGTTGAAACTACCGTCGGAACACTCTGACTTATAACGTGAGTAATTCCCGTGTTTTAAAACATTCATAACGTGTTAAAACTACGTCAGTTTTAATAAAAAAACTAACAAATTTTCCATCTTCAAATGACCGCACATTTTCATGCAAATCAATTTAGTAAATATTTGGTTCTGTGTGGTGAAACCCACCAAGACGGACTCTTAAATATGACTTCTCATTTCAAGTTATAGAACAGTGTGCATCGCTACGAACGACCTCGCAAAACGTCTGTGAGCGTCCAATGTCAACAATGTGATGTGTGGTCAAATTCAAAGACCGGAGCGACAGCGATTTTGTTCTAATAATATGATAAAAAACAGAATCTTTATAATTTTTGGAATAAGATTTATTAAGCTTTCTACCCAAGTCTGTCGATCGAATCCAGTTCTGTGTTACGGTTGTGCAGTGTTTTAGTTGTGGTAGATTGTGATTTGTGTGTACGGACCACAAGAATTGGATTGCAGAGCAAGTCAATGTAATTTAAAAGCTTAAAAATTGTCAATATCGTAGGCCCTACACTGAGAAAAAATATCATAGTGCAAGTACCTTCCATATTGCATATGCAAGTTTATCTATAATACGTAAAAGTTGCATGTTGGATAATCCAAACTTGTAAAAGAGCGTGTCATTCATAATCCATTCCGTTCTTGTCCAATATTATCGTAATATTGTAGTATCTTGTAGTATCTTTTTCTTAGTGTAAATACTTATACTAGTAATTGATTTGACCGGCACTTACAGCTATTCATATTATTATAACAATAAAATAGTTCCGTACAGTACTAGGCGAATCGCGACCGCGTCCGCGAGCGCCCCGTATTCTCCTTGAAAAAGACCACCGAATGTGGTTGAAACTATAGTCAGAACCCTCTGACTTATTACGTGAGTAACTCCCGTGTTTTATACATTTATAATGTCTCAAAACCACGTCAGTTTTAATAACAAAATAGTTTCGTGTGAAAATCGCTTCCATTCCTAACTTGGGACACAGATAAAGCAGGTACATCATAGCAACTATAGTTTAATCTTTAGTAGCGTTTACAAGGTACTCGTTGACGGGACAAACATTGCTTCCTCAGATTATATCGATAAACGGTTACGATGCTAACGAAACAAACATCGCTCCAATAAACCAAGTATAATACGAGTGTAATCGACTCCTGGTAAGTATTGTTTCCTGGTATCGTGATCTGTGCGGGACCGTACCTACCACGAATGTATGGATGTCTTGCAGCCTTTAACCGATGCATACCTAATTAGACACAAGGACTTGGAATTTTAAAAAAAAATTTTAAGTTCAACACTCAAAAGTGTGAAATAACTTGTTGAAGTCGGTACCACGATAGTTCACACAAAAGTAACTATCATCACAATATTGTGCTCATGTGTGTACAGACTTCGACAAGTTATTCACAAATGTTTTGTTAATTTATTACTTAGGATTAGTTATTTTTGTATTTGATTCTGGTGTAAATAAATAAATGACTTTTAAGTCAAGTTAGTTTCTTTTAAAAAATAAAATTGTTGTACATAAATGTTATGTCGCCGTTATTTATGTATACATACACACAATTAAAGAAATGTGCAGCAATGCACATGGTGATAGGGTTGGAAAACATAACAAGTCGTAGGTTAAACTCACAAAAATTATATAACCCATAAATCTTAAATCTCGACGTATCGACAAAGTTACAAAATTAATTAGTTAAAATTTTGTTTATTCAGGCAAAACAACCTATTTAAACTTCTATACAAATTGTTTTGTATAATAATAATTGTTTAACTATTAAGGAACCATAAGGGGCGGGTTATTTGACTAATATTTTTATTTACTTTTTGTATTTTCAATAATTTATTTGTAGTTTGACAGCTGTGACATTATTTAATATTGAATAAATGATCTTTAATACTTTAAAATGAAAAAAATAAAAAGCCATTAATGAATAGACTAACTGAAATCATAATAAATTTATTTATTTTATTTATTTAAATGGAACAGTATTTCTTCTTAAACAACTTCACAGTTACCTAACAATTGAACTAATCCATGTATAACATAATTTAAGCCAGTTAGCTGTCAAAATAACATGAAAAATTGCTTTTCAATTCAATCACAGTTTGTTGACAAATGATCATATATCTAACGTCGTAATTTTAATAGATCTCTTCCTGATACAGTAGGACGGCTTGATAACAATCTGTTGTCCGGTTGTCTGTTCGCCAGCATTACAGTGGAAAAAAATACTGGTTTAATAACCTGTATATTATATTATCATTTTTAGTATACAATATTTTAGTTCGTTGACACTATCAGTGCTTTTGATAAATTTTAGACAAAGGCTTTCTGAGAAATTGTAATTTTTAGACTTTCGCGATTCAAACACATTTTTGACTGACTTCAAAAAAGGAGGAGGCTCTCAATTTTACCCGAAGGTTTTTTTTTACTTTTATGTTTGTTATCTCAGAACTTTCGACTGTGTGAACTGATTTTGATGATTCTGAACAAGCGTATGTATGGGCTCTGAAAAGTATCGAAATAAATTAAGCTAATAAACCACTCGAGTTTTCATAGTTATTCATGTTAAAAAAAACGTTTATTCCTATGATTATGACCCTTTTCCATTTATGAAAACTCAGGGTCGAGTCCCGATTTCGTATGTTTATAAAGAGTGGCAACCCTTAATTCTTTGTAAATAAGCGCATTTTTTATTTTATTTGATTCAAGCGAAACTACGTTTGGAAGCTACTTAATCGTAGTAAAGTTTTAAAACCACAGCGATGGAAACCGTCAAACATAGCAACTCGTTTCTGACGATTGGAAACAATTTAGGCTAGGGTAGGGTAGGGTACTTAATTACCCGTTGAAATTCCATTAAATGAGTAGCAAAATAAAAGCGGTCGATGGCGACGGACCACTTTAGTTAGTTAGTTGAGCCGAAGTAACTATAGTTCACATACATAGATTACCGTGATAGATCGTTTGAAAAGTGAAATTCGGTTTTAACTTACTATTTAGTGGCTAGTTCCTACAATCAAATACATATACTATAGATACACCGTCTTTATGAAAATCAAACATCAAAATTTTTTAACAATAAATGCAACCGACTTCAACACTCAAAAGTGTGAAATAACTTGTTGAAGTCGGTACCATGATAATTCACACAAAAGTAACTATCATCACAATATTGTGCTCATGTGTGTACCGACTTCGACAAATTATTTCACACTTTTGAGTGTTGAAGTCGGTTGCATTTTTTGTTAAAAAGTTTTTTTTCACCCTTTTCAGTGACCTTTGCTACTCACGGGATCAATTAATTGTCATTGTGTGTTCTGCGATGTCTTCAACCGCGATAATAATATCATCAAGATACACGTAGCACTTTTCAGTAATTGGAGTGTAACTCAAAAACTGCTTGTCCGATTTTTAATTTGAATGGAACCACTACGAAAGTATACTCCTAACAAAAAAAGAATCATCAAAATCGGTTCATAAACGACGAAGTTATCCGCGAACACACATAAAAAATATATATATACGGTCGAATTGAGTAACCTCCTTTTTTTGAAGTCAGTTAAAAAGTGTCCCCTCGCCAGTGTTTTCTTATACAGGTATTATACCTCTCCAGTATAAAATTAGTCCAAGCGGATAGTGTTACATTTTAATTATGAACCAGCAATAGCGTTGTAATACATTTGTGAGAAGTATTTCAACTACATATTACTTTTTGGATTCTCACTTCAGCATCGCAACACGTCACACGAAGCGCGCGGTCACGCGCGACTAAAAGCGAAACAGGGCATATGCCTTGTTTTGACGGTGCCGTTTTCGTGCGGGCGATCGGGTATCTACCCTATTTTAAATCGCTGGCTAGTTCATGAAAAATGCATAATCATAAACTGGCACAAAACGAATCCATCAAACTCGAGTACCAAATCCCGCTCGCTGACAGTTCCGCATAAGATTTTTAAGCGATCAGTAATAGCTAAATTCCAACTGTAAATATTCTTATTTTGCAATTCTTAAACTTTTTTCAAACAGTCTAATGCTGTTTTTCTCTACCGGCATTTACTGCTTCACCGGGTGGGGGGCGAGTGTGGAAGGCGCTCAGTTGTGTTGTTATGGGGGCGTGGCGGGGCGTGATGGCTAACGCTGAAAGCACTGTGCCGCAAGGAGAGGAGAAGACGACTAGCCACAGTGGTACCATTATGGTACCACTGTGGTGGTACCATAATGGTACCACGGTACCCGTGGTATGAACCTTAGCTTGAGCTCTCGCCTGGACAGGGAGAAATTGGAACGAACTGCCCCGGTACCAGATCGGTTCGTAAATATGATGTTTGAATATTTGGGAAGGATTCTTCCCAAATAACCAGGTTGTTCTTTTTATCGATATCGCCGGCGAATTCTGGTGACTGACTGTGTATACATGAGCAGGACAATCTTAAATTTTTTTTAATTTTTTATTGTTGTAGGTACTTGTGATTAACTTTCACAGTTTCACGGTAACAGTAGATATCAATTTTATCTCTGATTGTAATAAATAGCAGCTCATAAGAAATTGTACTAAAATGGTTTCCAGATTTAGAATTTCATGACATTATAGACAGTATCTTCTTCCATACCCCCAAAAAAAATTTTTTTTTTAAATTTTATAAATCTAGAGCCTGTGTTCTGTGGCAGCCTATATTATCAACATGCATATATACATAGAATACGTCTTTTAAACGGATTTCTAAGCAGATAATAAATAATAGTACAGGATAAATATCTACGTAATGGTTCCTTTTTAGATTTTAGCTTACAGAACCCTACACAGTCAGATGATTTCACGATCACAACACGTTTCTTCACCAAAAGACCCTCTGCAACAAAATAAAACCACATTCTTCTTCTTCTTCTCAGCAAATAGACATCCACTGCTGGACATATGCCTCCCCCATATAGGGGGGGATTTGCCAATTCTCGCCACGCTTGGCAGGCGGGTTGGCGAGCGCAGTATGATTTCAGATCCTCAGTAAAACAACATACTCGAATGTATTTAGCCTCGTTTTATATTTAGAATAATCTTTGATTGAAAATTACTTTGTACCCTTCAACACCTGCCGCTGGGACTTGACACCCGGAGTTCACGCTCTGTTCCTATACTTCACACCGATCAATCTTCACACATTTCTGTACCCATAGAAATGTCTACCGATCAGGAAGCAGCAAAATAAATTGGCGTGTCACTCCAAAACACTGCATAGAATATTGGAATTAGGTAATCAATCTTATTACCTACTTACCTGCCTACACTGTAGGTATTGTACAATCGGCGCAAGGTCCCATGCTCTCGGAGTCCCCTTGACCGTCATTTTTGTAAACAACGCGTCATGTTCCTGCTAGGTCAACGAATAATTTGCTTATTGCGTTCCATTTTCCGGACAATGTGTGTTAAAATATACTGTTCATATGTGCATTTATATTTTTCTTTCGCATTTTGCATATATTTAGTCGTTTGTCTCTTTGTAACTAATTTTGCATTATTTATCTGTTACTCTGGTAAAATATTAAATATGGCATATTACTAAAAAATGTAAGCACATTTGTTTGTTAGACACAATATTTATATAAATTAAGTTCACATTAAAATTCATTTTTTTTCAGATTGCTATGACCCATAAATCCGATTACAAACCCAGAACAATTAGAATCGAATCGAAATAAAAAATGGCATTAACTTTAATCTACAACATTATTCATAAATTATTAAAATAAATAATACACATAATCAAATAAAAAAAAATATTACACAGTCAGAGTAGAAATGGCTTATTCAAAGTATGTACCATTTTCTGTTCTGCAGTCTTGTTGGAAGATCATTTTTTCCTTTTCAACAGAACTCTGGGGACATAGTTTCAATAAGCGGTGAGAAAGTATTTGGTACTGCCTCTAAAGAAAAAAAAATGCCTCGGTACTTATGTAGATACTTTAGGTTCCGGAATTACACATAGGCTACTTTTCATCATCACCACCATCATCAATATTATTAGTATCACCATGCGAATAAAACAGCGGGGCGCAGCTAGTAAGTCATGTTTAAGGTAGCTTATCGATGGTGACAACTGTCAGTTGTCACCAATCTGAGGCCGACACGTCACTTATTGCACACAATTATGTGTCTAAATTGAACAGCGAAGTATGCATCGTAATAAATCAACGCTTCTAGTATTGAGGACAAGTCCTACCTAAGAAAGGTAAATGCCTCAATGCTAGTGCAAAGCGAGCGCACAGTAACTAGTAAACACCTAGTATAACATCTGACTTGGGTTATATGCTTAGGGTGGCGTTTACCATTTTAAACGTCTGATTATCAGTTAACTGTCGGTTAACTGTATGGTGAAAACTATTTGACCGTCGGTTAAATTGATAATTGACTGGCCGGTTGGCGCAGTTGGTAGCACTCTGTCTTCTGAGCCGCTGGTCCCGGGTTCGATTCCCGGACAGGTCAAACATTTGTGTGTATGAACATGTCTGTTTGACCTGTGTCTGGGTGTGTATATGTATTTAAGTATATATATCAGTCATCAGGTTACCATAGCACAGGCTCTGCCTAGTTTGGGACCTGAAGACCTTGTGTGAATGTTAATAAATAAAATAAAATATATATATATATAAAATAATTGGACGTTTTAAATTTTGGTGAACAGCAGCCTTAGCATTCCAATATAGTTACTTGGTAAACAGACTGCTGACAATTTTAAAAGTCAAAATCATGGTGTCAACTACTGTAAGGCCTGAGAATTCTCGTGTGTCGATGGGGCTAGTCACTGAATCAAAATATATTATATAGATAGAGGAAAGCAGCTTAATAAGGATGATATAAAAATATACTAAATAGTTTTAATAGATTAACACTATATCTAGTGTTAATCTCGCGGAATGAACACTACATATCATCATTATGTTTTTTATTTCCGCAAAGTAATGCGTCGAATGTATGAAAAATGATTGATACATGTATATATAAATGCTGTAAGATATTGTATTACAACTATGATCTACCATTTTATACAGAAATAATTAAATATGCCGATCGATGATGATGTTTTGACATCATTTAAATCCAGTCTAAATTGTTCTTAATATCGTACGGGCCATTCATGCATACAGTTTGACCGCACACGTTTGTCTGTATTTGTCCAGTCATTTCCTAATGCCTGGACAATATCTTCATTTACCTATCCATACAGTTGTATTATGAAAGCGCTTAAACGGGAAGGCCCTGTACCCTGTAACACAGTTCTCAACTAGTACTGGGACAGGAGCTCGTTATTCGAGAAGTGGTAACTTAATTTAATTTAAGTTAAATTAAATTAGATAAGATCTATAGATCATATGAGATCACACATATTATTATTAAGAATAAGTGTCACTGTGTTTTGTGAATAAATAAATTTATCATTATCATTATCATTATTTATTCACATTACAACTATTTTATTACAGTCATGTACCAATAAAATAGTAGTGCGCCCAGTAAGATAGTGATAAAGATAGCTAGTAAGAAAAAGCAACTCAACTTAATTATTTTTTTCCGCCAGAACTGCTCATTTTTATTTATTTTAATATTAAAAAGTATTTGTTATGCCAGTGTTTTCACATTTTGTACAAAATGTTTGATTATGCAGTAAAATCATTACATTTTCTAACCCCTCCCAACGTTTTATATGAACAATCCAAAAAACGCGTTGATTTTACATATATATTTTTAGAATGTTCCATGTTTTCTAGACTTTAATTCCGAATCAATTATTATCTAAAAGTAAATAAAAAAAACACGCGTATATTTGGTTTATGAAACATAAATTTCACTTTTTTTTTTAAAGATTATAAGCTTGCGTTTGACCACTGTCTCACCTGATGTTGAGCGACGACGAGGGTGAAGCACGCTAACTTAGAAGGAACCTATTCACTCGCGACTTGAACACTCCAAATATGTCAATCACTTAAGTGATTGACGTATTTGTAAGTTTACTTGGATATGTATTTTTGTGAAATAGGCTCTAGGGGGCTATTTCATAAAACCGCAAACAGTACTAAACTATCAAATGTCAGTCACACACACAAATTAAAGTTTGTAAACGAAATATTGTTTCTACGTAAATGACATTTTTTGGTTTACTACGAGTAATTGTTGAAATAGGCCCCCCAAACTCAACTCAACGAGTTTGAGTTTGAGGTTGAGTTTGGGTGTCCATTCTTACATTCGATTATGAGTCGTGTATATTATTCGTTATGTGTGAGGCAACTGCGCTCATACACATTTCCTCTGCTAATCATATTCTGTGGTTGAGTGAAGGCAAGAGGTCGGCCCGTTCTAACGCGGCGTCCCCGAAACAAATGCGCACTTATTTGCCAATACTCTGGTGCTGTCTTTGACTGTTTAACTGAATTAAAACAACTACATGGATTATGTTTTGATATAGACGTCTACTTCTATTAAGTAAGACACGTGTTTAATTCAATCGCATTCCAGCTCTATAAGGCAGTCAACCGAAAACGACCTAGATATATCACCACCTCATATATCATATATATCATGTGCTGGTGTTGAAAGGTGTGACGTAAATACCAATTGAAACAACAGATCAAGGGTCAAAAAGTATACTTTTTACTATATTAAGGACTATTTTTCCTGTTACGTGAGAGATGGTGATAACAATTGATAGAATTTATGAGTCTTAATTTTGGTCGCATTTTTAACCGACTTAAAAAAGGAGGTTACATGCCATTCGACCGTATATATATATTTTATGTGTGTTCACGGATAACTTCGTTGTTTATGAACCGATTTTGATGGTTTTTTTTAGTTTAATACAGTATACTTCCGAGGTAGCCCCATTTAAATTTTATCAAAGTCGGTCAAGCGGTTTTTGAGTTACACTCCAATAGCTGAAAATTGTTACGTCTATCTGGATGACTTTCTTATAGAGGATGAATGACAAATTGATCCCGTGAGTAGCAAAGGTCACTGAAATTAGTGAAAAAAAAACCTAAAATTGGAACCGACCTCAACACTTATAAGTGTGAAATAACTTGTCGAAGTCAAGTACTAATTTAAAAAATATATATAATATATGTCACCCGGGGCTGTAGCTTCCCATTTGTGGAAGAATTTTTCAAATCGGTTCAATAGTTTCGTAGTCTATTCAATGCAAACAAACAATCAAATCTTTCCTCTTTATAATATTACTTTTTCTTTATAGGTACTTTATAATATTGGATGCAGAGTCCGCTTAAAGTAAAATTCAACAATGAATCCATAAGGAAATCATAAACGTCATTTACTTCGAACCTGGTTAAAGATTATAAATGAGTGTCGGTGGGGTAGTCAATCAGTAAACGTTTCAGTTAAATTTGTAAATAAAATTGTGAGACACCAATACACATGTAAAATTAACAACTGAATAATAGCATTATGAATGTATGCTAACCAGATTGGTCTGGTTTGGTTATGATTGCGAAATGTCAGGCTGGCGACGCGGACGCGTATCCGCGATTAAGTGGCAGGTAATGCGGCGAAGGTAGAATTCTTGGTTGACGTGATTAACAAACTTGGGTGCACATTTGATACAGCTGCAATAGCAACAGACGAAATTGAGACCGTAGTAATGTATTTTATACAATCTAATAATAATAATAATAAAGCCTTTTATTTTCCTTAATAAAATAATATTATGTTACAATTGTTTATATGTAAATACTTAACTAACTTATAACATTAAAAAATAAAATAAAAAATACAATTAACCTATGAAATTTACTTAAAAATATTAAGGACCTCTCAACGAGTAAAGGCCTCCTCCTTGTTTCTCCACGTCGTCCTGTCGTTCGCCTTATCTTCCCAGTCTGATCCAGTGATTTTTAGTATTTCGTCGAGCCATCTCTCTTTTGGCCTTTTGGCCAGGCAAGAGAAGCAGGGGTAGGCCAAAAGAGAGATGGCTCGACGAAATACAATCTAATACTGGAATATAAAGATTAAAAAATCAAAAACAGAACATGAATGACAGTCTCTACAGACAAGCCTTCAAAATAAATTTTAGTAAATTACATTTTGTTACAGTGTTTCTATGGACAACTGTATCATAAGGTGGTCGCGGCGCAACACGCATGCGCGATCACCAAATGGATTTTGGCGCTAAACGTGTACAAATAAATGCAAACATATGCTGTGATTTTAAATAAATTTATTTATTTATTTTATGAGATTAGATAAAGTAGTGTATGAAACTGCACATAATTCGGTCTTATTATCAAAACTATTGCAAATATTATTGTAAAATATTCAATCTTTTTCCCATCGTAAGATAAAATCGGGAAATAAATAATTGCAGACTAATCTAACAGCAATAAATGACAGTAATGTACCAAAGGCAAAGATGAAATATAATCTAATCTACACCGCGGCGCTTGATTACTATCACACTTTAAAAGGAAAAAACATGTAACCATGAAGCGACAGTTGTCACGGTACTTGGGCTCGATCCTGCACGTGACCATTGCGCATGACCGTAATTATAACCTAGCAATTACAATAATAAGTGGGCAATACTCGCGCCTTGTGCATCTTCATACCAGGTGATTAGTTGTTCTACATAAAGCATTGTTAGAACCTTTTCAAGGAGGTACTCGTACGACAATTTTATTTGGCTGCTGACTTGTAATTAGTCAGTCTAATTAGTTAGAATTGCAGCTCGAAACGAAACTGCTGTGCGAGTATGGATCGTCGACTCGACAAAATTCAACAGTAAGTGCTTGTTCAGACATGGCGTTATCCGCCCGGTTCCGAGATCTCCATAGTAATAGACTAGCGCGCCGCACGATTCGCGTGTACGCCATGTCTGAACAAGCACTTACTGTTGAATTTTATCGAGTCGACGAGCCATGCTCGCAGCCCTGACTCGTTCCTAACAGATCAATAAGATTTAGGGAACCTGGATGCTGTACTTGAACAAGTCAACATTAGTGATATTATCAACAGACTAAACTTTGGATCGTTAAATAGTCCTCCGGTCGGGCTGGACTTAAGACAGCTGTTATTAGAGGACGCCCATTCGGATGATTAATATAATAATATGTATATAGATCAAGAGACCTAATCTTGATTGCCTAGCAGTGGGAGCGTCGGGTGTCAACCTAACGGACGATTGTTCCCACCAATGGCTTTAGCTTTCGGTGAAGACAACACTATTATGAAATTAACAGTTGCCGTGACTCAGTGGTCAGTGACATAACTTCTGGTCCCCTGGTCTGGTCCTCTAGGTTCAAATCCCGGTGACCGCAGAAAAGTATGTGATGGACTTGGATGTTCATCTTGGGTATTGGATGTTTTTTTTATTTATTATTAACTTACGTTTGACAACTGTCTTACCTAATGTTGTGATGTTTGTGCGATGTGGTTGTGCGTGGCCTTGCCTGGCGCGACACAGAGAATCGTAGAGTTTAATAAAAATATATCACAGCACTTACCTGTACCTGCCTAGCCTGCTTTTAAAATAATATGGAAGTGGTTATACAGCGTGGGCTATTTAGATGGTTCAGTATGGGCAAGTCTGATATAACAAGACATACAATGATATGTTCTTAGAAAGCATGCCATCGATTTTAATGACAGAAAAACTGCATTCATTAGATTTTAAGAAACTTGTGCTCAGTTCAGGATTCAAACCCGGTCGTATTGAAGAAAAAGCTTAGGTACAGTATTTATATTTTAATGCCGATCGTTTAGGTCATAATTAGTAAGTTTTATTATTAAATATATATTTATATTTAAAACTGTCTAAGACAATACTTAATTTGTAACATGGGATCAATTGTAACTATGTTTGCACACTTTTTTTTTGTCCATTTCTACTGTAAGCATGAAATAAAAGCCTTTTTATTTTATTTATATGAAATCTAAAATGAGTAAAATTTCCTATGTAATTCATTCAAATCTGTCTTATAGCTGTTTCAGACTTGCCCATACCGGCCCTTTACATGGCCCACCCTGTATAGTGGAGCGTCGCCACGCTTACGCCAGCGGCTGAACCTATACACATAAGTACATTATTATGAATGTACTAACTGCGTTGACATCCAAAGAATAGCAAATAATACTTGCAATGGTTTCCGTATATTAACAAGAAACAGATTCTCTCGTAAGTAGAAATAATAATAGCACTTGCGTCATTGAAAATGGCTGTACGTTGTTTTATGGGTAAGTTCGTAATTATTTATTACAGTGGCACGTGCAAACGCTTTATTTCAGTTAAATATAGACATATTTACGATATTATGGATAAAAACACCGTCATAAAAACTATTCCATATGCTCGTCTAATAATCACGATTGAGCATTATCATATGGAAACGAAAGGCCAAATAACCTGGTCATGGTAGGAAGATGGCAAGAGACTACGAAGCCGATCACTTAGGGTCTAGTCTGACCTGAGTAAAGGCTCTTACGGGATTGCCAGCAGCTAAAAATATAAAAAAATAGACAATAAGTGATGCATATGATATATATATTAGCTAGTAGCGTCCCGCGGTTTCACCCGCGTGGATTACGGTCTTCCCGCTACATCAATTATTCCACGGGACTCATAAACATTTTAACTGGATAAAAAGTAACCTGTGTGCTATTTCAGACTATAGTTTAGTTGTAGTCCAGTTCAGCCTTCTAGCGTGATTGACCAACAAACATCCATCCAAACTTTGACATCCTACTAATATTGAATAACTAGCTGCGCCCCGCGGTTTTACCCCTATTTGTTATTCCAGGACCTGAATATTAAATTTCATCCAAATCCATCCAGCCGTTTGAGCGTGATTGAGTAACAAACATCCATCCATCCAAACTTTCACATTTCTAATAATAGTGGGATTTTAATAAATGCGAAAGTTTGTGTGTATGTGTGTAGTGTGTGTAGCTTCTACCCTGGATTAACACATAGGTTTATTTTAATCATCACCACCATCACCGTTTTTCATCAGAACGCAGGTGCAACCGCGAGGCGTCGCTAGATTATAATATTAGTGGGATGATATATTGACAGCGTTAGAAACACTTAATAGGAAAAAAACACATTAAGTTAATAAAAGGGCAAAAAAAAGAAAAAAAATTCACAATGTAAAAGAAAAAAAAAGAAAAACAAAAAATTCTATAAAACCTGTTACTTTTTTCTTCTTTTCTCCCTAACTAACCCATGTGTTTTTCAGACTGTTTCATGGTGTATTCGTAGACTGCCTTGTCTTTCTCGACAAAAGTTAAAGGAGGTATCAACGCTGCGACTCAGACCCCAATGTCAGAGGAATGACTGAATGAATGATTTATTCGATAGTTTGATAAATATTTTGACCTCGTCATGATAAAATACTAAGTGGTCGAAGATGTTATCACGCTAGACCTAGAATGCTCATTGGCTCTCAAGGACTGCTGCCTGAACAAACTATGTGTTTGGTTACAATTTTTCAAACTTGAGCGTGGTAGCTATCCAGGCGAGTACTCGAAAGTACATTATCGCCATGCTGGGAATTTGATAACGGTGTACTATCACCGGAAGCTCAAGCCGTTGATGGGGATCGAACCAGCGTCAGTTAGCTTGGCACCCGTCGCTATCCCAGGGCTATCATTGCTTCAAAAGGTTTTTTTTTTCTTTCGAATTTTCAAACGATTTTATCCGATTTTAATTATCTTTTTTTTTAATGCATATAATGTGTTTAGCATATATGTTTATTCGCTTAAATTATTGTAAGATTGCGTTTGGTAACTATCTCACCTGATTACATGTGATGACGTTAATAATAATGCAATTGAATAAATATATAGAAAGTAAATTGTAAAAAATGCACATAAACTGTAAACTTAAACTTCTTTTAAACATCACGCGGCGCACAGGTTGTAGACATCCGGGTTAGTTCAGGCAAATGTCCTTGAATAATATAACTCATAGATTTTCCCACATTTTCCATACAGTACTTGCAAAACGTACGTAAATTTATACAAACATGTGTGTAAGCGGTCACTAAGGCACCGGGCGCGGGGACAATGAGAAAACGAGTAAAAAGTGTGTCAGCTGGCACATATCAGGTGATGCAGCGGTCGACGCCCGCTTCACATCTGCGCGTGCGCCCATCTACCTTGAAGCACTCTTTTAAACTCTTTTGTAACACAAATGCGACATGATCAGCTCAATTTTATCATTCACGATCTTCTTCTTCTTCTTCTTGTCCTTATCCCACACTAGGTGGGGTCGGCACAACATGTTTTCTTCTTCCATTCTCGTCTATCATTGGTAGTCTCAGTGCTCACATCTGTCATAATATAATTCTTCACACAGTCCATCCATACCTTCTTCGGCCTTCCTCTACCTCTATATCCATCCACATTCATGTTAAATACTCTTTTTGTTATATGTTTTTCATCCCTCCTCATTCACGACCATGGTGAATAAAATAATTCAATAAAAGCTTTTACCTGAACGATCGGGATTCAATCAGTTACTGTACATACTGTCCTGGGTGCTTACCGGCTTAGAATTGTATCTCCGGTCTTTCCCGAGGGTGCCGTGAGAGGGGGCTAAGGTAAGACCAGGCATAAGGTGGGCGGCAGGTTCTGTGAGCTGCGCTTGCCAACTCGCCTGCAATCGTGGCGTGTATTGGCAACACGTCTTATGGCTACGTTTATTAGAGTAAGAATTGTAGGCATGAAATTAAAATTTCACAAAAACGTTATACACTTGTTTTTATATGTATGAAAATTGTTGTGAATCTCGTACAATACATAAATTAAAAAATTGTATTGTAAAAATTGTGCCCAGAATGAAAAAACGTTGAATTGCAATGCTGCTAGTATTCTGGGCACGCTGCCAGCCGGTAGCGCGTTAGAACATTTGAGTTATCTATAGGCTACCAATAGCTAGAGGATTGCTCAAATGTTATTGTAGTAGCTGCAGTATTGTAATTCGTTATTAGTGTTTGATTTTACTTTAAAAATTACACATTATAATTATAAACGTTTTGTAAGTGTTGGGAAAGCTTTAAATGTATCAGGTTACTTTGCATGTTATAACCAAGAGCAGCAACCATGCTCACAACTCGTTGCCAAGAGGCGAGCAAGTGCAAAAACCTGTCGACAATTAAACAAATAAACCGCGTGTGGTCAGCCGGCATATTGGCCATGGTGATGCGAGCAAAAAGGCGTTCCAAGGTAATTGGTTCACTGTATCGGGTGATGCTACTGCGCAGGTCGCGTAGACACAAACATCAATTTATTCGGTAACCTACATAATGGCAACTAGCTAGCTCTCAGCTTTAAATATCGAATGCATTTTGTTTATTACTTTTTATACTGGATAGATGTTTGTATGTGAACACTATCTCATTTGATTTGACACAGTGACGACGTGGTCGAAGATGTTATCACGCTAGACCTAGAATGCGGACGGCTGCCTGATAAATATTATACAAGAAGTCGGTTCATAAACGTTGATAAATAAATACTTTTAAACAATGATAATGCAACTTAGTTCTGAGAGTTTATGTCAGGCCATTTAGCTGAGAGTCAGTAGTTGTCTTTTAGCTCCCAGGGGTTCAGACAGTATATGATAAAAAGTATAAAAATAATTGCTAACGCAGGATTACATGTAGCATTTTCGTTATAAGGAGGCCGATGATTGTAGGGGTTATATCGCCGATAGTTCTTCTTCAAGGGAGGTCTGTCAGGACAGGATCTGCCAATGTTTAGAGCAAACAGCAAGATCTAAGATGGGCACAGTAAGATATAAAAAATATAATGCACAAAACGTGCAATGCATAATCACTGATGAGAGTAAATAAGATATATTTTACGATCACAACAAGTGGAAATCTGTTGTCTCTGCCCACCCTTTCTGGCAATACTACCAGATTTACATCAGAGAGTTCAGAGTTAGGTTACAGTCTTACTACTGACCGCGCTGGAAACCTAGATAAAATAAAAATCTCTTGATTTAGACGGAATTTGCTCGATCTCAATGCATCTATTTGGATAAGTACATCACGCACTAAGCGCACATGTGCAAGTCACGTTGGTAAATACGCGTCCGGAGCGGGTGGCAGAGCCTATATGGCAAGGTCGGTTGGGTGCGCGGGCGCACGCGACATCGCAATCACTTTCGCTGCGCGTCTCGTAGACTATTACCTAATCTGCGTTCCCAAATGCGATACAAACCTATAAGCTTATAAATCTGTGATGGTTACACAAAAATGGCTAGTTTGATCACGTAACTTATTTCAGATTCATTTATTTATTTTGCCTTACAGGTACATGGTAATGACTTAATTTGGTAATCTCTAGCGTTACCGCTACTCATTTGTCCACATTTTCTATTTTTAAAAACAACTTACACTTGGCCAACATAAAAACAAACGCAAATCCTTCAATCATGTGCGAAGCGCAAGCCACAAAAATGTTAATCTACAAAGTTTTGTTCTCTTGCATGGGCTTGGATTTTATATGATCGACTGTATGTACTTTTTTTAATGTATGTTCTCCGATATCGTCCCCAATTTCGTTGCGATTCTCAAAATTATTTTTTATAGAGCGTACCTCGGAGATGGTCCCATTTAAATTTCATCAAAATCGAACAAGCGATTTTTGAGCTAACACTCCAATAACTGAAAAATGTTACGTCTTCTTAGACATCCTAATTAGGGGTGAAAAAATCGGCGAACATACACAATGACAGTTATTGATCTCGTGTAGCAAATGTCACTGAAAAGGTTGAAAACAAAATTTTTACCAAAAAGATGGAACCGAATTCAACACTCATAATTGTGAAATAACCTGTCAATGTCGGTATCCTCAGCACAGTATTTTGATAATAGTTACTTTGAACTATCATGGTATCGATTTCAAGAAGTTATTTCACACTTTTGAGTGTTGTTTTGGTTCCATTTTTTGGTTAAAAAATGTTTATTGAACCCGTTTGTGTAAAACAATCATGAGTATCGGCAGAAGGTCCAAAAGATCTCGCGGTTCAACCAGACCATGAATTTAAGTTAGGATCTACACTAAAAAGTGCACGCAGTTGCATGCTAATCTTTTCGCTATAAATGAAACGACTTGACAAAAGTGTCGCCGAATTAAACCGGAAAAAAATCAATTCTATAATACATCAAAATAAAAGGCGAATTTTCCAATAACTAACGCTTGGCACTGAGTATAATGGAGTAGTTATGCAATATACCTATAACTTTCGATCTTATGCTTGTCGTAAGCGTGGAAAAATGAACCGAGCCACAGTTCATTAGCAGTCACTACTGCAGCACGCGCGTGCAAACTCATAAAATATAACGATAACGGAGACGTTAAAAATTAACTTATAAACCTTACACGGGTAATCGGAAACTAATAAAACAGCAGCCAATATATACGAACAGGTGGCTTCAACAGTACTACGTGGGAACAATTTTAGAAAACTGTCATAAATATTCTCTTATTAGCCCAGCATTCTCTGTAGAGTACTTTGATCGTAATCTACGCTCCGATAAAAGTTATTGAAAATTGAATTGAATAATTGTTTATTTGCCACAAATTTTCTTAAAAACATGGTAACAGTAGATCCATGGTTCATGGTCATGGTCATGCGCCTTCGGCGCCCGCAATCGGCTGAGTGCCCTCTGCACTCGCCAAAAGTCCGGTGAAGCCGTAGATGCCCCATGTGGCAAACAGCATTTAGTCAACTCTAATAAACATACATACATGAGCATTAGAATAACCATTACGACGCATGTGATTTTAATACCTACCATTTTACGTACTAATTAGTGGTAACAGTGGCAAACAGGCCTCAACTCAGCGTTACGCTGATTACGCTTTTTTGCAACCATCGGATTTTTTAGCCCGTACGGGGCCTTAACAATAATGCAATGTAACGAAAGTTCCTTGGGCTGCATTGCAGAATCCTAATAACCTTATAAACGCTATTAGGATCCTGCAAAGAAAGTTTGTTAGACTAGAAGAAGACTATTCACGAACTAGCGTACCAGTTTCTAACTCCTGCGTGTGCGCACGAATTCTGAGGTCATACCTGGGTCATGTTATTGGAACTGACGTTTCAACGTGTTTCCTAAAAATAACACTCATTCAGTTCAAAGAACGTTTGTTCATCATTATCCTGTTGTATGACGCGTCACCCACCGAGATCTTTATCTATTCTCTGTTCAAGAGTCATTGTTGCAGAGGAAAAGCCTATGAATTAGCAACGTCTAGAACCTGGAAAATCCCTATCCATAGATAACAAAAGATCAATAGCACTTGTAGAGTATTCTTTTTTGTCCTCGTGTCGTCATTCAAAAGAGAGGTTCAATGAGGTTATTCTATTTATATATTTGGTGCCTCAGAACTGCGCCATTATTTGAATTAGGTTTTCTTATACTTTAGAGTCGTCAGGCTTATTTCATAAAAGTGTCATTATAAATTAAGTCTTAAGTATCACTTTATAAACACTACTTTAGGATTGTATGTGCCGTGGTGGTACCGGCCTAAAATAGTACTCCCTCATCTCTTCTCGGTGCCGTAACAGTCGGCTACGAGATCACGTACCAGAAGGTGGAGAGCAACTCCTTCTGAGGGACACGAAACATACTGCGCTCGCCCACCCGCCTGCCAAGCGTGGCGAGTAGTAAACTCCCCAAATTTCCTTGTGGAAATCAATGGGGAGGCAAATATCCAGCAGTGGACGTCACATTGCTGAGATGATGATGATGATTAGGATGTCAGCGGGGAGCCCTCCACGTATTTGTCGTATGTCACACCCACGTCACGCCCTCGAGTACTTCTTTACTTGTGCATTAGAAGACCTGTGGGCCCAGACAAGTTGCATCTTTTCTCCTTCTCTGATCGCTAGAGCTAGTTGATTACGTGATATATCGGTTTGAAGTGTCCATTTCTTACATTTTTATGTGCTCTCTCGGCGTTAACGCTTGTAGAATATTAGTTTGTCTAGTGGCTACTGGACCTCTAGTGTTTCTTTAAGAACATGTTGAACCTGTTGGCCAGCTAAATAGGTTTGTCTAGTTTTGAAACTGCAACTTTAAACTTTTAGCAGCACCTGTCGCCGAAAGGTGTTGGAATACTTTAGCCACATAGCGAGGAAAAGCAGCGACAACCTGGAACGACTGATAGTTACTGGGAAGGTCGAGGGGAAGCGGCCTAGAGGCCGTAGCCCAAATCGATGGTTAGACCAAATCCGCTCTACTCTGGGCAACAATGTCTACGAAGCACTACACGCTGCTACCGATAGAAACCGATGGGGTCATATCGTGAAAGACTGTGTCTTGTAGTGAGGATCACGACCTTCAGTAATGAACACAAACGACGCAAGGAGGAGGAGTTTTTAAACTGCGTCTACCTCGAGTTTCGTTTATAAACAACACCGAACGAAAAAGTTCCCATCAGTATAATAGTTATATCACATTTATCGTGGATATCTTTGTGAACGTTTGAATGCAGCATTTTCTATTAAAAAAATCTTTTTATAAATTTACGCGACATTTTTTCATAATTTACTATGCACATATAACAATACATTTGGGCAGAAACGACTATTTTTTTAATCAAACATTATTTTTATTTTTTATGCATACAGTCGCATTGTACGTTTGCTATTATATAAATTTCATCATCTTATGTATAACTAATTTGATTATGGTTTAGTTATGCGTTCGCCCTCAGTATGTACAAGTATATTCTGCTTTATTATTTTAAGAAATATAAACCACACGGCTTCACTGTTGAAGTAAGTACCACAGATCGCAAAAATATATTACAAAATGCCTCAAAATGAGAGGAGGAAAGAAAGACAAAATTCTTTGATCAGGTCGTGTGAGCATGGAATGGAACCAAAACAGTTGTCAAACGCAAACTTGTATTATGCAAAAAAAAAAAAAAAAAAAAAAGGTATATCATATCATATAAAGGTACTTATGGAAAAAAAAAATGAACTTACTTACTTACTTGAACTTACTTATCGGCTTCATGATCAAGGTCCAAGGTGCAATATAAATATCTCGTGGAAGACTGGCTTCCTTAGCCGTGATCTTAAAGAGGGTTATTGTTCCCAGTTTCTAAACCAGATTGAACCTGTTTAAAGAGGAGGGTAGAGAAACGTAACCGAATGACGTAGCCTAGCGGATTATCAACTGGAGCTAATAATAGGACAGTACTGCCGCTTATCGCGAAGAACTGTGGGCCAACTCTATACTAAAGTAATAATTTGATTACGATATCAATCTCACCGACACTTCAAGCATTATTTCGCATTCGATCCGCCAACCATCTCATTGACGACCAGCACTCTAACATGAGTATGAAATACTGTGAAATGTAATGCTCCTAATTATAATTAACTAGTCGCGCCCCACGGTTTCACACGCTAAAACGGCTACACCGATGTTATTAAATCAAACGGGGCTTAATCGCGAGAAAAACATTTAGTAATTTATTTACCTCGACGTTTCGATCAGTCTTCTCGTGACCACGACCAATGCAACTTGGTCGAAACGTCGAGGTAAATAAATGACTAAATGTTTTTCTCGCGATTAAGCCCCGTTTGATTTAATAACAATGTGTTCGAATCGCGAAAGTCTAAAAAAAGGCTACACCGATTTCGGTGAAATTACAATACCCTTGATGTATACTTTTATCATTCATATATCAGATTAATACAGCCTCTTGCAACTTATAATCCAAGGCAAAATACAAGGCCATAGACCACCTGGCCGCAGACGCACCTCCTGGCTGAAAAATCTGAGAGACTGGTTTGGGTTGAGTACCAGATCCCTATTCCGGGCGGCAGTCTCCAAGGTTAAAATTGCCCTAATGATCGCCGACCTCCGTTAGGGGATGGCACAAGAAGAAGAAGAAGATACTTTTATCCCGGAAAAAGTATAAATCCCGTGGGATAATTGAGGTAGCGGGAAAACCGTAATCTCGCGGGTGAAACCGCCGGGCGCTACTAGTATTTAAATATATTCGGAGAGTTGCACTTTCAATTGACTTTGAAAGGCGATTATATAATTTAAGGCCGATCACATAGGCAGATTGTTCGGAATTTAGCAATAATTAGTAGTAACAGTAGGAAGTATGAATGAATGAAATATAAATGATAGTATTCTATACAGTCGGATAGGATTTCGTATGACGACTATTAGAATAGAATAGAATTATATTTATTCGTAACAAAAAATAGATATACAAAGTTATTACATAAAATATTGCTACGTTAATAAAACATCTAAAAGTGATGTAGCTCTTTGTTACGAATCAGCCCAAACTCAGCGTTGTGCTGGTTGTGAACAACCAGCGCTGGTCTTCCGTTTTTTAAATCTACACACGTGACAACCAGAAATAGGCCGTACAATAGTCGCCAGCCGCGCATTACAGAGGGTATAAGTACCGTCAAAGTAATTAGTCCAGTCATTGAATCAATAAGTTTATCCGTTGTCGTCGTGAGCATCCGCCAATGGGCGAGCGGCGGCGATGGTTTGATGTTACCTTGGGTTACCACACTGGTCCAGTTTCCACGGACACAATTAAACCAGATTATTACTACAGATTACTGGTATATATAATCTTATCCTACTAATATTATACATGCGAAAGTTTGTGTGTATGTTTGTTACTTCTTCACGCTCAAACGGCTTAACCGATTTCGATGAAATTCGGTATGAAGATAGTTTTACTCCTCCATTAACACATAGGCTACTTTTATCCCGGAAAAAGTATAGTTCCCGTGGGACGATTGAGGTAACGGGAAACAGTACTCCACGCGGGTGAAATGGCGGGGCGCCAGTTGTATATAATAATGTAACAAACCAAGAACTATCTACCACAATTTCACATGAAACTTATTTAATTTTTGAAATAAAATTCATTCTTAGTGTGTATAGAATCAGGACGCTATTCTGTAGTCGTAGGTTCAAGGCCCATTACTAGCATTTTTTCTTTGGATTTGGTATACTACTGGAGAAATTGTAACGTTTGAAAACACAGTCCAAAATGTACAATTGTGTTACGTTATTATGGACTCAGGCGCGCAGCCGATGGTTTTGCCTCGTTATCCCTAGAGATTTCCGGATCAAATGAGGATAAAATTAACCTCTAAAACGCCTTTGTCTCCTCTTTAATTTCATTAAATCCGTTCAGGCCTTTGATTGTGAAAAAATAATAAGAAATCAGTGTCAATTTCGTATTTACATTTCCTCCACAAAATAAAGTATTTAGTTTTTTATCAAAACAATAAATTCAACTAAAAAAAAAAAAACAACAACAACATTTCACGATATGATAATATATTCTCAAGAGCTACCATAAAAATTCCATACAATTAATCATACCATTAAGGTGTAAAAAAGATCTGTGAAAATGGGATAAGTAGCTTGCCAAATCCCACACTTCTTCAGTAACAGAGCCTTCCAAAGTTTCCAACTCCAGTGAGTTGCACCGCTTTCCATTACGACATAGCGTTTTGCCTTGTCTATAATTTCACTTATCACTATGCCTTTCAGTCATATTATAATGCATGCTACTTCCCAGAAATGTCAAATCACCACATGGTAAAAAAACAAAAACCTTAGTCCTACATCAACGTGTGCAGTGGTAACTCTACAATACCTTGGACCTAGTGAGTCACAGTGGACCCAAATGTTTCCAAACAACAAAATGACCTCATGCGGTCAAATTTTTTAAGAGTAGAGATATCGCTGAGTAAACACGGTCCATCGACTTCCGCTGCTGAGGGTCCTCATATTTTGGTTACCTGTGTCCTTTTTGGATCAATTTGCTCCATATTCTTCTGAACTGATCGATTGCGAAAAATAATTTAAAACTTATTGAAATAGAAGCTGTATATATATTTCTAATAATTCTATGGTTAATATTATACATTAAATTTAAGTCCTTAGATATAGATTTTTGTGACATAAATGTAACTGTTTAATTCGTTTTTATGTCAATAAATAATAAATAAATAAAAAATTGCGCTCATTCAAGGTCCCAGTGGCCATTTGGGTGAATCGGCACTTGTACATATGTTTGTACGTTTGTAAATGTGAATATAACAATAAGTTGATTGGATCTGCCAGTCGTGAGAGTAGGAAGTCCAGCTGTAAGATACATACCGCTTACAAGCGATTCTTTTAGAGATCAATGCGGGAGGGGGGAGTGGCAATATTGAGCGGGAGGGGGTTGAAACTTAAAAAGTGGGAAAATTATGTTGGAATTCTTCTTTATTTCAGTGAAGCACATTAATTTATTTAGACTCCGAAGTTATATAATGCACATTCCCGGCCAATTAATAGTCGTTTTGCGTGATAAATCCTAGACAACGTCATCACTTAACATCAGGTGAGACAGTTGTCAAACGCAAACTAATAATATCTTAAAAAAAGGCAGAATCTAATTTAATTTCCTTTTGTTTGAAGTTTTAAATCTGAAAAAAAAACCGCTTTCGAAGTAATTAAAACATAATCCTACTAATATTATAAATGTGAAAGTTTGGATGGATGTTTGTTACTCAATCACGCCAGAACGGCTGAAAGGATCTGAATGAAAGTTGGCACAGAGATAGATTATAGTCTGGAATAGCACATAGGCTACTTTTTATCGCGGTCAAATGTATGACTCCCGTGAAATAATTGATGTAGCGGGAAGACCGTAATCCACGCGGGTGAAACCGCGGGGTGTACTACTAGTATAAAATAAAACTTTAATGCCAATATCAAAAACTCCCGTCATATACTTTTATGCAATTTTAAGCTATTGTGAGTGCATTATTTATGCATTTTATTATCCTGTCACGACTGTATATTTTACAGTCGTGAAAACATGACTGAAATGTCATTGTACCTTTAAGATGGGAGAGTTGTCAAACGCAAACTTATAATATGTAAAAAAAAAAAAAAAAATGGGAGAAATTATGAACTTTTCAGTGACCATTAGCATATTTAAAAAGAAAACAATAATCGTTCTCAGTAGCGTCAACGCGTGCGATTCATAGACAAGTAATTTTAACCTTTACGATGGGCGTAACAATAGTTGAAAAAATAAAACATTATAACCAAACAAACAAACAAAATTTTTTATTACTAGAAAAAATATACTTAGCTATAACATATTAATAAAATTTACAGTAATGGCAATATCTGAAACAAAAACCTGATGTTATAAAATGGAAAGATTCATATCTGCCCTCCGCACTAGTTCGCACTGTATGACGGCAGGGCAGAGCGTTCCTCGTCTACACAAACATGTTTCTGTTCACAGTATATGCGCGATTTCAACATCATTTTAGTATAATGCTATTCAAGTGAGTGTTAATTTTGATAAATATTCCTGAACCTGTAATATAATATTAATAATACTAATTTACTATTTTCCTATTATAATAACATTTTTTTTTTTTTTTTTTTTTTTTTGCAGATTTATACATGTATAAGTGTAGTTACACATTATCAAGTTTATCAATGGAAAATAAAGGAGATTAACAATCAAGCTGACTTAATGATATAATATGAAATAAAATTATAAAAACCTATATTACTATATTAACTATTTATATATTATTAACCTATATTATTATTATGTTATAGCTAAGTATATTTTTTCTAGTAATAAAAAATTTTGTTTGTTTGTTTATTATAACCAAAAAGAAGGCAAATACGTCGGGAGGAAATCAGACAACCATTGTTCTATTTTACTTCAAATCACTAAAGATATCGTTAATTCTGTTTTATTAACTTCAGTTACGAACCGAGACAAAAACATCCGATTTGGTAACTGGTTATGAAAATAGGTTACGAAAACGTAGCTGGTTATGGAAGTTCAATTACGAATATGGATGACAGGGGCATAGCGATCTAACATTTTTTTTTTTTATTTGTTTCACACTCAGATCCCCGCACTAGGATTCCCTGTATGGCGAGATACATGGACACATACAATTACAGCACACAAACACCCAAGACCCGGGACAAAAGTCGCACGAATGTTTGCCCCGGCCGGGATTCGAACCCAGGGTCCCGACGACACAGAAGTAAATGTCACTGACCACTGCGCCATCGTTTGACGCCGTTTTGACGAAAAAGCACGATTGTTATTTCCATTGTTCCGAAATTTTCCACGAAAACAGAGTTGTGTCACAAGACACTTGTGGCCCGGCGGGGGTAATTAGGGCTGTGGACTCGTCTCGTGAGGGGTGCGTACGGCTTCGGTCGATGACCAACGCTGAGCCGTGTTTTTATACGACACTTTCTTGTATTGTAATAACGGATGACATGGAGTTTGTCTAAGCAAGAAGGTTTATACTCAAACAAAATTATCAATGACTCAGCATTTACATCTTATTATCTCAGTATAGGCACATAGCTCGAAGAACTAATGGCCGTTGAGGCCGAAAAGTTCTAGAATGGAGACCACGGACTGGCAACCGCAGCATAGGACGGCCACCGACAAGGTGGACAGACGACCTGACTAAGATCGCAGGCAAGGGCTGGATGCGGGCCGCTTCCAACCGGTCCTTGTGGAAATCAATGGGGGAGGCCTATGTCCAGCAGTGGACGTTCTATGGCTGAGATGATGATGATCTCAGTATAGCACTCCTGCCAAAGATATAGCAGAACTGACCCATGACATTTTTGGTCCGGGTCTTACGTTCGCTCAGTTAACTGTCAAATTTAGCTCTTTCAGGGCGGAGTTCACCAAAATTTAAAACGTCCGATTATCAACTTAACCGTCGGTCCAACAGTTATAACCATACAGTTAACCGATGGTTAATGTTTAATTTGACGTTTAAATTTTAGGGAACCCTTAGTAGTTTATAGTAGCTTCATAATATTTATTTTTTTATTACACTCAGACCCACGCACTAGGTTTCCCTGTGTCGCGGCATGAAACACACAATCACATCACACATACAACCAAGACCCGGGACAAACATCTATACTCGTCGCACAAATGTTTGCCCCTGCCGGGATTCGAACCCAGGGTCCCGGAGACACAGAAGTCATGTCACTGTTATTATTAAATATTATTCTATTCTAAATATTTTTTTGGTCAAAATTTTCAACGAATTGTCTCAAACGGCCGGTTACAACTGTAATTATTTGAGTCACCTACTAAGATCATGGGTTACGTAATAGTTACTATCGTACCTCTCACATTTGACAGCTGGCCCGGATTTGGTCAAATCAAGCGGAAGAAATATTATGACCTTGTTGAACATAATTTGATCCGATAGGTAAGCGCAAACGGACATAAATACATTTTGGGCTGAGCTAAATGCCGCATGTACACATTTAGAGCAAAATTTGGCTCAACGAATCAGCATTGCAATTCAGCGTGGCAATGCTGCTAGCATTCTGGGCACGCTGCCGCCCGGTAGCGGGTTAGAACATTTGAGTTATCTATAGGCTACCAATGGCTATTGGATTGCTCAAATATTATTGTAGTAGCTGCAGTATTGTAATTAGTTATTAGTGTTTTATTTTAATAAAGGCATTAAAAAAAGAACAAAATATGCCTTGATCGATGTATTAACCCCATCCCCGCACAAATATGGCGTAGCTATTTGATTTTTTAGTATGAAGCAATTATAGCTCAGCGGAAGGAGCGTCGGCTGTCAAACTCACGGACACTGGTTCGATCCCAACAACAGCTTGAGCTTCCGGTGAAGGTAGGTGAAGTAACATACCCAGTTATCAAATACCCAGCATGGTGGTAGGGTACTTTCGAGTACCCGCCTGGCTAGCTACCGGTCCAGGCAGCAGTCCTTCAGAGCCATTGATCATTCTAGGTCTAGCGTGATAACATCCTCGACCACATCGTCACTGACTATCAAGTGAGTTAGTGGTCAAACGTGTTTTTATTAAAGTGGTTTTATCTATACAGTATAAAATAAGAAATATACACAAAGTCGTAAAATCACAATTCTGAATCTAGGAATTGAACCCAAGACCTCACGAATCCAATGTGACAGCTAAGCCGATTCGGGTCCTTTTATACATTTTATACCATCGCACTCAACATTATAATAATATGGGACAACATTCACACAAGGTCTTCAGGTCCCAAACTAGGCAGAGCCTGTACTATGGTAACCTGATGACTGATATATATACTTATATATACACACCCAGACACAGGTCAAACAGACATGTTCATACACACAAATGTTTGACCTGTCCGGGAATAGAACCCGGGACCAGCGGCTCAGAAGGCAGAGTGCTACCAACTGCGCCAACCGGCCAGTCAAAGTCAAATTCATTCGTCATGATCTTTTGGGAAATAACGTTATCAACAACACACTTCGATAATAGTTTACTAGAATTATTTTGTTTGTGGTGTTCATAGAGTAAATTGTTTCGCCTTACTATTCAAATTTAATATACATATTCCTTACTTGGGATATCTCTTTATAACTATCCAAATAAAATCAGTTGAAATACTAATTTAAATATGGTAATATATTCAACTGTTAAAAACAAGTCCTAAAACATATTTCTTTAACTCTTTCGATTTGTCTTCATTTTCTCTACGATGATAACTTTAACACAACCGGCCAATCCACTCTTCATAATTATAGAGAAAAAAAATATCCTTTTTGGATTACATTTTTTTCATACATAAATTTCATTAATTTGTTCATTATCAATAAAAGATCATTTCGTTTTTATGTTTCATCTAATTAAAAATATTTTGTAAAAGGCACTTAGCCAAATCAAACCAAAATGAATAAGTTTTAATTAAATTACTACAATACAATACAACAGGTTATTTATTCTGTATAAAACATGTATTGTAATTTGTAAGTAGCTGTACATCTCAATCTCAAGAAAACTATGAAAAAACAACAATTTCTTTTTGTTTTTTCTTTACTATCTATAATTTAATTGTTTGCATTTTTTTTTTTTTTTTTTTACAACATTCACACAAGGTCTTCAGGTCCCAAACTAGGCAAAGCCTGTACTATGGCAACCTGATGACTGATATATACTTATATACATATACATACCCAGACACAGGTCAAACAGACATGTTCATACACACAAATGTTTGACCTGTCCGGGAATCGAACCCGGGACCAGCGGCTCAGAAGGCAGAGTGCTACCAACTGAGCCAACCGGCCAGTCCATTAAATAGGCTCTGAAAATACTGAACCGATCCTCGGGTATATAATAAAAAATAGGAATCCTTATAAAATTAAAGGAACCCTATTTTTTTTAATTAATAATTTTTACATTTTTTACCCGTGCGAAGCCGGGCGGACCGCTAGTTTTATATACACTAACTGAGTCGGGTATGATATAAGTTTTACTGTTGAAAAGTATCATTTCAGTATTGCACTTTAATACTTAATAAAATCAGATTCAAATAATTTAAAACAGGTATCGAAACAGTCTTGAATAAGAAATAGTTTATGTGGACATAAATCATATCAAAGGTATGGATAACATGGTCAGATTGTGGTCTGTAGCATATCTATCAACATTGATATTCTGTAAAATTGTAAAACATTTTTTTTTCTATCATCAATGAATGATCATCATTTAAACAAAAATAAATTGATGAATTAGTAATATCGGTGATATATTAACCCTAAATAGATAATAATAAATAAACATATCATTAACACTTAAAATACGATATCAATTTAGTGTTCGGATTAAATTATACATTTTTATGCATGTGGAACTTCACAACAAGTCCTTACTAGTAATATCCTGCTTTAAAAGATGGGTATCGCTATAATAAATATTACTAAATTAAATATTAATATATTTCTTAATCAAATTAACAGACCCTTGAAATTTAATTATAAGAAAAAAAAACTCGCGTTCGTTTCTGAGTTTTATTGAATGGCAGAAGTGTGAATTGACTAATGATAGCTCTGCCAAGAAATATAAAATTATCATCATCATCTCAGCCATAGGACGTCCACTGCTGGACATAAGCCTCCCCCATTGATTTCCACAAGGACCGTATTTTGTACAATCATAGGGGGGGTTTGCCAATACTCACCACGCTTGGCAGGCGGGTTGGCGAGCGCAATATAAAAATACGACCCTCAGAAGACGCTGCTGCCCATCCTTCTGGTACGTGATCCCTTAGTCGACTCCTACGACACCCACGGGAAGACATGGGGGGGTACTATTCTAAGCCGGTACCCCACGATACATAGAAAATTATACAAAGCTTCTTTTTTGTACTTGTAAAATATGTATTGTAGTAGTTTAAATAGACAACAAATATAATCATCACCAGATAAATAAAATGTGCACAAAAATAATACCACCTATTTTAGTAACGAATGTACTAATGTTGTATGTATTGCTTCCGGGCTGTTTGGCCGTGGTCTATGTGAAACTTTTGTTCCAGACGTTTCGTCGATCACTGCGGTCGACATCTTCAGTGGTTCAGGTCCGAGAACACTAACTACACAAACATTAGTACGAATGTACTAATGTTTGTGTAGTTAGTTAGTTACTAATGTTTGTACATTCGTACAAACATTAGTACGAATGTACTAATGTGTAGTTAGTGTAGTAGTGTAGTCTTTGTGTAGTTGTGTAGTGTAATTATATTCGAACACCAAATTTAATAACTGAGTACCAAAATTAGTAAGTGGTACCAAATCTTGACCACCATTTAATTGCAAATTAATACAAGTTAGGTAAATTAAGTGGCCATTAAATTTGGTGCCGACTAAACTACCCGCAATTGGCCAATAAGTGAATAAAACTCGTCTGATATCAGTGACAGCGTTGTGTGGAGTTATACAAATTTGAATTTAAGCGTAAATAGAATACGAGTTATTCCATTTAGAAACATTTTAGTGAATTTAAGCTATTCGAGTGATTAACATTATAAGGATGAATAAATGAACGAATAAAAGTTTATTGCAATAAATATATTTAATTTAATATTAATTTAATTCAATTCAATTCAATTCAATCCAATTTAATTTAATTTAATTTAATTTAATTTAATTTAATTCAATTCAATTCAATTCAATTCAATTCAATTCAATTCAATTCAATTCAATTTAATTCAATTTAATTTAATTTAATTTAATTTAATTTAATTTAATTTAATTTAATTTAATTTAATTTAATTTAATTTAATTTAATTTAATTTAATTTAATTTAATTTAATTTAATTTAATTTAATTTAATTTAATTTAATTTAATTTAATTTAATTTAATTTAATTTAATTTAATTTAATTTAATTTAATTTAATTTAATTTAATTTAATTTAATTTAATTTAATTTAATTTAATTTAATTTAATTTAATTTAATTTAATTTAATTTAATTTAATTTAATTTAATTTAATTTAATTTAATTTAATTTAATTTAATTTAATTTAATTTAATTTAATTTAATTTAATTTAATTTAATTTAATTTAATTTAATTTAATTTAATTTAATTTAATTTAATTTAATTTATCTTATTTAGTTAATATGGTAAAGTAGCTTGGTAATAATAGCGACTATAAAATAAAACTACACAAAGCGTGTCATTTGAGCACCACATTACATAGAAAATACAAATATAAAACTAGCAAATCGGCTACAAGTCGGCGTTGTGCCGATCTTACGATCAGCGCTGATCTTCCCTTGAAGCCGTTACGCTGACGCGACGGTTATTCGAATTAAAATAACAATATATTAATATGTGTGCAAGCTATATAAAAAAATAAAATTATGCCTACAAAAATTCAACAAACTTTTAAATGATAATTCATAATAAACTAAGTATTACAGTACATTAAACGATTATGATTTAAAATGATTATTGATTCAAATACACCGTGAGCACTATAGCAGGTCACAAATCAATTAAGTTCGTTCCAATTGGAACTCTTCACTTTAATATAATAATAAATTGTGACGAGGACATAACAAAATGCAAACCAATAATAAGCAGATCGAAGCCAAATCCTATTAAAAATCGATAAAGATATCATCAATACTCGTATTGAACTGGTTCTGTATCGTATTCCGCCAAATTTATAAATTGATTTTAAAATACTTGTAGGTGATTAAGGGACATACCACGCCGATAGCCAATGATAAAATAGATTAACACTTATTTTGTGTAGCAAGTTCTATTCCTATCTCGGGAATTCAATGGTCCATCTACTTAAGCTTTAAAGTAATTAGGCGACCCAACTTCCCTCAGAGTTTTCCGAGGCAAGACTTTATGTATTGCATTTCTAGACTTTACTAGTAGCGCGCCGCGGTTTTACCCAGTGGATTACCAGTGAGTTACCTCAATTATCCCACGGGAACTATACTTTTTCCGGGATAAAAGTAGCCTATGTGGAAATCCAGAGTTTAAACTATGTCCATACCAAATTTCATCGAAATCGGTGTAGCCGTTTGATCGTGAAGAAGTAACAAACATACACACATACACACAAACTTTCGCATTTATAATATTAGTAGGATTGTATTTATATACCATACATAGACTTTATATATTATATTTATGTATATTGATATACATTGTATTATTTGTTTTCATCATCATCTCAGCCATAGAATATCTACTGTTGGACATAGGCCTCCCCGACGTCTATTGGGTTTGCCAGCACTCGCCACGCTTAGCAGAGTTGGCGAGAACGTTGATTTTATCAGTAGAAGACGCTGCATCCCACCTTCTAGTACGTGATCCCTTAGCCGACTCTTATGGCATCCAGAGTAGAGATGGGGGGACCCCCTGACTGATGACTTTCGAAGACAATTTATCATAGAAAACACGCATTCTCGGTTATCATATCTAGCCTTTGACGGTTATACAAAGACAAATATATTTATTTGACATCAATAGGAAGATTTTTGGGGTTTTTTTAGTTAGGGTGCGTAGTGTCTTTTTATATTCATCATTAAAATACAAAAAATCAGGATGACCTTCATCTGTTGATTGACACACGTGGGAACTAAATTAAGTACAATAGAATTATGCCAAAAATAAGTATGTTGTCAAAAATGCACGTACATAATAACAATATTATAAAAAATAGTTGACGGTCGCCGTGGCTCAGTGGTCTGAGACATGACTTCTATGTCTAAATGGGACTCTGGGTTCGAATCCCGGCGGGGTCTTGGATGTTTGTGTCCTGTGTGTGAATGTGTCCATGCCTCACGCGACACGTGTGCATATATGTGTGTGCTAAATAAAGAAAAAAGAGATGTGAAGTAAAATCAATGGTTAGTTCATTGATTTCACAGCACATCTAATATATATAAATCTCGTGTCACAATGTTTGTCCTCAATGGACTCCTAAACCACTTAACCGATTATAATAAAATTCGCACACCATGTGCAGTTCGATCCAACTTGAGAGATAGGATAGTTTAAATCTCAAATTATAGTCGCAATTTTAATTTATTGCTAATTATTTGTCTGTTATTATTTGACAGTCACAATTATCTGTTAACTCCAAATGATTCTAACAGATGTCGATACCTTTCGACTGGGTTGAGTAAGTAATCAATACATGGCGCTGCTATGGTAAGTTGTCTGTTATTATTTGACAGTCACAATTATCTGTTAACTCCAAATGATTCTAACAGATGTCGATACCTTTCGACTGGGTTGAGTAAGTAATCAATAGATGGCGCCACATGGCCACAGCAACGCGTGGCCAGGTCAGCTAGTCTCTTTTATATATACCTATTGATCCATATCTCAATTGTAGTATATTAGCAAATAAATAATAAATCAATTTTGTAATTTATTCTAACGCTTTATCGACATTTAGATTTAACTACAAGGTCTCCCACATCCACGAAATCCGTCAGAAAAATAAACAACTCTGCAATAATTCATAACGTTCGACAAAATAGAAAAAAATATTGATCTGCTCTAACCAATGTGATATACAGTCTATACTGATCGACTACGCACTCAATCTGTTGATGTATAAGTCACTGGTTATATATAGAATGCGATTGTTATTATTAACCATTCAAACACGTATATAAAGCAATTTTAAATATGTGACCAACTTCCTTAAATTATTTTTAGATGTTTTGTTGATGAGCAAAAATCGGATAAAACGCAGCGGCGAGTAAGCCCACAGACCTAGTTTTATGTTTACCGTAAATTTAGCTCTTAGTATTGCATCCCTACATGTTTGGATAGTGTGACAGTAGTAAGTAAATATAAATATTTAGCATGTTAAATATTTATTTTATAACTATCGGTACGCCCCGCCTTCGCACTAATAAAAAAATCAAAATAAAAATTGTAAGAGTCCCTAATTAATGTGAAATTTGAAATTTAATACAGTCTATATCACCCGGGGATAGTGTAGCTTCCCAACAGTGAAAGAATTTTTCAAATCCGTTCAGTAGTTTCGGAGCCTATTCAATGCAAACAAACAAACAATCAAATCTTTCTTCTTTATTATACTATTAATATAGATTATAAGGATAAATTATCTTAGTACAATATGGTTGCTGTTAATTTGAATCGCAATATTCATCATGATGGCAGCCTCCCCCATTCATTACTACAAGCGGAAGCGACCCCCGATCCAGCCCTTACCTACGATCTTAGTCAGGTCGTCTGTCCTATGCTGCGCTTGCCAGTCCGTAGTCTCCATTCGAGAACCTTTCAACCCCAACGGCTATCAGTTCATCGAGCTATGAGCCCTGCCACTGCCACTTCAACTTGTAATTCACTGGGCTATATCGGTGACTTTCCTTCCCCTATGTATCTCCTCACCGCCAGAGAAATCCCGAGCTTAGCCCTCTCCATAGCTCGTTGTGCGACTCTCAGCCCGCTCTAAGTAAATGTTAAAACGAACGGAGTTGATTTCTCCCCAGATCTACATTACCATAGATAAGATTCCAAATTTAGAAACTAAGCGATACTAGTACTGTACCAACTGCGTATTTAAGCCCGTTTACTCGGTGACGGAAGACAACGCAAATAACATGATTATACGTGTGTTTGCTGTACGAGCGACATTCATTCATAACAATGGTACTTGCGTGATGTGCTCAATGTCGCGCAAGTACGGACACGGGCAGATTTCAATTGTTCACGACCAAGTACGATTACCTACCTACTTCATACAAAACTTGTTTATGTTCGATATATTGAATACTTCATAGCGTTCCGCGGTTTCACCCGCGTGGATTACGGTTTTCTCGCTACCCCAATTATCCCACGGAAACTATACTTTTTCCGGGACAAAAGAAGCCTATGTGTCATTCCAGGGCTTAAACTATCTCCATACCAAATTTCGTCGAAATCGGTGTAGCCGTTTGAGCGTGAACAAGTAACAAACATACACTTAAACTACTGTATTCCAAACGGACGCTCCCTATTTTTTTTTTTCGTTTATTATCAATATAAAATTCCCAATACTGTTATTGTTATAACAATAACACTATTGTAAATTATATATAATATAAATTACATTATATATTTGTGATCGAATCAGAAATGAGGAGATTCGTAGAAGAACGCAAGTCACCGACATAGCCCAGCGGATTAGCAAGTTGAAGTGGCAGTGGGCAGGGCACATAGCTCGAAGAACTGATGGCCGTTGGGGCCGAAAAGTTCTAGAATGGATACCACGGACTGGCAAGCGCAGCATAGGACGGCCACCGACAAGGTGGACAGACGACCTGGCTAAGATCGCAGGCAAGGGCTGGATGCGGGCCGCTTCCAACAGGTCCTTGTGGAAATCAATGGGGGAGGCCTATGTCCAGCAGTGGACATCCTATGGCTGAGATGATGATGATTGTTATAACTGTCTAAAAACCTAAATTACGTTTACCCAAACACTAAGTTCTCGGCGCGTATCTAAAGTAAACAATTTATATTAATAGTAGGTATGTATGTATGTATGTATGTAGTAAAAACAGGTAACAACTAATACAACGTTAAGCAGGTATAAATAAATGTGACAGTTGCGCTATTCTAAATGGGGAGCGTCCGTTTGGAATACATATAATGGATATTGCACATTGCCTTCGCAAAACATTTCATCTCTTCTTCTTCTTGTCTTTATCCCACACTAGGTGGGGTCGGCACAACATTGTTTCCTCTTCCATTCTCTTTTATCATTAGTCATCTCAGTGCTTTATGATAAGATATACAAGTACAGATATCCGGAAGTTGCTCCATATCTCCTTGGGTATGTGAGACCAGATCTTCGACGAAAAAGGACAGAGTATGTGGAGGCAGTAATGGGGTTATACTGCCAATATCGTTCGAAGATTCGACATTGGACAAAAAGCAAATTTCAGCAATCACATATGGAAAACAATCTCGAGTGTGTTCAGTAAATAGTTGGAAATGTTCAAAATAAACACCTACCATTACATTTATGAACATAATGTCATTGGAGATGTCAAAACGGTCAGCAGATTGAAATGAAGTGCAGGACATCTCGCACATCAAACCGATTGTAGTAGGTGTAAAAAAATATTAAAATGCATTTGTAACCAAAAACTGAAAGTGACAGCTCCATCCACATATGAGTACATGGTGGGCTTCATTCACAGTGGTGTAGGATGAAGAGTAGTGAGATAGAAACACAATTTACACAGTAAGGAGAGGAGATTCCAAAGCCTGCAGCATCGACGTAATGTCGCTAGTTTATCGGTTTTTTATCGGATACATTTCGGGGAGTGCGCTCTGGAGTTGCATAATTTGATTCCGACATCCCCATTCCATCTTAGGACGACCAGACGGACGGCAATGCGACATCCATACATGGTGGACGTTCCAACTTGTCGCACGAAGCGTTTTGTTTCCACATTCTTAGTGCGTACAGCTAACGAATGGAGCTCATTGCCTAACTCTGTATTTCCGAAAAAATACGACCTGGGTATCTTCAAGTCACGAGTGAATAGGTATCTTCTAGGCAGGCGTGCTCCATCGTAGACCGCATCATCACTTAACATCAGGTCAGATAGTGGTCAAACGCCTGCCTATTCCCAATTAAAAAAAAAAAAAAAAGTAAACGCATAATATCTAATATCCACATGTCGAAGCGATGATAGATCAGCGGGGGGAACGTCGGCTGTCAAACTGACGGACGCTGGTTCAACCCCAACAACAGCTTGAGCTTCCGGTGAAGGTAACACCGTTATCGAAATTCTCAGCGTGGTGGTGGGGTACTTTCGAATACCCACCTGCCTAGCTACCACCCTCCTGTTAAAAAACTGTCACCAAACACATAGAGTGTTCAGGCAGCAGTCCTTGAGAGCCAATGAGCATTCGTAGAAGTAGTAGTAGTCAAAGTTAGATCTATACGGTAAAAAAATATACATCATCCAGGGCCCGTGGGAACCGGGAGCTCATCGGATTTTCCAAAACTTATCAGAGTGTTTGATCGATGCGACGCGTGACCAAGATGCTGGCACAATCAGCATTGCAATTCAACGTGGCAATGCTGCTAGCATGGACACGCTTCCAACTGGTTGTGGGTAGAACATTTGAGTACTATCTATAGGCTGACAACAGCTAGTTGATTGCTCAAATGTTTTTTATTAATTATTTAGTTAGTTAATTAGTATTTTATTTTAATAAAAGCATCGGCTCTTCAATTTCACCAATACTTAGTAATCGCATATGCCATTAAAAAACAATTCTCATATTCTAATATACTTAATTTACTTTATTTTAAGTTTACTATTATAATGCAAACTCCTTATCTTTACAATTCTAACCATATTATTTTTTAACTGACATTGAAAAAGGAGGAAGTTCTACGCCTGCTAAATATTTTTTTTATGATTTGACTGATTTGTCCGCCAACTGTTGAGCGTCTGTAAATGTTACTTCTTTTTTTGTAAAGTAATATTTAATCACAATTCTAATCACCTCGTTGGCTGGCCGGTTGGCGCAGTTGGTAGCACTCTGCCTTCTGAGCCGCTGGTGCCGGGTTCGATTCCCGGACAGGTCAAACATTTGCATGTCTGTTTGACCTGTGTCTGGGCGTGTATATGTATATAAGTATATATATCAGGTTACCATAGTACAGGCTCTACCTAGTTTAGGACCTGAAGACCTTGTGTGAATGTTAATAAATAAATAAAATAAATAAATAAATTGGTGACAAAATACTTGCTCTCACTGCCATCTTACTAATCGCACTCCCAATCATCTATCATCCTACCAGGCTACCATAATAGTCTCACATACGTACATACATATATGAATTAGCGAACAAGCTTGGTCAGGTTTTAATGTCTCTCTAGCAATTGAAATTACTATTGAGTATTATTATTTGTATCCATAGAGAGGCGTGCTAAAAGGCTCATTAACAAGGATTCTTTAGTCGAGACACGACTTCAAAGCCTGCAGCACCGACGTAGAATCGCTAGCTTATCGGTTTTTTACCGGATACATTTCGGGGAGTGTGCTCTGGAGTTACATAACTTGGTACCTCCTTCCCCATTCCATCAAAAAACGGACTGCAATGCGACATCCATATATGTCAGACGTTCCACCTGTCGCACTAAGCGTTTTGCTTCCACATTCATAGTGCGTACAGCTAACGAGTGGAACTCATTGCCTAAGTCTGTGTTTCCACATGAATACAATCTGGGCATCTTCAAGTCACGAGTGAACAGGTATCTTCTAGGCAGGCGTGAATCATTTTAATAAATCTTAATCATCATCAATTAACATCAGGTGAGATAGTGGTCAAACGCCTGCCTATTGTGAATAAAAAAATTAAAAAAATTGAAATTACTTCTCTACTAAGGTTTTGAATTAAGAATTAATTAGAGTTTTATGTTTGTGCCGTGGTGGTACCGGCCTAGAATAGTACTCCCCCATCTCTTCCCGTGGGTGCCGTAAGAGTCGGCTAAGGGATCACGTACCAGAAGGTGGGCAGCGCCTTCTGAGGATAGGAAATGTTACTGCGCTCGCCAACCCGCCTGCCAAGTGGGGCGAGTATTGGCAAATCCCCCCTATATGGGGGAGGCATATGTCCAGCAGTGGATGACCAATTGCTGAGAAGAAGAAGAGTTTTATGGTTTATTATAATTACAACATGCTAGGCGGAACTTACGTTTAAATTATTTGAAGGAAAATGAATTGATGTGTGAGGATGTTGAGCGCAGCGATGTGCAACGTATTCTTGCTGCATTTTTCGTAGTGGGCGGAGGCCCTTCAAGGATGGACGCAAGTCTTGCCGGTGTTGTCGGTCGGTTGCCAGTTTAAAAATAAAAATAAAAACAACTAATATCAACATACGAGTATGACGAGGCATTTCTCACCGACTCAAAAAAGAAAGACGTTCTCAGTTCTGGTGTAACAAATAATCGAACTGAAAACATAATTATTACGAACCGATTTCGAAAGTTAATTTTAATTGATATTATTTAATTTAGATACGTCCTATAAAAAATATCTTTTTGACGTGATAACGTTTTATAAATTGATGAATACCAGCAACACTCATGAAAAATAGTAACGTTCCGCGTAACGTTCCACCTGAGTTTTGTACATACATAAAATACTAATATACATAAAATAATCAAAGTCAAAGTCAAAGTCACAGTCATAAATGATTATGACGTTATCACGTAAATCTATCGTCCGTAAACCGACTTTACAGACAACCAATTTTTTTGTACTGTATAGATCTAGCGTTTGATTACTATCTCACTTGATGGTCAGTGTCGATGTGGTCGAAGTTTTTATCATGCTAGAATCAGAATGCTCATGCAGCAGTCTTCGCAAGGACCTGCCTCTGAACACACAATGCGTTTGGGGACAGTTTTTCAAACTTGAGAGTGATAGTTAGCAAGGCGGGTATTCTTACATACTCTACCACCATACTGCAAATTAATAATAATAAATAATAAAAAAATAATAAAAATGTATTTATTGCCAATAAAAACACAATTCGTAAACACAAAAAAGGTAAATTAATACATAGTACGTACACATTGCGTTTTTTTGGCAATAGGGGTACGCTCAGCACTAATCTGCGTAACCTTGAAGATTACACAGGGCTGGTTTGCAGCGTACTCCTTTGCTCGAATCCGGTGTTAGTCGAGAGTTTTGTTGTAGCGGGTAGTAAAAATAGTACAAATAAAAACAGAAGTCCTTATGAAAACAACTAATCAGTATTATTAAATATTATATAATAAAAAAATAAAATAAAAAAATCGATAATAGAATTACCTTCACCGAAAACCCAGGCTGTTGGTGGGAATAAAATTAGCGTGGGTCATTTTGACAGCCGACGCTCGCACCGCTGCGCTATCATTGCTTCAAAAAGTGTCTTATTCCACTTTGAAAGCATTACAACCGGCAGTGGCGCGTAAGTGTACACCGCTACTTGTCCGCACTATGCAAATGGAGATAATAAGCGTACTAGCTAAGTGACCGGGTTGCGCTTCGTACTCGCACAACTAGGTTAAAACCCAACCAACTTGCGTTCATAAGCGCGTAAAACTCTCGCTATGGGGTAACCTACTTTTGAAATTGTTGGTGTTATAGCAGAAATCGCTGCGAGCTAAGCGCATGTGCATAGACCGAATTGGGTTACCTCACCCACATTCCTGCCTTCCGGAATTTCACTCACATTGACAGTCGCAATGTATAGATACAATGATCGGATTTGTCAAACCCTGAAACGTAAAGTTATTTTTAGCCGAAACCTAACTGTCAATGAAAGGGAAACAACTTCATTGACAGTTCAGATTCAAACATCATCCATCCAAACTTTCACATTTATAATATTAGTGGGAGTGGGATAAGTGAATAAATAAATACATATTTTAGTTATGATCGGTGTGATAGATGGGCCCAATGATGTTTTACTAAAGATGACGTATATTCATACTGCGCGGTGCTCAGCTTTTGTTCCTTTACGACATAAACATGGTTACTGCGACAGATAATACGGTACAAATAATATAGAAAAGGATAGCTATATGTTTAGACTTGCGCTTGAAATACGCGTCGTAATGAAAATTACTACAATTGACTTAATTTTGCCGCCTCAGTTTCCGCGCGCTTGTGCGACATCTACCTCATATAAACATTGAATACCATTGTCGCGGACCATATTTTGACTCTCGTGGACCACTAGTGATCCGCGGGCCACTGTTTGGGAACCACTGTTCTACAGTAAAGTGCGCCTTATTATAAGTATCTTATTATTTTCATGCAGAAACTGCCTACTGTAACATAATTCAATCATGTCTCCAACAGAGACAAAAACTGGGTGCCAATTCTCTTATTTATTTAGACAATTCGTTCATAAACAATGCAATAGTTGTTCAAATGTTATCGTAAATAAACTTGATATTCCGCTAAAATAAAAATTGCATCTCGATTGTATTGTAGACAATTGAATTGCGGTAGAAATTAGATCTGTGTAGACATTACAATTATACTCCAAGTAGAATAGCAAAACTAGAAAAAACGACGATTCATTGACAATCTATGAGCAATGTGTTAGTAGAATTGGTACCCTGGTCAGTTACAGTATCGGATAGACGTGTATAATAGACGGTTATCATGGGGTTTTGTTATCATCACAAATATCGATATGTTTCTTTTACTGATTACAATCCTATCGGAACAATATTGCGAGTACTTAAGGGCGCCTATGTGTGTTATAATATTATCAGTTGATAAATTGTTCGTTTTGTATCATAATTGAATATTTTACCCTTTTGAGTGTTCGGTTTGTCGGTTACATTGCTTTTTTAATTTATTTTTTTTAATTTTAATTTAATGGAACATATTTACTTACATAAGTCTTTGGATACGCAAGTTTAAATAGAATCTGTAGATCGGTGGATCATTCACTTAGTAAAATAAATTAGAGCACTTAGTAAGGCCGTTCCAATTTACAATTATAACAAATAAAAATATGAGTTTTACAGTTCATTTATCATAATTTAACTCTTAATAAAAATCAGGTCACCTAGTGACAGGAGTACAAGTATGGGTCAACACCCTGTCGACGATGTAAGCCCAGTGCTGGACAGTATAGCCCAGCCCCCCAGCTCAGTTGCCAGCCCAGAACAGTGTATCACTGTTCAAGTAATATAACTTTAGTGCAATTTTCTGCAAAACCAGTAATTATCAATATTTGTGTTCGTGTTTTCGTTGATTGATTAATTGATAGATTTCTTATCTTGAAATACTTCGTACTAGCGTAACAATAGCTTTAATGTTTCATTGACTTTTCAAATTGTGGCGCAATAATCTATTGTAGGTTTTTTTAAACAGTTAAATATATTATTATATATATGTGGTATCCGGCTTTACTCACGTTTATAGTCGAAGTAAGAAAGTTTGCCGTGGTGGTACCGGCCTAGAATAGTACTCCCCCATCTCTTCCCGTGGGTGCCGTAAGAGTCGGCTAAGGGATCACGTACCAGAAGGTGGGCAGCAGCGCCTTCTGAGGATTGTAAATCATACTGCGCTCGCCAACCCGCATGCCAAGCGTGGCGAGTATTGGCAAATCCCCCCTATATGGGGGAGGCATATGTCCAGCAGTGGACGCACATGGCTGAGAGAAGATAGTCGAAGTTTCGATCTAGGCAGTGGTCGCCGCGATCTGGCAGCGTAAACTCACCTGAGGATGAGTATCGGACATGCTCGAAACCTAGGTCGAAACTTCGACTATAAACGTGAGTAAAGCCGGATACCACATATATATAATAATGTGTCAAACTCACGAGAATTTCCAGTTAAATATAATTAAAATAGGAGCAAATTCTTCCATATTAATATACTAAACGACAAGTGAAAATCGTGTTAACATTTTAATAACTTATTTGGTTCGTAATAATTTTTAGATTTTCGCAAACAGATGAATTGATTTCAACGGATGGTTTATAAAATCTTACAAGACTTGATCTCATGAAAACATCTTAGTTTATATTAATTACATATACGTCGACGATTTGACCAAGTTGCATTGCCGTTGTCAAGACAAAACCGCAGAATGCGAGTTTGACATATGTCGGTATTAAATTAACGAGAGTAGTTTGTCCAACTACCCGCTCTTGATCTTGAAAACACGTAGTGCTTTCACAGCATTGTGTATTAAATTTAAACTAGATATTCTTTACATGACGCTGTTACATTTTATGAATTGTGTTTTGTTCAGGTACAGTATGATTAATAATAATATACTTTTATAATTACAAATTTACGGTCGGTCAGTGAGTTCGCGCGATTATGTTACCACGTCAAAATAGAGACCGAAATAATTGTATGATTAGTTTATGTTGTGTAGACTGGCAATCTAAGCTACTCTACATTATTTTACTGCTATATATTCACTATATATGTGCCGCGGTGGTACCGGCCTAGAATAGTACTCCCCATCTATTCCCGCGGGTGCCGTAAGAGTCGGTTAAGGGACCACGTACCAGAAGGTGAGCAGCAGCGCCTTCTGAGGATTGAAAGTCATACTGCGCTCGCCAACTCGCCTGCCAAGCGTGGCGAGTATTGGCAAATCTCCTCTATATGGGGGAGGCATATGTCCAGCAGTGGACGCCCCATGGCTGAGAGAGAGATTCACTATCACTAATGCACAACAGAATGTTTCTGACTTTTGTCATTTGTTTGTTAATCCAATAAGACAAAATAGTTTCGCGGTACATATAATCGACCTCAGCAGGTTGTATGAAGGAATTTAAAGTTTTGTAAAATAAGAGAGAGGTATTTAAGTGTCGGCGCGTTTAGCCGTCTGAGACAAAGAATTGGCAATTATTTCACCTGCCCCATACACCTGGACCGGCTGCTCTTTTTATTTACTTCCACGCAGTTGATATTTTTATTGTTCACCTTCATCGGCGCCTGCGCAAATGAACCGAAGAGCGAGCGAGCACACCTTTCATATGAATTGTCAAGTGAATTACAGCCAGATCTTATATCTGTCGATAAGATTAAAGAATTGCATCGTTGTGGAACGAGGGCGTCTGCGAAACGTTCAAGCCGTACGTTACGATTCAGTTGGCCTGATTTAGTATTACTCCAGTTAATTTTGGTAAAAACAGAAAAATGTAGAGCTGATATTTTATCACATTGAAATGCTGGAATGGTTTCGTTTCATGGCCCAGTTTTACACGAGTAGATCTTCATTTATTCAATATGGCGAAGGGACCCAAAATGAGTACCTCCGATAATAAGATACCCCACTTTGTTCTATCTTGAGCCATCTCTTGCCAGTTATCAGCTTTGACTTCGCTGAGATTCTTCCCAACCTCATAACTCCAGCGATACCTGGACGAGTAGTTTTTAATACCAGTAATTAATTATGTGGTCGGTAGGAGATGTTATATCTCTGCGTATAATCGTCAGCTTGTTTACATGAAAAAAGGAGAAACAGTTTTTATACGCTCTTCTTTTTTTATGGCATAAGGTGACTGATCAAGCAAAAGTCCCACAGGATGTTAAGTGGTAACGTCTGCTTATAGACATATACAATACGTTAAAAATTGCACTGCGCCCTGAGACATAAAGTTGGTAATTTACATGTGCTTGATATTTCGTCGAAAAACAAGACCCTTCAAACCGGAACACAGTAATGCGAACACTACTGCCTGGCGGTAGAAACCGATATGGCGGCGGTACTTCCCCGGGCGAACTCTCACATAGAGTGCTACTATTCTTCTATACGAATCATTTACACACAGTTAAACGGTAGATACGCCTTATGCTATGTTACGTGTATACAAAATGGCGTTGCAATAATGACATCGATAATGTATCGAAACGCACATATTTAATTAATAAAGAAGTACTTTATCTATATCTTTAATGGTACATTAATATCCTGTTATGGCTATATACTTATGTTTAGATTTACTATATACATGTTTGACGTTGTTGGATTATGTAAATAAATAAATCATACGACTCAGCATTGACTTTATCTGGGAGTCGTTCAGTGATCAATGACTGACGGAAACGCGTCCCTGAGTTCGAATCCCGGCTGTGGCAAAGATTATGTGATCAGCATAGATGTTTGTTCTCGGGCCTCGGATGTTCTTGTAATGTGCCTGTGTGTGTCCGTGCCTTCCACATCACAGGGCATCTTAGTGCGGGGGTGTGAGTAGGACTGCGTTTGTAACTTGTTTGTGCTATACCGTCTGGAACAGTGTCTTCCTGAAGAAGGAGTCAATTTACTCAGTTAGATCCAGCCCTACAGTACTAGGGCTACAGTACTACAGTAACATTTAATTATTTTTTTTTATTTATTAAACGATAAGGGCTCAATATTATATTTGTATATAATATATATATACAAGTATTGGCAAATCCCCCCTATATGGGGGCGGCATACGTCCAACAGTGGACGCACATAGCTGAGAAAAAAAAAAAAAAAAAAAAAGGGCTCAATATCAGTCTCAGAAAATAATGGCGGGATAATGAGATCGTGCGAGCGGATTGATGCGAGACAAGCCAAATTCTTAGCGTAGATACGATAAATCAACTTTTCCAAACAACATTTACCTTGTCATAAATTACTAATAACGGCTTATTTCATTTCTATATGTCGTACCTATTTATTTGAACTAGTTTCGCCACGCAGTTTCACTTGACTACGGTTTTCTCGCTACTTCTATTCTCTCACGGAAGCCATAATTTTTACAGGATAAAAATAGTTTATATTCTGCTCCAAGTTTCCATCAATACCGATAGCGACATTAGTTCAGCGGTCCTGGCGTGTAACGTAGCAGATAGAGGGAGTTAGGTACTTGCACATTTATAATATTATTAGAAGCGCCCCGCGGTTTTACCCGCGTGGTAATGATTGATGATGATGATGATGATGATGATGAAAGGTAGCTTATATGTTATTTCGGGCCCGGAATTATCTACATACTAAATTTCATCCAAATCCGTTCAGCCGTTTGAGCGTGAAAAAGTAACAAACATACACACATAGGTACACACAAACTTTCGCATTTATAATATTAGTAGGATTAGCTTTTGGTTGTATGTATCCCAGATCCCAAGAGTATTCGGGATAAAAAGCAATCTATTTATGTTATATACCTAATTCCGATTTTCATTTAAATCTATGAAGCTGACACGCATACACACAAACTTTCTCATTAATGATATTATTGTGATTAATTAATTTAAAAACAAACTAAAACTGAACTGGGTATCATTGTTTACGAAATTAAACAAACACTCTTCTAAAATGAGTCCAAAATAAACACAGCACTCGTTAAATAAAGCGCGCTATCAATAAAATATCGTCCAAATTTGGCCGTATAATACCAAAATGTATATAAAAATTGGGCGAAGAGATGCGGACACGACGCGTCGACACGGTTCGTTGACCCCGTCGATATTTCTCGAAATTCACTGAGGAATCCGCGCTCTTTTCGCTTTTTAATTGTAAGTAACCAGCTACCCAGCGACAAGGTGATATGTTTCCAAAGAAATGTATGGCCGCGATGCCCTCGTGCCAAAATTGCTGTAACGGAACCCAAGAATTAAGATTTACAGAGAAATGCGCGACGGATTAAAAAAAATCTGACGTTTCTGTTTTTGTATCCGATAATCTCATGTTTTAATGTAAAAAATAGCAGCATATATATTTTTTTATTTTAACACATGCAACAATGTACTATCAGCACTATGAACTGTTAGCATAAATAAACAATTATGTGCCAGTGTCTTATCTTGCAAATACAATAAGAAAACGTTGACTCGATGCAATGATGTTTTACTAAAGATGACGTATATTCATACTGCGCTGTGCTCAGATTTTGTTCCTTTACGACATAAACATGCTTACTGTGACAGATAATACGGTACAAATAATATAGAAAAGGATAGCTATATGTTTAGACTTGCGCTTGAAATACGCGTCATAAAGAAAATTACTACAATTGACTTAATTTTGCCGCCTCAGTTTCCGCGCGCTTGTGCGACATCTACCTCATATAAACATATAATATCATTGACTCGATGTCTCTGGCCTCTTGACTGACAACTCGAATGTATCCGACGCAGTTTCCACTCACACGTAAAAAACAATAATAGATATAGGTATTCACAAAATGTTTGTAATAACCCTAATAGCAATACGGAAGTTTGATTTTCACGCCACCGCCTGAACAATGGATCACACGTTACGAGCTATATTTTAAAACCAGTCTTGATACTTGCATGCAATTCGCCTCGAATTTGATTACCTTTCTATTTCATGTGAAGTTTTTTATTGTTCCACTGAATCCGCCGTATAGCTATAGACGACGAGACCGCGTATGGTATTTAGAATAACTGGCATTTTGCCCAATACTATTTCAAACAGAGCACGAGTAGATTAATTAATATGACGCATGACTTTGTTTTATTCACGTATTTATACAAAGTGATCTTTATCACGTTGTCAGCGTTGACCGCAATTAGTAAGCTGGATCTTAACTAGGATTGGATGTGGTGTATTTCTTTAAAGTTTATTTATTTACTAGCTGCGCCCCGCGGTTTTACCCACTTGGTGATGATTCATGATGATGATGAAGAGTCGAAGATCTTTTTTTTTTTTTTTTTTTTTAAATCACACTCAGACCCCCGCACTAGGATTCCCTGTGTAGCGGGAGGCATGGACATACACAATCACCACACACAAACACCCAAGACCCGGGACAAACACTATACTATATACTATACTCATCGCACAAATGTTTGCCCCTGCCGGGATTCGAACCCAGGGCCCCGGAGACGCAGAAGTCAAGTCACTGACACTGACCACTGCGCCACGGCGACCGTCGAGGACCGCCGGGACCGGAAGTATCTACATGCCAAATTTTATCCAAATCTGTTCTATCTTTCTGTCGTACTTGAGTAACAAACATCCATCCATGCAAACATTTACAATAATAATAATTAGTGGTAGCGCCCCGCGGTTTCACCCGCGTGGATTACGGTTGTCCCGCTACATAAATTATTTTGCGGAAGTCATACATTTTACCGGGCTAAAAAGTAGCCTATGTGCTATTTAGTTTGCTGGAAAAAAATGTATTTAAGACCTGCAGATAATGCCATATGAATGCAATAAACTATTGAGTATTGAGTATTCCAAACTATATTTGTGCCAAATTTCATCCAGATCCGTTCAGCCGTTCTGGCGTGATTGAATAACAAACATCCATCTATCCAAACTTTGACATTTATAATATTAGTGGGATATTGGAATTAGTTGGACTTAACACAGATAAGAATACATATGGCCGTGGTGGTACCGGCCTAGAATAGTCTCCCATCTCTTTCCGCGGGTGCCGTAAGAGTCGGCTAAGGGATCACATACCAGAGGGTGGGCAGCAGCGCCTTCTGAGGATTGGAAATCATACTGCGCTTGCCAACCCGTTTGCCAAGCGTGGCGAGAATGGGCAAATCCCCCCTATATGGGGAGGCATATGTATAGCTGCGATGAATGAAAAAAAATGAAAAGCATTGCACATTTCTATACAAAGTTGAGACAAGAAATATCTTACTTAATAAACAAAATAAACGAAAAATTAAGTATTTTTACCTGACTACTCCCAACTCATAGAAGTATTGTTTAAAAATAAACAAAAAAAAAGTATTTATCCTTACACCAAGAACGCCAGAGTAAAAACAAAAATTAATCAAAGCCGTAATTAGCTGCATTCACCACGTGTAAACGACAGTGCTCTAAATCGGTACCTCTAGGAAGTAAACGTAGAAAAAGCTTATTTATAAATACAGAAGGTAAGAGACGCACGACCCTAAGTTACGCCACTCGATGATGTTTAGTAGATTATAATTAGCCGCGCGCCTGCGCTGCTTAGTTTGGTCCAAGTCAAAAGCGTTTACTACATACTGGTCACTTCCTTATTTTACTAAGATTACTAAGATTGTTGTATGTATTGCTTCCGGGCTGTTTGGCCGTGGTCTAAGTGAAACTTTTGTTCCAGACGTTTCGTCGATCACTGCGGTCGACATCTTCAGTGGTTCAGGTCCGAGCGGCGACAAGAGCGTAGAACTCTCCTCCGCGGCGTCTACTCTGATACTGATTATCTCAGTATCAGAGAAAACGCCGCGGAGGAGACACACAGACCACGGCCAAACAGCCCGGAAGCAATACATACAACATGCAACGCCGGCCGTGAAAGCCTTAGAGTTTACATTACTAAGATTGACTGGCCGGTTGGCGCAGTTGGTAGCACTCTGCCTTCTGAGCCGCTGGTCCCGGGTTCGATTCCCGGACAGGTCAAACATTTGTGTGTATGAACATGTCTGTTTGATCTGTGTCTCGGTGTGTATATGTATATAAGTATATATATCAATCATCAGATTACTATACTACAGGCTCTGCCTAGTTTGGGACCTGAAGACCTTGTGTGAAAGTTAATAAAAAAAAAGTCACTTTTAACCGACTTCAAAAAAGGAGGATGTTTCTCAATTCGGCGGCATATATTTTTAATGTGTGTTCGCGGATAACTTCGTCGTTTGTGGAACAATTTTGAAGATTCTTTACTTGTTGGATAAAGTATAGGTACTTCCGAGGTCGTTCCGTTTAAATTTCATCAAAATCGGTCGAGCGGTTTTTGAGTTACACTCCAATAACTGAAAAGTGTTACATATATCTGAATGATTTAATTATTGAGGGAGAATGACAATTCATCCCGTTAGTAGCAAAGGTCACTGAAATGGTTGAAAAAAAAAATAGAAAATGGAACCGACTTCAACTCTCAAAAGTGTGAAATAACTTGTCTAAGTCGGTACCATGAGCACAATATTTGAAAAATAGTTACTTTTGAACTATCATGGTACCGACTTCGACAAGTTATTTCACACTTTTAAAGGTTGAAGTAGGTTCCATTTTTAAGGTAAAAATTTTACTAATACTATATTAAAGACAGTGTTATGAGTAGGTAAGTGTTTTGTGTTATGTGTAAGTAGTGTTTAAGTTGGTTATGGTGTGATTAGGTATAGAAGACAGTTACAATAAGAAAGTTTGCGGTGTGGTCCAAAATCCGTGCTTTTTAAATATTTTAGATAATTATTATTAATTATTTCTTATGTTAGGATTAGCATTGTAAGGAGTTGCACAAATTTTAACGGTAAGGTTTTAAGGTAAAGGCCGTATTGGCCTGTCTGGTTTTATTAAGGTCATCATATTTTCTAGACGTTGAAAGCCTTCTGGCAAGTGTCGGTAGAGCTATTAAAAAAATAAGTCGATAATACATGATAACAATCAGAAATATAAACAATATTTATTATTGTATCTTTGAGGGTTGATTCATCCACGTCCGTAGGAGAGCACCCCAAAAATCAGAAACCCTACACGTGACCCTCGGGTGGTGCTAATCGGATGATTTACCGGTGGTAGGCTTCGGCCGCGGTTGGTGACCACCCACCGGACAAAGACACGGCACCAAATGGCGACCATGTTCAGCCGTGATGTCCGGTGACACCAGTAGGAACAAACAGGTCGGGACAGTTGCTTTGCTTGCTATGACGGTCTTCGACACTCTTCGAGACTGCCGTATCGGGTGACTAATCGCGGAGGGTAGCGGGATCCGAGGCACGGTGCACCGCTGGCCGACCGCAGGTAGCTGGGGGCCCAATTAGTGACCTAGCCACTCACGAAAGGCTGCCCCGCCAACTGACGAAAAATCCCGGGATGCGCCATCATGCCGGTCGGCGACCGGAAGAGAGGGCCTGATGGACATCCCCGGGGGGGCTCGGGCGTCCCCGCAGTCTCCAGATTAGTTCCCCAATGATTCGTGTGGTCTCCTTGTGAGTCCCTTGTCTGCAAAGTAAAGCCTCGTTCCACTGCTGTTTGTTCCACCAATTCACTCACCTCCAACATGACGAGAAACAAAAATAGAACAAAGTATACACAGCGGCTGCACTCCCTCTCGTTAAAAGTGCACCTCTCTAATATTCGAGGCTTGCACTCCAATATCGTGCCAGTCCACTACCACCTAGAGACTGAAAAACCGCACCTATTGTTTCTCACGGAGACGCAGATACGATGTCCTTCCGACGTAGCCTACCTTTCCTACCCAGGCTACAGCCTGGAGCACAAATTTAAGCCACGCGCAGGCGTGTGCTTATACACTCGGGATGACATTTGTATTAAACGCCTCCGTAATCTTGAAGACTCCAAACACAATGTACTCTGGGTTATGGTAGACACAGGTTTGGAGAAAATTCTCTACGCCTGTGTTTATCGATCGCACGGCGGGGTTCAGGAGACGACGGCGCTTACCGAATATCTCAGTGAGAAGGCGGATTTGGCCCAACTGAAGTATCCGTCAGCTCAACTTGTGCTTCTGGGGGACTTTAATGCCCACCACGAGGAGTGGCTGTTCCCATACCAGAACACCGACCATGCTGGGAGAGAGACGCGCAAACTTGCTCTGTCGTTAAATCTCACTCAGCTGGTCCAAGGGGCAACACGGATACCCGACGTTGATGGCCACACAGCCAATTGCTTGGACCTTCTACTGACAACGGATCCAGACCGTTACTCAGTGTCGGTGGCTCCACCATTAGGTAGCTCCGACCACTGTCTGGTGAAATCTGTATCGTCATACTCCCCGCCCGAGCCTAGCCTTAAAGGCACGCGACGGGTGTGGCGGTACAAGTCAGCGGACTGGGATGAAATGCGGTCCTTTTTCGCATCTTACCCTTGGAAGCAAGTATGCTTCTCTTCTAGCGACCCTTCGACTTGCGCGGATGCCGTGACGGATGTGCTACGGCAGGGTATGGAATATTTTATTCCATTTGCCGATATGCCACTGTCCAGCAAAGCTCACCCATGGTTTGGACCAGAATGCTTTCGTTCTCAGACACAAAAGCATCAGGCATACCAGGCATGGGTTGATGCTCGAAACCGCAAAGCCAAGGATATTCGTGCCAAGAAGAGAGCCTCTAACAAAGCTGCCAAGTCCTGCAAGAAGGCTCTACGGAAGGCTCGGTTCGATCACATTAGCCGAATAGGGAACAAACTTGCTTCGTACCCTACGGGTAGTAAAGCTTTTTGGTCCCTAGCTAAATCGGTCGAATCGAACTTCTGCCGCTCCTCATTTCCTCCACTGCAGAAACCTGATGGATCGCTAGCCCACACTGCGGAAGAGAAAGCAAATTTATTTGCATCTCTCTTTGCAGAGTCTTCACGTCTAGATGCTGGTAGCGCAGCCCCACCAACTCCGCTGAATGGATGCGAGACGATTATGTCAAACATTCGCATTCGACAAGTGGATGTTCGCAAAGTGTTACGCAATCTGGACGTGAACAAAGCTAGTGGTCCGGATGGTATCTCAGCTTTGGTCCTTAGGACATGTGCGCCAGAATTAACTCCAGTGTTGACACGCCTTTTTCGGCTCTCTTTTGAGGAGGGTACAGTACCAAAAGCCTGGAAGCTTGCCAATGTACAGCCAGTACCCAAAAAGGGTAGTCGTGCTGACCCTACTAACTACAGACCGATTTCGGTCACGTCCATCCTCTCCAAGAGTATGGAACGTGTTCTGAATACGAAGCTCCTTGCATACCTAGAAACACATGAACTCCTCAGTGATCGGCAATACGGCTTTCGTCGAAACCGGTCTACTGGAGACCTTCTAGTGTATGCCACTCACATCTGGAGCGAGGCCATAGAGAAGTACGGAGAAGCGCTCGCCGTTTCCCTTGATATCTCTAAGGCCTTCGATAGGGTTTGGCATGACAGTCTCATTGGTAAGCTTCCCTCTTATGGCTTGCATGAAAGACTACGAGTCTGGATATCGGACTTCTTGAGGAATCGATCGATTCGAGTAGTCATTGATGGCTGCTCTTCCGATCAATTGGCTATTAATGCCGGGGTTCCTCAGGGGTCGGTTCTCTCTGCAACTCTTTTTTTGCTGCATATTAACGATCTGCTGAAACCCGGTACCTATGGGTATGCAGACGACAGCACTGTTGTAGAAAGTTACATGTCCAGCGCGCGGGCTAGCCATGCACAGGTCCAATCACTCAGAGAGGCCATGGTCGACCGTATGAACTTGGCTCTGAAGGCAGTTTCCGACTGGGGCGATGCCAATCTGGTCAAGTTCAACGCAACTAAGACCCAGGCGTGTCTATTCTCTGCCAAACGGAGTGAATTCGAACGGTGCCCCACTTTCCGAGATGAAACCGTTACCATTACCGACACTCTGGAGCTTCTTGGCGTCACACTGACGCCCACGTTGAACTTCGGGAGCTACATTGAGTCCAAAGCTCAATTGGCTGCCAAAAAGTTGGGTATTCTTGCTAAGGTCAGACAGTACTTCACGCCGGGGCAGTTGCTTAATCTGTATCAAGCACAAGTCCGGTCGTGCATGGAGTACTGTTCCCACCTTTGGGATGGATCAGCCAAATACCAACTAGAAGCTCTGGAGTCAATCGAGAGGCGAGCCAAAAGAATCATCGGCTGTAACTCTTTGGTCGAACGTAGGCTTCAGAGCCTTGAACACCGGCGTAGAGTAGCAAGCCTATCGGTTTTCTATCGGGTGCATTTCGGAGAATGTGCACTGGAATTACACAATCTGATTCCACCATCCCCTTTCTATCATCGGTCGACTCGACGTACGGCAATTCGCCATCGCTATATGGTAGATATACCACCTATACGCACGAAGCGTTATGCTTCCACTTTCTTAATGCGTACTGCCAAGGAATGGAACTCGTTGCCCGAGTCTGTGTTTCCCGATATGTACAATCCTGGAGTCTTCAAGTCGCGAGTGAATAGGTACCTTCTAGGTTTGCGTGCTAAATCCTAGACAACGTCATCACTTAACATCAGGTGAGACAGTTGTCAAACGCAAACTTATAATATGTAAAAAAAAAAAAAAAAAAAAAAAAATATTATTGTCGGAAAAGAGATATTATGCAGTTAATATTAATATTATATTTGCATGTAATTATTAAATGCAAGCATAACTTTTATAATATGACTAGCTGAGCTCCGCGGCTTCACCGGCGTGAGCTAACCTTTTTTTTCTCACACTCAAACCCAGCCACTAGAATTTTCTGTGTCGCGGGGTGTACGAACACACACAATCACAGCACACAAACACCCAAGACCCGGGACAAACACCAACACTCATCGCACAAATGTTTGCCCCTCCCGGGATTCGAACCAGGGTTTCCGTGGACCAGAAGTCACTGACGACTGGCGACCGTCTTTTAAAGGGGACAATTCTGCCATGCACAATGTATGCGTAACTTTAAAAACCTTACGTAAAGTGAAGCTCTCAAAAGGAAACAGTTTTTCCCGTTTTTACAAGATTTTTTATTAATGCCCCGCTCCTATTGTCCGTAGCGTGATTCAATATAGTATAATATATAGTTTTTCTTGATAAATGAACTCAAAAATATTTAATTAATTCCTGCCAGTAGTTCCTGAGATAAACCTGTTAAAACAAACAAACTCTTCATCTTTATATTAGTATAGATGAAGCCGTTTTAATATATCGCTTTTATTGTTAGTGATTAACTGATAAACAAACAAGTGCATAATCCTGAATTATTGTATGTATACAATCATTTTTTTTTTTTTTTTTTAACGGACTAATGCTGTTTGCCTCTACCGGCATTTACAGCTTCACCGGAGGGGGGGCGAGCACAGATGGTGCTCAGCCCGGTATTTGTGCGGTCGCAGAAGGCGCACCGCCTAGTGAGGCTAGCGCTGACGGCGCTGTGCCACTAGGAGAGGACGAGGCGACTAGCTTAAGGGCACCACTGAGGTTCGGACCTCGGCTTGAGCTGTCGCCAGGACAGGGAGTTATCGGATCGACTTGCCTCGGTACCAGAGTGGTCCGTAAGTGGGCCCTAAGGATGTTTGCTCTTTGACTATTTGGAGAGAATCTAACCAGGATGTTTTTGCCTCGAGCTCGCCGTCGAGCTCGGTGTCTGACTGTGTATACCAGGGGCTCTCGACCTTGTATTCTACCGGGATGACCGTGGGGGTATACAATCACTTTAAATGCGGAACAGGTTGAATATCCTTATAAAATAAATTATATGTATTTTAAATAATAAATGTAATGTTTGATAATGGTTCTTTCTAATATTAGAAGAGTCCTATTAGTCACTGACCTCGCTTCTTGAAGATAAAATGAAAAATGCATTACATATTGATGCTTGATTTAAATGTATAATATAACGCATACCAAGTGTGGGCTTGAATATGTGAGCAAGTTTTGGTGGTTTATCGACCGTTCGATGTATCGACGACCGGTAACGTCATAACGAGACTGGCATTGAACAAATATAGACTATTCCAACTTGCTAATCTGAATCTAAATCTTAAAATGTGATGAACACGTGTGCCATGACAGTATGAATCTCATTAGAAAGCGGAACTTATTTCCATAATAGGGCTTCGAAATGTTCTTTTTGAGTTTCTGACAAATCGGGTGATTCAAAAGGCTTATCATTCAAAAGTTATAGATATATAAGTAAAAGTTTTTAAAGACTAGGCAGCGTGACGAGTTACTGGAAATCAGAAATCAGAAATGTTTATTGAACAACTATGTGATATAAAAATAAAGATGTTACAATTTAAAATAGTTTCAACAGCCTGCCCAGTTTAAGCATTCAATAGTGGAAAGGGGATGTCACGACTTCAGATACATCGCCCATCTCTCTTCCAACAATGGCATCCATCATAGCCAAACTAACTATTATAGTGCATGGGCAGATGTATTAAACGAGTCAAATATTCTTTATTTTAGTCACTGTTTAACATAATGGTTGCCACTACGTCGAAACGACGCAGCCGCGTCTAAAAATCGCAGATGTGCGTTATCGCACGAGCCCTGTCATACCAGCTATAATTGCTCTGCTACCTTTACCACACCACAGTTTTCATAGTCTCTCATCTGTCATATACACACTATGTCACCACAGATTATACCACAGCTTCTACCCAAGATATGCGTAGCATTTGCATCGCGAACTGCGCTGCGTCCTTGAGTCCATAATCCCAATCATCAATTGTTTTAAATGAATGAAATACGAACCAAGCATGGATACATTAATTAACGACTGGTTAAAATTATTTAATTCATACCAAAGAATATCATGACGACACAAATCTATTTATGTAGAGGAGAAAAAAATTGAATGCAAATGCAAGAGTAGTAAGATACTACGTTCAAAAACAGAGCTCGTCATGAGTCAGTCGCGAGAAATAATAGGGAATAGCAACTATATTTAGTAGATTAGTATTACTATGAATAGACTCGGCTGAGATACGTAGCCGTGTAAATCAACGCCCGACTAATGTATTACAGGATAGGCCACTATACTTCAGCTGCATAAATTGAACAGATTACGGTCACGCACACTCTTGTGAATATACACTGGCAACTCAGACTGCGTTGTAGAAGGATCAATCGTGTATTCTTAATGTACATACCTAGTTAATTAAATATTACTATTTTTGAAGTATTAATCTAATAATTATTATTCATCATCATCATCATCTCAGCCATAGGACGTCCACTGCTGGACAAAGGCCTCCCCCATTGATTTCCACAAGGACCGGTTGGATGCGGCCCGCATCCAGCCCTTGCCTGAAAACGAGGGTCTTCGAACAATGTGTGTTACCAGTGATGACTTACGGAACTGAAACGTGGTCTCTGACTATGGGCCTTCTGAACAGGCTCAGAGTCGCACAACGAGCTATGGAGAGGGCTATGCTCGGGGTTTCTCTACGTGATCGAATCAGAAATGAGGAGATCCGTAGAAGAACGAAAGTCACCGACATAGCCCAGCGGATTAGCAGGTTGAAGTGGCAGTGGGCAGGGCATATAGTTCGAAGAACCGATGGCCGTTGGGGCCGAAAGGTTCTCTAATGGAGACCACGGCCTGGCAAGCGCAGCATAGGACGGCCACCGACTAGGTGGACAGACGACCTGACTAATTATTATTATTAAGAGTATGTAATACTCAAGACAAACCTATTCTAGGTTTTTGAGTATTTTTACCTTAAGTTAAACAATGTAAAAACTGAAAAAATAAAAAAATTAAATACTGTACTTTCATGTATTTTATAACAGTTTAAAAAAACACAAATGTACATACAACACTAATGGTTCCTAAGCTCTAAATTTATTTCATATTTATTATATGAACTAAAGTTCAATGTATAACAATGACAGACATAGATGACACAGTTATGACTAATGAGTAATGACCCTAAAATATGAAACACTCATGAGGTATCGAATGATGCCACAGATTGTTTCAACCAGTATTGTTTTGTACAAAGTATACAAGCACTATCTTCAGTCTAGTATTGTGGAATCTGGAGTACTGTGTATAAAGTATACATACACATTTGGTAGTTCTACAAACCTGATACAAGGCGTCTGAGGCGTGAAACTAAAACAACTAAAACCTTACTTATTTTATTATTCTTTTAAGCGGTCAGGTTAACCAAATGTGCTGGAAATCATCGTGCGGAACAATGTTACCTGACCCGGAAACCGGCCCTTTATACAACTTGGTTTTTGGGCTGATAACCTTCTGCATAATTCAGCTGTTTATTTTTTACCTATGGTTAAATTAGGACAATGTAAATCTTAGTATTCGGTAGTATTGTGTAACGAAATTACTTGAGTCAAATTGTTTGTATCGATGTCGTATATGCAACTTTAATGCCGCGTTCCAATATAAATAAAAACATAGCGGCAAGAAGCGGCAAGAAGTGGCAAGGAGTGGCAAGGAGGAGTCATTCTTTCCAAATAGGTTCTTCAATGTACATATTCACTAAAACTCATCATCATCTCGGTTATAGGACGTCTCCTGCTGGACATAGACCTCCTCCATTGATTTTCACAACGACCTGGTGGAAGCTGCCCGCATCCAGCCCCAGCCTACGATTTTGGTCAGGTGGTCTGTCCACCTGGTCGGTGGCCGTCCTATGCTGCGCTTGCCAGTCCCTTGTCTCCACTCAAGTACTGACCAGGTCTCTGAGATACGTGCTTTGCATACTGCCATCGCAATTCGATAATCCGCTGGTCCTCGTCGGTGACTTTCGTTCTTCTACGGATCTCCTCATTTCTGATGATCTCATAAAGAAGCCCCGAGCATAGATCTCTTCATATCTCTGCGACCTTGAGCTTAATTAGAAATGATGATAGCTCAGCGAGGGGAGCTCGACTGTCAAACTGACGGCTCCCCACCAATGTGACGGTTGACGGTCGTCGTGGCTCAGTGGTCAGCAACACTGACTTTGGAAGCGCGACCCCGGGTTCGAATCCCGGCCGGGACAAACATTTCTGTGATGAGCAAAGATGTTTGTTCTCGAGTCTTGGATGTTTGTGTATGTTGATTATGTGTGTCTATGCCTCCCGCGACACAGGGTATCCTAGTGCGGGGGTGTGTGTACAAAAAAAAAAACAAAAAAAATGTCTTGAGCTTCCGGTAAAGGTAATACCGTTATACATTGAAGGGTGGTAAGGTACCTTCGAGTATCCGCTTGGAAAGCTAAGTTTGAAAAATTGTCACAAAACATATAGTGTGTTCAGGCTGCAGTCCTTGAGAGCCAGTGAGCATTGTAGGTGATAACATCTTTGAACACATCGTCACTGACGATCAAATGATAGAGATAGTGGTCAAACGATCTAATACAGTATAAAATAATCAAGTCCCATAGTATAAGAGATATAAATCTTAAAGAAACAAAACCTTTAGTATTAAAAGCTAAACAAATCAAGTGAACAGTAATCATGAACCAAAAGTCTCGCCAGTAAAGGGCACAAGTTGATATGTCGACATATGGCCGACCCACCGCATTGCGGCGTCCCTCCTATGTACACATACGCTATTATGTACCACTCTAGTCGCAACTAGCTAATACATCCACTCGTAAAACCGTGGAGGTTCAATTCCAACAACTAGCTCTGTTTCAGTGGAGTATAGAAGCGTTACACTTCAATAAAGGTGCATAAACTCCTTTTATGAATGTAATGAAAGTCTTGTTTCGTTTTTTTCCTCGTAACTAGCGGTGTTGTATGGTATTAGTTTTACTTATACTTCGGAAAGGAGTATTACATGGACGGCTTGATGGCGGGAGCTTGATATGATGATGTTGTCATTGCAGTTTTATTTTATTATTCTATTTTATTGTTTTTTAGTCGACATTTGTTGATATATATAACTTTTCATCTGCACGAGTGAATAAATCCTACTAATTGTTTACTCCTGATTGTAACTTATAAAGTAAAATAATGGTACTTCATGCAATGGATTTATGTTGTTGTGTACAGTTCTGTCTTGAATTAATAATTTTCATTTCATTTTCATTATATATGTTTGAAAACAATAGGTGCGTTCTTCAATTGTTTTCACGAAGACAAAAGATGTTCGTGCTAAAGAATGCCGGGTGAAGTTGAAACTATAGTTGGAACTAGCCCGTGTCCTGTTTTGTAATAGGTAATTTATAGTATTAATCCCGAAAGAACGAAACATCTGTTTAATTTTTATTCTATGCTAATGGTAAATAAACATTTCTAGATGTCTAGAAGTTTTGTTGTAAAAATATATTTTTTGTCAGCCACAATACGCTCACTGCTGAACATAGTCCTCCACCATGTAGGGGGTTTTGCCAATACTCGCCACGCTTGGCAGGCGAGCGCATTATATTTTGTAATCCTCAGAAGGCGCTGCTGCCCACCTTCTGGTACGTGATCCCTTAGCCGACTCTCACGGCACCCGCGGGCAGAGATGGGGGAGTACTATTCTAGACCGGTACCACCACGGCCATATGTATTCTTAACTGTGTTCAATCTAACTAATCCCACTATCCCACTAATATTATAAATGTCAAAGTTTGGATGGATGGATGTTTGTTATTCAATCACGCCAGAACGGTTGAACGGATGTGGATGAAATTTGGCACAGATATAGTTTGGAATACTCAATAGCTTGGCGTTACATGCAGGTCTTAAATACATTTTTTTCCAGCATACTAAATAGCACATATGCTATTTGCTAATATTTATTTGCATATTGCTAATTTTTTATTATCTGATTATTATGTTCTGTTCAATAAACTAAAGCAAAAGTTACTCCTGCTTAACATAAATTCATAATGGCCGATTGGTTATTGTTAAAATACAACGGAATTCGGATGCGTGTGTTTTCAATGATGTTTTACTAAAGATGACGTATATTGATACGGCGCGGTGCTCAGATTTTGTTTCTTTACGACATAAACATGCTTACTGCGACAGATAATACGGTACAAATAATATAGAAAAGGATAGCTGTATGTTTAGACTTGCGCTTGAAATACGCGTCATAATCAAAATTACTACAATTGACTTAATTTTGCCGCCTCAGTTTCCGCGCTTGTGCGACATCTACCTCATATAAACATATAATATCATTGTGTGTTTTATATATGACTGTATGTATGTTGGCTAATAAAAACAATTGAAAGTGAACAATCAAAAAGGTGCATCAATGACATTTGAAACAGCGGAGATGTTTGTTGTGTATGACGTTAGCACCGAGTGAGGTGCTTCTCCTGGACGGATGCGTGCGCTTATAATTAGGACTGTGTTTCTGATTCCGGCGAGCCTCGGAATGGCGGCACCGCTGAATTCCATCTGAGTCATTGTGCCGGTTCACTTGCCTTTATTTTAGAGAAACACTTGAAAGCGTGCATCATTGTTTCGCTGTGACTGGTAATTAAAGTATTTGCTCTCCGTTTCACACTTATTTTTGACGTCGGCGCGATCTTTGGTTTAACACGTACTTAATTACTATTCAGTAACTTACAATTAACATGTACATCCCCGATTCCCAGTAGTGTTTATGTACTTATGTCGATGGACACGGCAAATAAACTTGTTATTCTATTTTCTGTACAATCATCGTTTTCGTTGGAAGTTTGGTTGGGGCATCGAGATTTAACTCATGTCCTCTGCAGAAACTTGGGGCCGGTTTCGTACCATGAAAGGAAAAAAGGGAACCCTTACAGGATCACTTTGTTGTCCGTCTGTCTGTCTGTCGAGACCCTTTTTCTCAAGAACGCGTGGAGATATGAATCTGAAATTCATATTAAATGCTCAGGTCTACTGTCCCTTAGAGCTGTGAAAAAATGAAACTTCTAAGCCAACGCAATCAAAAGATATAGCCGTTTATACTGCAAATTTTCGACACTCGCAAGGGAATAAAAACCTATAGAGTACTTCCCGTAAACACAGAATCGTAAAATTTGGTACGAAGCAACCTCTTTTAGCACAGATAAAGGAAAAATTGCGAAAGCATACATTTTTAGTTACATCATATAATAAAACATTTTTAATAATTTTAAACTTACTACTTTTGCACGGAAGCCTCGGTGCGCGAGTCCGAGTCGCACTTGGCCGCTATTTTTTATCCATGTGGTGGATCCATTGGTAAGTATGCGCTAGTATTTGTTTATTGTGCTATAACAATACAAGTGACACGAAATCGTCAAAACGACAAACATAGCTCTACTCGAAATACTACAAAATGTACAACAACTTCCAAAACGATCTGCTAAGATATATCTACATATATGCGTCCCCCCATAAAAATATTTATAGAAAAAACGCAGACTGTTTTCATGTTCCGTCTGGCTTTCTCGATGTAGCCGAGACAGAGCTACGAAGCGCGAAGAATAGACATCATCGCCTTTAAAATATTTGTAAATATAGACACGCGTAAGCCCGCCTCTGGATTTATAATGTACACTTGTGCTTGTGGCGAGGAACGGTAGGTAAGCGACAAATAACTACATTATGTCATTGTATATTGTATGTAATGTGGTCCTTTAAGTATGTAATGGTGCCATGGTGGTACCGACCTAGAATAGTACTCCCCCATCTCTTCCCGCGGGTGCCGTAAGAGTCGGCTAAGGGATCACGTACCAGAAGGTGGGCAGCAGCGCCTTCTGAGGATCGGAAATCATACTGCGCTCGCCAACCCGCCTGCCAAGCGTGGCGAGTATTGGCAAATCCCCCCTATATGGGGGAGCCATTTGTCCAGCAGTGGACATCCTATGGCTGAGATGATGATGATGAAGTATGTAAAATTGTCTTCTGTTTTTCATGTAAAAATGTTAATAATAATAATAATAAAACGTCAAAACACCAGCATATAGTTTAACAAAAGTAAAAGTTTATTTAAATTTGGTGTTTACATAATTATGATATAATTACACGTGAACTCCATCTCATTCTATTAATCATAATAACTATACTGTTGAAATTGATTAACTACTTATTAAACCGCAAAACTGTAGATACATATGCAAAGATTCCTGATTATAGTTTAAAAATGTTAATACAGTGTGTGAAGAAGAGCGGTGGAATGGAGGCAAGGTGGTTGGCACGCGCGACGGCATACTTCCAGTTGCAGTTCAACTGGTTTGTGTAATAGGCCTTAAATAACAGGAGTCGACGGTCTCCCTCTGTAAGGTATTTTAGTTATTCGACTATTTATAGTACACAGAGATTTGCTGTGCATGCGGACCAGGTCGCACCGAGATGCACCGTAGGAAAGGTCTCGTCCGTGGTAGCACAGACACGTCTTTGGTTGTGCGCCGTCTCCGTCGCGAGTCGGTCACTTCAAAGGTGCGGTGCGAGCTCGTGCGACGCGGTCCGAGCGCGTCTGTGTTAGTACAGACGGCAGCGGGTCAGACCATGTTCATTCGCTTTACTAGATCGTATAGGTGATTGCTAATTATAGATCCGCAGAATTACGCACTGTGGGAAACCACTTTTACAGTCAACTACATTAACAAATATATATAAAGTTAAAATAAAGGTATAATATTTATGAACAGCGTGACATGCAAATGTCCCGTCTATTTAATGAAAAATTTGATTTCGAAGAAATTATAGTTTCGCGATAGTGAGTGTTAGCCGTCAATCCTCGGGCCGGAACTTTAAGCCGTAAGGGTTATCAAATCACACACTGATAAAACGGTATTTTTAGTACAAGGCACTAGGCCTAGCTGCATGGCTGATACCAACCACATCGTCAATGATCATCAAGTGAAACAATCTATAAATTATAAATATTCATACAATGTTTTTTATTCATAAGTTATTATGTACTATGCCTTAAATGCCTAAGGCCTCATTTACGGAGCTGCGGGACATCACGCGTTTTGTTGAACTGCGCGGCCTGCACTGTGTTCAAACATACGGCGTTGCAGAATGCGTTTACGCAGAAATGATTTATACGCGTTTACACAGATGTCGCCGACGCGTCTCACGCGGCGTTAATAGCAGCGGTGACGCCCGCAGTGGCATTCGCCGTTCTAGTGACTCCCGCGTCGGCGACAGCAGCGTATCACGACTGCGTCCACAAAACGATGTATTCTTCATGCAAGTTACAATTGGAACATGTACGCTTACGCTTTCATCTTTGCTGAGCATCCGCCGCGGGCGCAGCTGCGGGCACCGCCACTCATCACGCCTAGCCTCGTCATAAACATCACCGATATATTGCGATGTTCCTCTGCACGCGCCACACGCAATTCTCGGCGCCACGCGTCTCAGTAAATGAAGCCTAAGGATAATAATCGCGATGTGCATCACTTGAGCAATAATATTTGATAGTAATTGTCCACAGGAACAGGTTGCCAGAGGAAGTGGTCAGTGCTACATCGGTCAACAACTTAAAAAACAGGCTCGATGGCTGGCTGCAGAAAAGTAAAAAATCTCTTGCTAACCTGTGACCAGTGCACCAGTGGAATGTAAACACTGTGGCCATTATGTGGACTGCCTAAATAAAATTTCGACACAGTGTGATACAGGCACATCAGCTTAATGCTGCTCGCCTATTACTCAAATAAATAATTTAAGGACCTTATTCAAAGTGTCAGTGGCTCCTCCACTATTACAGTAGGTATATGCGACCAGATCAGATCGAGAATACAGGACGTCTAGCTACTTATAGAGTGGACGAACGCCTTCGGCTGATCTTTGCCTCTATATTTCGAGGTTACACAGAGGTGTACGCTAAGATACATTGAGCTTATGACCATCTGCATGAATATTCTTGGTCGAAGATGAATATGGATAAAATAAACTGGTAATATTTAATATGTTAAAAATATAAACATTACTTATTGTTATGCATAATAGTAGTTAGTATATCTATTGGTTATATATATCATAAAGTGTTATAAACCGTGTGTATGTACGTTAAATAAATTTGTCGAAAATAAGTTTTTGTTGTTGTTTGTCTGTCCCCGGTAACCTTTGAAAATTCTGTTAGGATTATCAAAGGTAATTTGAGTCTGAAAACTATCGCGAGTTTCTTCCATAATTGTAATGTAACAAATTAAGAGTAATTTTCCAGTGTTTATCACGTGAGTCCTAGTCGGTCTGTTACATTACAATTATCAAAGGTAGTCAGAGTCTGATAGTAGAACTTAGGCTTTGTTAAAATTGTCGTCATATAAACCGGCTTAAGCACGGACGAAGTCGCGGGGCGCCGGTTACTTTTCAATTTAAATAACTTGCTGCACCCAGCTGTTTCACCCGCGTGGACTGCTTTTCCCACTCCCTTAATTATCCCATGGAAAAAATACTTTTTCGGGATAAAAGTATATGTGTTATAAAGGTTAATCTTCATTCAAAAACTCATACAAATTTGTTCAGCCGTTTGAGCGTGAAGGAGTAACAAACGACAAACAGAGAATCGCGACATGGGTTCGTATCTCGGTTGGGGCAAACAGTACTGTGATGAGCATAGATGTTTGTTGTCGGGTGGTGGATGTTTGTGTATTGTGTGTGTCCATGTCTTCCGCGACACAGGGAATCCTAGTGCGGGCTGCGAGTGTGATTGCGTTTGTGTGAATCTATGATTTTCCATAATTAAGAAGTCACTGTATTTTTTCTCCTTTTTTGTTGTATGTTGTGTCATCTGAACAAGGAATATTCCTTGTTCAGATGACACAACATCATACCTTGTCGTGATTTTTATCAGTCAATTAGTTATTCGATAAGAATAACCATGTTGTAAAACAAAACAGATACGATATCTATGTAGATATACTCGTATAATGGAAGTTATGGGAAAATTACTAAATTACGGTTATGCACGTTTCACAATCAAAAATGTCAAATTAAAAAAAATAAGAAATAACATAGGTGTATCATATTTAAAGAAGTTTAATTATCGAACGGGATTCACAAAGAAAGAAAAATTGTTGCTGATTTGAGTTATTTTATCGCTTATTTTCTAATTATGAAATGTTGTTTTCTTACAACACGAAACTGTGATTTTACGTAAACAAACAAAATTGACAATAATTTAGTTTTCTCTTTAATCTTTCTGATAATATTTTATTCTTGTTTTAAACAATTGACAACTTTTTTTATTAGAACCGATTTTGATTGGAAAAACCATGAATGCAAACGTGAGCATTTGGAGCGCGAACATGAAAGCGAACGAGACCGAGACCGCGAACGTGATCGCAAACATGAAAGCGAACGAGACCGCGAACGTGATCGCAAACATGAAAGCGAACGAGACCGCGAACGTGATCGCAAACATGAAAGCGAACGAGACCGCGAACGTGATCGCAAACATGAAAGCGAACGAGACCGCGAACGTGATCGCAAACATGAAAGCGAACGAGACCGCGAAGTTCGGGTGAGAGAAACTTTTCATATTCAAAGCTGGAGAAAAATGAAAGATAATCGCCTTAGGTCTTGTTGGTCAGAAATAATAAACAAAATTTAAAAAAAAAAACTTTTTAGATTAATCTTCATTGTCATCAAAAACCGGATTGTTAACAGATAATAAATATATTTTTTTGTGAATGATATTGCAACGTCTTATTAGTAAATCATAAAGTTGGAACTTCATTCGCAAAAAAATATAATTGTGAACTAGGGGATAGAACTGCAGAGGGCGTGTAGGTAGGGGCGGCAATTTTAGATTTTCCATTTCCCGCAACAAGATAATAAAAACAATGATAATAAAATTGTTGTAATTTTTACGCAATTTATTATATGGTAATCGTTATTATAGTTAGGTTGAATGGTCACTAGTGATATATTGTCTGGCAAATTAATACATAATTTTATACACTCCACAAAATCAGAAAAAGTTATCGAATCATGGTATTAACAAATTTAATATACCTAAGAATAAGTTAGTACTTCCCCTTATAAGTTGTACTCCCCCATCTCTTCCCGTGGGTGCCGTAAGAGTCTGCTAAGGGACCACGCACCAGGAGGTGGGCAGCAGCGTCTTCTGAGTATAGGAAACCATACTGCGCTCGCCAACCCGCCTACCAAGCGTGCCGAGTATTGGCAAATCTCCCCCTATATGGGGAGGCATATGTCCAGCAGTGGACGTCATATGGCTGCTATGAATGAATGAAAAGAATACGTTAATAATATAATAAGAATATAATAATAAGAAAATCGATTCATCTTCGAAAATTAGTAAAGGCCCCAGCCGTGTCTATATAAAAAAGTACCTGAACTTTGTATGACAACTGATAATGAATGACGTATATTTTGCCAGAACAAAGTAGGAATCTATTGACTTCCTATAACCTTCGTTATTTTCATTGCGCAATAAACGTCGTTGTGATTGTACTTAAACTAATATTTATCAGGAAAGATTAAATGTTATCCTTAAGTATGTTTTTATGTTAACCTAACTATCTAAATTTAGTGGGTAAGTCTACCTTTCTGTAAATCAGGATTAGGAGATAGTCAAGAGGAATATTTTTTCAAATATTTTATTTACAATATGTAGGCGGTTGACCACTATCTCATCTGCTGTTAAGTGATGATATGTGGAGCACGCCTTACTGGAAGATACCTATTCCCTAGTGACTTAAATATACCCAGATTGTATTTATGCGGAAACACAGATTTAGGCAATTAATTCCACTCGTTAGCTGTAGCACTATGAATTTAGAAGCAAAACGCTTCGTGCGATAGATTGGAACATTACCATATATGGATGTCGCATTGCAGTCCGTCTGGTCGTTTTTGGATGGGTTCGCAATGCAACTTTTATCTTGTTCAATTTATATACTCTATTTAGTTTGTGATTTATATATGTTACTTTACTAACGGAGCTGCTTCATAGAAGTCAAAGACACAGATTACAAAAACTAAGGAGATATATAGATCTCTATGGTACAGGCTATGGTCACAGATATCCAACGATTGAATGACATAACGATCATAATCCCTGGTAGGTACTGCTGGTGGCTCTGCTACTCTCAGGCAGTGGCAGATTAACGACGTAGCTACGTTTAATTTTGTAAAATTTGTCTCAATTGCAATCAATTGGTTGGGGTCGAGACATTGGGCCCGTGAGGACCGGAAGCTCATCAGATTTTCCAAAACATATCAGAACTTTCGATCGATGCGACGCGTGACAAAAATGCTGGCACATATTTGGCTCAACGGATCAGCATTGCAATTCAATGTGGCAATGCTGCTAGCATTCTAGGCACGCTGCCAACTGGTAGCGGATTAGAGCATTTGAGTTATGTATAGGCTGCCAATAGCTAGTGGATTGCTCAAATGTTTCTGTAGTAGCTGTAGTAATATAATTAGTTATTAGTATATATTTTATTTTAATAAAGCATCGGACCAATGAAAAAATAATTGCGATTTAGATATTAGGTATTGACTTTCAGCTAAAAACGGCGGGCGTATACTAGCGAAAGATCTTATATTGTAATTTTCCCCCAATAAATAAAAACTATAATAACCAACTTCTTCTACTTAAAGGTAGATTTTATTTTACATATTCATTATAATATATTCTAAGAAATATTTTTGATGAATAATAAATAGAAACAAAAGTTTGAAGGCGGTTTTGACACATTATCAATGTATAAAACACGGGAATTACTCACGCAATAAGTCAGTAGTCTACTTTTAGTCATTAGTAGGTACTGTACAGAGGTAGGCGCAAACCGCGTCCGCGTCCGTGAGCGCTCCGTAACTCTCCTTGAAAAAGACCACCGAATGTGGTTGAAACTATAGTCGCCCTCTGACTTATTACGAGAGTAATACCCGCGTTTTAAACATTCATAAAAAGAATAAACCTAGCCCAGCCTATTCTGGTCAGAACCATCAAACGGAGCAAAATTGGCTATTAGGGACATGTTTTGTGTCATGGGCGTTACCAGATGCTACAGACAAAACGATGGAAAAATTGCTGTCAAGAGACGTGGCAAGGCGAAAATTGTCATGGCTTCAGAACATAAGAAAGTGGACAGGAATTAGGTGTCGAAGAACTGTTTAGGTCTGCCATGAATGAGGAAAAGTTTTAAAAGATGACCGCTGACCTTCAGTGATGGAGAGGCGCCCGAAAAACAAAAAGTAATTAAATTAAAATAAAATATAAACGTCAGGATTAAGAACCTCTTTCATTGTTGGAGGTCGGGTAAAAAGGAAGCATGTAGTGCAGACCACTGAGAGGAACATTGTCGCGACTCCTTTTTTTTAAGGTTATAAGCTTACGTTTGACCGATGTCTGATGTTGAGTGACGACGCAGTCTAAGGTAACGCAAACTTAGAAAGTGCCTATTCACTCGCGACTTGAAGACTCCGGGGTTGTACCTATCGGGAAACACAGACTCAGGCAGTGAGTTTTACTCGCTTAATACAGCAAATGGTAAATTTTACCGAAACACAAATATTCAGTATAGATAATAGTTTGTTTACTCACCACGTCGGGTTATCGTGTGCCAATCAGGTATTTTGCAAGCGTCATGAGTCTGATAAGAAATGAAACCGCTGTAATCAGAAAATTGGAGTCACTTTTTCCCATGGTTGATTCCCTATGACGTGTTTATGAAACATTTTAGTGTTTTTTTTTATTAATATTCATACATTTGACATATGACATTAGGCAGTTCGTTTTGGTATTGTATTTTTATTGTATAAAATGAAAATACGAATATTGTTTACGTAAAGTTTATTTTACTCTTTAACACATTGTAGATGACGTTTGACCAATATCTCACTTGATGGTCAGTAACGATTGAGTCCTGAAATGAAATGAATTATTGTGCTTTAACATACATCAAACATGACAATGGTCGCTAGTCAGACAGGTACTCGAAAGTACCATACCACCATGATGGTTAAGTTACATGATTATTTCGCAGATTTTTAAATGGCAGTTGGAATTTGCGTTGCTAGTTGCCGTATGATAAAATGGAAGTGGCTCTACAACCAAATATTGTTGGTATTTACATTGTTCCTAGAGTAAACTTCCATTTTGTAAATGTAGAAAATACAAGTCCCTAGATTTATTGTTGAAAATTATTTTTAGCCCTTGATATTAACTACACATGTCCACTGCCGATACTTGTATATTCTCCAATGTATTGTGACATTACTTGCAAAATTTATAGTTTTCGATACTCTTCAGCAAACCGGTGCCAATGGTATAGATGACATGTTGAGTTTGGCAAAACTATAGATGAGTTATTATGTTATTAAAACCGACGTGGTTTTGACACATTATGAACGTATAAAACACGGGAGTTACTCACGTAATAAGTCAGAGGGTTAGAGGGTAGGGACTAAAGTTTTGCGGACGCGGTCTCGGTTCGCCTTGTACTGGGCGCCTAGTACAGTACTAGACGAACCGCGACCGCATCCGCGAGCGCCCCGTATTCTCCTTGAAAAAGACCACCGAATGTGGTTGAAACTATAGTCGGAACCCTCTGACTTATTACGTGAGTAACTCCCGTGTTTTATACATTCATAATGTGTTATTATTTTGATGCTAAGCAGGTGGTTTAATACTCTATATCTTAAGGGATGATGCGGTCAGCAGGATCACGCCTGCGTAGAAGAAACATATTCACTCGTGACTTCAGTGAAGTGAAGTCACCCAGGGTTTATCATCGCATAATCGCTTAACACCAGGTGAGATGTGGTCAAACTCCTTATTCCTATTTTATTTTAAAAAATAAACAATAATCAATATTTAATGAAAAGTGAGAAGTCTGTCAAGGTGACCAGCGCAGTATGATCCAATTTAAATAAATAAATAAAATATTATTGTGTACAATAAATCTTAATAATTTCCTTCTTGAAGGTATCAAAAATGTAAAGTTTTACGCGCGTTCTTCTGCCACGTGTACATTAAATTAATGTAAATGTTAGTGTGTGTTTTTATCTCAATAAATAAAATTAATTAATTAAATCCCCAAAACGGTGCCACCGGGTACATTTTCATTTATGTATATATGTTAAATTAATCTTGCTCTACAACAGACAGGTTAAATCTAAACAAACTACTAACTATAAAAATGAGTAAGAAATTTAAAAAACAATTTGTAAAGATTTTATCTGCCTAGAACAGTATGCGCAACGCTTTAGTTACTGGAATCATAGTGACATAAATCTACTAATAACTTTGTTCCGCAAAAACATCTCCATCTAATACAGAGTATTTATTAAGTGTCACAATACGCGTGAGACGTTGGCAGGAGTCGTCAACCCTACTCCCGCGCATCGACGACGCGGACGATACGAAGCGGAGTTGCAAAACCGCCGTTTGACGATAATAGCGCGATCGTAAAACAAACACAGCAACCGTGATTTACTACACTTGTCAACGTACGAGGAAAATCTTAGTTTTTCATCCTCTATTACTCTTCTCATCGCTTTGATGATGAACTGTTATTGAGCTGGGGAAAAATACAGGGACCACTTTTCCGATTTATACGGTTAGCCGTATAAACCGGAAAAGTGGTCCCTGTTTGTATGATACTTTATAAACAAATTAACCAGAGGTTATCAAACTGATTTCCTCTACCGCTCACATTCAAAATCATTGTTAGCGTCTCCTATTTGTTATACTTTTTTATTGAGAATAGGCAAGCGTTTGACCTCTATCTCACCTGATGTTAAGTGATGACGCGGTCTACTATAGAGATGTCTACTTTGTCACATCTTCAAAACCACAATGACCGTCGTTTCTCTAAATAATTTAATTAATATCGTGCCATCTTTTCTCGGCTCCTTACCGCCCCCCTCTAGACCTCCAGCGCGCACAAGTGTACATCTTCGCCATCTTCGAGAAAGACTGACCTAAAAGATTCAATAATTTATTTTTACCGATTTATATCGGTAAAAATGTAGCGCAATCTACCTGCCATATCCATTCCATATTGTAATGTAACAAACAGACTAGGACTCACGTGGTAAACACTGGAAAATTATTTTAAATTTTCCAGTGTTTACCACGTGAGTCCTAGTCGGTTTGTTACATTACAATTATGGAAGAAACTCGCGATTGTTTTCAGAGTCAAATTATCATATATTTCGGATGTAATTTTCTATAGCTATATGCTAGGGTTCCAGGATAATAAAATACATTTATTGGAAATATATAATCTCAACATTCACAAGAATTTATAATGACAAGTTTGTGATTATCAAAAAAGTGAGATGTTGCGACTGCAGGTATGACACCTACTATCTCACAGTTGGACAGAATCAGCTTGTTCTCATAATCCAACTATCCAAACGAATATCTCCAAAGAAATATGAATATATATAACAGGAAATCTTAACTGACTAACTTATATATATACCCGAATCACCCGAATGGATTGAGGCATGAGAACCCCTTTCCTTGTTTAATGTCAGTTTAAAAAAACGAAATTAGTCCCAGCCACTGAAAAGTGTAAAATCCTTACCATATACTTTTTATCTTTTTTTCCTCTTGTGCCCAGAATGCTAGCAGCATTGCCACGCTGAATTGCAATGCTGATTCGTTGAGCCAAATATGTGCCAGCATTTTAGTCACGCGTCGCATCGATCAAACGCTCAGATAAATTTTGGAAAATCCGATGAGCTCCAGGTCTTTTTATCTACACTCGACTTAATAGATATAGAAGATAAGAACTAGATAAATACATTTTCTACGTATTACTACGTAGTACTACTATGAGTGGTGACTCAGACTCTATGACTGACGCTAATGGAGGTAAAATAAGGAACCGACAAATATTTTTCATTATTATGTAATATTGTACAGTATTACGTCGCGTTTGTACCCGGGTTTATCTATACGATCTTTACTGGTCAACTATTCACACTGCAACCGTACGCCGGCGATGGCTCACTGCTACTGGAATGTTCCATTCAGTAAACACTCAATGGAAAGTTCCAGAAGAAGTCAATCATTGCTATTTTCCATGATACGAAATTTGGTACCATGTCAACAATTTTTAATAAAAAATGGAACCGACTTCAACACTCAAAAGTGTGAAATAACTAGTTGAAGTTGGTACCATGATAGTTCAAAAGTAACTATTATGAAAATATTGTGAATATGGTACCGACTTCTTTAAGTTATTGCTCACTTTTGAGTGTTGAACTCGGTTCCATTTTTTCCAACTGTCACCCACGCCCTTTATGGAAGTCATCCAGATAGACGTAATTTTCAATTATTACAGTGTAACTCAAAAACCGATTGACCGATTTTGTTGAAATTTAAAGAGGACAACTTCAGAAGCATACTCTATCAAACAAAAAATAAGCCATTAAAATCGGGTCATAAGCCACGAAGTTATCCACGAAGACACATCAAAAATACATAAGTATATATACGGTCGAATTGAGAAGCCTCCTTTTTTGAAGTCAGTTAAAAAATAGAAGGCAACGTAATCTCTGATGTCATCTTAGAACAAAAGTCGTTAAAGCCACGTCGGAGGGAGTTAGGCAGTATAAGAAAACAGATATTGCGCAGACCGTTGTATTGGCCAGCGTGGTGGGTTTCGACCTCTAACGCTTCTTTGAGATAAAGACGCATGCATGTTTTGCTATTTTTAGTAAAATAAAAATAAAATATGTCATTATTATGCAATAATCGCTCTAAATAGCCAAATTGACAACTAAAAAAACATAATTACTATTCAAAACAAAAATAAACTCATATGTGTAGAAGCTGTCAAAATGCGCAGAAGCATGGAATAATCCGTAGCAAAAAGCTAAGTGTTGACGCGTGACGAGCCGCGCAATTGTAACGCGTCAACGTTAAAAGCCGACACTCCATTATGGAAAAATATAATATAACACGTCATTTTGTTATTGATAAGCTAGGATACATACATTTAGTTGTCGGCTAGTCATGCAACATGGTGGGGGGAGGAATAGCAACTGCAGTGCAAGTACCATGGAAACCAGTTCGTGTCCATAAACTTGACGATCGTCAATTTCGTCATATTTTTACGAATTGTGCGAGTACCGAACTTGTATCGCAATCTTTTGTCGATCGCATAGACGGGTAATACTCGTATCTAGGAATTTTTCTTATTTTTGTCGCTTACTAATTTTGGCTTCGCACGCCCTACGTCAAGAAAATTTGACTTTTTATTAAAGTTATTGAGTTTCGTGATTTTAAAATCAATAACAAATTTTATGAATTATCACAGCTTTGATACATTTCAGATTATTAATTCCCAAGCAATGTTTTATGTCCTGCGGCGGAGTGGTAGAAATTAAATAAGAATTAAAATAAAATTCTCTACATAAGATCTGCTTAGGACATTCATATCAAAAGGCTAGTCTATCAAAGCTCTCTTCACATTTAGGCCACTAAAAACAAAATATTTTTGGAAGCGTTGTATCTGAACTATGAACTATTTATGTAAACTGAAATATTGTATTTTGGTTTATGTAATAATTTATAAAGTTTACCCCTTCGCGGTTGGATACAAAATATTTCCCAGAAAATTTTTGTTTAAAATAAAATATGTATTTTATTCCAATTTGCTCATGAGAAAAAAACAAAAGTATGTTGGAGCATCACACAGAATCATATATGCTAAAAAAATAGATTACGTTTGTAGAAAACGTAGACAAAATATTAATTTACAGACTCTCACATTTAATAGTACACTCTCAATTCAATAACTATTAATGCCATCCAGTTCATATTGATACTAAGTACTTTTCTACACGGTCGTATAATAGCATAATTTTATCGACCTTGTTTCGAATGTCGTGAAATCGATTCGTCTAACTCGCTAAAATACACGATATCATAGACAAATTATTCTAGATTTATTGCTATATTCGTAAAAATTCGTTGAATATCACGAACAAACAGGTTTTATCGATTTATCGTCGAATTTATATTCGACGATAAATCGACAAAACCTGTTTTCACGAATTGAAATGTCAAATTTGACGATCGCGTAAATCGTGATAAGTCCCTACTTGCACTGGATCGCAAAAATATAATATAATTATTTAATTTTATAACGCTTTATTTGTCGCTATTGGCCTTCACGTGATTCCTTAACTTTGAGTCGTTCTGGTGAAGGTAATGTAAAAATGCACAGATATTTATAGAAGGACACGCATGGAGTGAGTGGTCAGGAGGCGTAAAATATATACGACAAAGGCTCTTGCAAACTTTAAATTTGTTGTTACGTTTAAGCCAAAGCAAACAAAATAATTGAACGAAAAGTATAACATCACTATTGATTGACATGCATTCCAATTATAAATTTCGCCGACTCGCATAGTGCCCAAAGGACATCGCACTATAATATTATAAATGTCAAAGTTTGGATGGATGGATGGATGGATGTTAGTTTGTTACTCAATCATACCAGAACGGCTGAACGAATCTGGAAGAAATTTGGCACAGGTAGACTGTAGCGACTTCCAACAGGTCCTTATAGAAATCAATGGGGGAGGCCTATGTCCAGCAGTGGACGTCCTATGGCTGAGATGATGATGATGAGATTGTAGTCTGGAATAGCACATAGGCTATCTTTTATCCCGGTTAAATATATGATTCCCTTGTACGGGTGATGATGTAGCGGGGAAACCGTAATCGACGCAGGTGAAACCGCGAGCCGCTACTAGTTTTGAATAAAGTGCGAGAAATATATTTTCCTAGCAATTGATTATTCAAAATCAAATATTCTAATACTAAGAATTCCTATTACAAAATTACTTTATCTGTAGTACATTATTATTGTTCATATTGCGAGTATAACTATATGACATCTCGTAGTGAGATGCTAGGTTTACAGCAGCGCGGACGGTGGACCCGCCCGCCCAACGCACGGTAGGCGGGCGGTCGCGCAATGTACAGCACATGTTCACCTCAAGTTATATTATTAACGCTTATTCATTTATCAATTATACCTATCTACAATTATAGGACTAATGCTAATAATATTTGTGTAGCAAGAAACAAGACGAGACTATGTAGAGTTGAGGGCAAGCTTTTCTGTCTAATTTTAATAATTTTCTATATCGCTTCGTCAGTGCTTTCCAATTCATCCTTATTGAAGCACTTAATATTTAAATGCTCAGAACTCTGGTATGTGTTTGGTAAAAGATTTGGTACAAAAAGTTCAAAATCCTTTAACATATTATCTAGGTTACGATTTACGGTAATAGCTGTTTGGAATTGATTTATCAACAGATTACTGTTGTCTCAAAAGCGTAACTCTCCACTAATCATAAATCTGTTTTAACCGCCTTTAAAAAATGAGGAGGTTCTCAATTCGATCCGTAGGTTTTTTTATGTTTGTTACCTTAGAACTTTGGACGGGGTAAACCGATTTTGATGATTATTTTTTTATTAAAACTCACGTTCATGATTACTTTACACAGTTTTTTACGGGTATAACGTGGTACTTACGCGTAGTCGATATCACGATCGACAATTGTTTCGGCTTCTTCCGGAAGCCTTCAGTGCGAGACGGGACGTTACGACTAACGCACCACACTCAAGATCCTGATAAAGGCTTGCCGGTGGCGGTGCCCTTTACCTACAGAAAGAGAGAATATACCAATGAAATGCATGTATGTATAATTTTAATTTGAAGCTATGATAGCTCAGCGGGAGGAGCGTCGGCTGTCAAACTGACGGACACTTGTTCAATCCCCAACAACAGCTTCCAGTGAAGGCAACACCGTTATCAAATTCCCAGCATGGTGGTAGGGTACTTCAGAGTGGGTACTCGAAAGTACCCTACCACCATGGCTAGCTACCTCAAGTTTGAAAAACTGTCACCAAACACATAGTGTGTTCTGGTAGCAGTCCTTAAGAGTCAGTGAGTATTCTAAGTCTAACGTGATAACATCTTCGTACACATCGTCACTGACCAACAACTGAGATAGTAGGTAGTCAATCTATACAGTATTAAAAAAACGAAATAAATATCATCCATGCTTTATACATATCATAGCTGCTAACCCAATGATGTTTTTCCAAAGATGACGTATATTCATACTGCGCGGTGCTCAGATTTTGTTCCTTTACGACATAAACATGCCTACTGCGACAGGTAATACGGTACAAATAATATAGAAAAAGATAGCTATATGTTTATACTTGCGCTTGAAATACGTGTCATAATGAAAATTACTACAATTGACTTAATTTTGCCGCCTCAGTTTCCGCGCGCTTGTGCGACATCTACCTCATATAAACATATAATATAATTGTGCTAACCATTCAAATGTCATGCACAATTGGTTATAAATAGCGGTACAATGTCAAAATAACGATAAGATAATTATTGTTCTAGAATTTTCCTTTGCACGTTATAATTATTATCTTTTATATTTTTTATTTAATCACGTATTACCTTTCGAATAGACATATGATGCAAAACTAAACTCATAGACCCAGTAGAGATCCTCGGCAGGGTTAAATGGAAGTGGGCTCATGTCGCCCGTATCCAGATACTAGATGAAGCGAACGAAATAATAATAATGTATGTTAGAATTGACAAAATGCTGCTCACCGGACTTTTGGCGAGTGCATAGGGCACTCAGCCGATTGCGGGTGGGGGTGAGGGGGTAGCGACTAGCGCAAGGGCACCTCTAAGGTTAGGACCTCGGCTTGGGCTGTCGCCTAAACGAGATAACGTCTGTGTGTGAGTAGTCGCGGACTAAGGCGCGGACTATCGGTTAGGGAGAGCGAAATGTGCACTGGTGGCAGAGATAGTGTAAGTACAAGAGGTCGAGAAAGGACAAGATGGCGTGACGATATAGTCGGGATCAGGAATAGTATGGCCGGGACTACTAGAGACCTAGACAGACAAGGAAGAGGCTTACATCCTGCCTTGGATTCCCGATTAATATATATTACATATCTTTAACTAATACTCTAAGATTGTTTTAGACATAAAAATATAATATAAAAATGGAATCGACGTCAACACTCAAAAGTTTGAAATAGGTTGTTGAAGTCGGTACTATGATAGTTCTTAAAAGTAACTATCATCACAATATTGTGCGCATGGTACCGACTTCGACAAGTTATTCCATTGTCGGAAGTCGGCAAAAAAACTTTTGACAAAAAAAATTTTTTCAACCTTTTCAGTGATCTCTTGGATGCACTGGATCAATTGTGTATGTTCATCGATTTTTCCACCCGCAACTATATATAATGACAAACACGTATGCGTAGCACTTTTCAGTTAATGGAGTGCAACTCAAAAACAACTAAACAGATTTTGATGAAATTTAAATGGGACCACCTCGGAAGTATACTCTATCAAACAAAAAAATAATCATCAATATCGGTTCATTAACGGCGAAGTTAGCCGCCAACACACATAAATTAATATATTTATACGGTAGACTTGAGTAACGCCCTTCTTTTTTAAGTCGGTTAAAAATGCATTACATTTTTTTTGTTGATTACCTTTTGGACCTATTCTTACTGCTATGTAAGTGAACTGAAGAAACGATTATTTGAAACAAAAAACTGTAGTGCAAATTTGTCCGTTTCCACTCATCGCCGGGCAAAATTATCTATGGTATATCGATATGACACCATAGATAAATAGATAGATAGATAGACAAATATTTATTGCACAAAAATTTTACAAATATCAACAATAACATCATAATATTTGAAACAATTCACCCACACTACAGATACCCACAACACGGGATTCAATGCCTGTATTGTGTATTGCAGTGCGTTTTATGCGTGGCAGCGTAATATTATAAGAATGTTAAATGTAAACAATTATGGTAATTAATCAGTGAAGAAATAAATGCAATCGTATACCTTAATTAAATATTTTGAAGCGCCTATTGTTGACAATATGCTTGAGCATTATTGAAGTGATGATAGCCCAGCGGTGGGAGCGGTTTCAGTTTCACAGCGTCGGCTGTCAAACTGACGGACGCTCGTTCGCTGCCCACCGACTGCTTGAGCTTCCGGTGAAGACAACACCGTTATAAGCAGTCCTTGAGAGCCAGTAAATATTCTAGGTTTAGCGTGTACACCTACGCAAACATCGTCACTGACCCTCGAGGGAGATAGTTTTTTTGTGATATAGGTGGCAACCAAGCAGATGGACCGCTTGATGGTAGGCGATCACCGTCAGCTTTGGCTAGGTATATAACTTATATAGGGGTATTGCGATACGCTGCCAATCATTTTGAGATCCTGTAAACTCTACTTTTTAAGGATCCCATGTTGTAGCTACTCTGAAACACCGAGGGAGGAAGCTCGTTCCATATTTTGCATATGTAAGGCAAAACGATAGGTTGAATTGCACAGTACGTGAATCCCATGCGTTAGTTATTATGTTGATGAGTTTTTTTTCGGTTAGTGCGGTGTTCTAAAAATGTGGTTTGCAATTTTTTTTTTTTGAGCCTGTAAAGTACATTTTTTAAATATTTTATATCAAACAACACGCATCAGGACTTCTCCGACCCCTTCTGCTTGAAAACACCCTCTGTAATGTCATCGGCCCCTGTCAAACCCTTAATTCCGCAATGTCATACCGAAATGGTTAGTATCCTTCCCCCCACTTCTGCGGCAATTTTTTTTTCCACACTCAGACCCCCGCACTAGTATTCCCTGTATCGTGGGAGGCATGGACACACACAATCACAGCACATAACATCCAAGACCCGGGACAAACATCTACACTCATCGCACAGACGTTTGCCTCTGCCGGGATTCGAATCCAGAGTCCCGGAGACACAGTAGTCATGTCAGTGACACTTACCACTGCACCACGGCGACCGTGAAAAACCGTCAATATTGATATTTAGCTATTTCCCAAACGTTGAGCACAATCAAAACTCCAAACGTGCTTCAATGTACACAATCGAGTTATCAAACTGCGTCATGCGCGTTATCAAATAGATAAGATTTTTAGTTATAACCGAGACTAAACACGTATTTATGTTGTTATCTTCGTAATCGGAATATTTTGTGTGATGTTGATGAATATTGTTTAATAAACTTATTACATTTCTGGAAATATATCGCAAATACATTTTCAAGCAAAATCGTTACAGTTCTTTTTAATGAATTTAAATAAGACTGCTGTAGGTATATGAATAGAAAAAAATCAATTTTTTTATAAAATTTTAAATTAAAATCTGTTTCTTTCTTTTAAGTACATAATTATGTAGGTACATTACTTACATGTAAAATCCTATAATTAAGAATTGTTGGGAGCACGGAAGGTTACAGACTATAGAAATGCGTTAACTAATTAGGATTTTATATTTGTTTGTTTTGTGAAGGGTCATGCATCACCTAATCGTTCGTATCTATCAAATAATATTTCTTAAGGAGATTTGTAACTTGCTTAGATTTTTTTTCATGAATCTTATCTACTAGTGTTTTTGGTAAGCTATTTAGTGATTGAGGTAAGTAACATGTCTCGACCCTCCTCCCATACGTGGGATCCATCTCCCAACGTGGGGAATGCAGTGTACATCCTTGATATAAACACTCTGAGATAAAATGCAATAAACTGTCAAATTATAAAGCCGGTGCATCGAATATTCTTCTATGATAATTAATTATGATTACAATAATACACCTGTGAAGCGATATGAGCCCAGGGTGAAGGTCAGCCACTGATTAAGTGATCATATAATGGAATCCCACCGCAGTAGTACGCGGTACCATTAGTAATTAAGCTCTCTCCCTCCTTGCGTCGTTCTTCACAATGGTGAAGGTCATGACACATTCCATGGATCACTTTCCTGCGGACGATGCTATGCCATCCTGACACGTCTTCAGGAGTGTACATGGCTTCTGTCCAACTGACTGCGACCGCACGACCTCTTCCTCGATCTTGCCAATGACAAAGAGCCTCTTGAAATACTCAAGGATTCGTTGAAGACACATTAATGACGGCCTTGTGGTCACTTTGGGTTCCTTGGGTGTGGGGCTCCACACCATGATAAATGGCTATTTATCCTATTAGCCATCCAGGGGATGCGCAACATTCTTAAATTACGCACCAGATAACCTATAACCAACGTTTCCGCTGCTGGTACACGGGGCTTCCTTTCAGTGAGGAACTGATCCTTATCCTGGCAAATGCGGGTTGGCCAGTCCAGAGATGGATTTTTCAGACCGCCAAACCGCCTCTGACACGGCCACGGCCAACCATACAACACTTACCATCACTTTACCCAGCCGCGATCCAAACCCGAGGTGGTGGTTCTAAAGTCTGTGTCACTGAGCCACGACGGCCGTAATTATTCATATTTAATACACACTCATGATAATAATAATTATATTAGTTTTACGAATGGCCAAGACAGGGGGTGAGAGTGAAACGCGGACGAGTTAAAGCGCGCGTGTCTGCTATTCCGACTTTCCCGCCGTGAAATCGACTGTACCATCAGCAATATTAACGTCAACTGTGGCTCAGTGGCACAGTCACTTCTGTGGCTTCGTGATCCGTTCGAATTCCGGCGGGGCAAACATTTTGTGCGATGAGTGGAAGTGTTTTTAACGGGTTTTGGTTGTTTGTGTGCTGTGATTGTGTGTCCATGCCTCCCGCGACACAGGGAATACTGGTGCGGGGGCTTGAGTTTAAAAAAAATCATGATCATCATTATAAAAGAGTTAACCAGAAACTTTTTCAATTAAGTTTGTGTTTATCTTAAGATTCTTTTTTGTTTACGGTATTTAATTATCTCGCATTGAATTTTCAGTGAAATCTTTTAATTGGCCTTCCTTAAATATTCTGCAATCCTTTTAAGCTGTAAGTTTTCCTAAAATAAATAAATAATCAGCAAATGAGCTGGAAGACGTCCACGGCTGGACATATCACTGATCTTTGCAAATGATTGTTGATTGAATTTAAGCTGTCCAGATTTAGCACCGCTTAGTTTTTTTTTTTTTTTTTTTTTTACTATTATAAGTTTGCGTTTGACAACTGTCTCACCTGATGTTAAGTGATGACGTTGTCTAGGATTTAGCACGCAAACCTAGAAGGTACCTATTCACTCGCGACTTGAAGACTCCAGGATTGTACATATCGGGAAACACAGACTCGGGCAACGAGTTCCATTCCTTGGCAGTACGCATTAAGAAAGTGGAAGCAAAACGCTTTAGTTAAAAGTTGTCTAGTTTGATGACTCTGTCAATGTTTAATTGACTAATACCTATATCATCTACGAACCAATGGTTGAAGGTCATTTGACATCATGAAACAACAAGGTCGATTTTCCCGCGCAATAATATTCCGACCGTTACAATAGGTTCAACCTTATCGCTATTGTGATTAAGCGGAAACTTTGTCGATTTTGTGATAACATTGTGTCTATTCCATAAAATAACAATTCGTAAAAAACATTCAAACATAAACTGAAGTCTTGGCTCTCCAATAATTTATTCTACACGTATGAGGAATATTTGCATTGATCAAAACTGCATCTAAAACCTAATTAAGACTAATTAATTGTTTTTCCGTGGGGTACCGGTCTAGAATAGTACTCCCCCATCTCTTCCCGTGGGTGCCGTAAGAGTCGGCTAAGGGATCACGTACCAGGAGGTGGGCAGCAGCGCCTTCTGAGGATCGGAAATCATACTGCGCTCGCCAAACCGCCTGCCAAGCGTGGCGAGTATTGGCAAATCCCCCCCTATATGAGGGAGGCATATGTCCAGCAGTGGACGCACATGGCTGAGAGAAGAGAATTGTTTTTCAATGTATGGATTTGAGATGTTGACGTATAATTCAAGAAATTATTAATAAATGGTTTATCAGTTGTCAACTGACAACAACAAATGTCAGTCACGTAGGGAGAATGTTTCGTTTATGAAACGTCAATTTCACTGTGTATGGCTGACATTTTGTTAGTTTACTACGATTTGTAGTTTTGTGAAATAGGCCCCTTGTGTTAATTTTTCTATTTGCATTAAATATAGATAGATAGATAATGCTTTATTATATCACAAACACATTTGGACATATTATTACAGTACTTAACATTTATAGGTATATTAGTATAATATAACACTATATATTAGTATTAATATAGTGAGACAATAGGCGGCCTTATCGCTGAAAGCGATTTCTACCAGGCAACCGTGAATGAAATATATTGTAGAACTAATAATTACAGGATGTGTTCAACAAAGTAAGAATTAAAAAGAATTACTTAGCTAATTATAACAAAATTAGTATGAAATCATACATAAATAAACCTTCTCATATATAAATATATATATATAATGTACATTATATAATAAATACATAGGTATATATTTAGATTAATGTGTGTAAAATAGAGATTAACGATTAATATAGACATGGTATATAGGTGCCAAAACATTTGGTTCTAAAACTCTATTTCGTCTTGGAAATAGTAATTTTGTTGTTTTAAAAACGCATTACAGAGTTTTATTAGATATGTGTATTTAAAATCTTTTTTTATATGTGTACATGAATACCTTACAGCAATAATAAAGTAAAGTCAATATCACACAATTTTGAATATCAAACTGAACTAATACGAATTTTATAATCCCATATTTAGTGTTTTCCTCTAATATAGATACACCTAGGTGTATGGATTTTGAACATAACACATAGACAGTCAAAATTTGATATTTTAGACACACATAGACCACGCCTTAGACCACAAGCACTATACATACTTACTTCAAGATAATAATTCTCTTTATGTGTGGATAGCTACGAGTGCAAATCGCCGTAGGTATATGTAAGTATATATATAACATAACGTGATACCATTGCTTCATAATTAGTAGATAACCAATGATGTTTTACTAAAGATGACGTATATTCATACTGCGCGGTGCTCAGATTTTGTTCCTTTACGACATAAACATTCTTACTGCGACAGATAATACGGTAAAAATAATACAGAAAAGGATAGCTGTATGTTTAAACTTGCGCTTGAAATACGCGTAGTAATGAAAATTACTACAATTGACTTAATTTTGCCGCCTGTTTCCGCGCGCTTGTGGGACATCTACCTCATATAAACATATAATATCATTGGTAGATAACGATATTAACCTACGTAAATTCGTAATGGCTCGTAGATCGTGAATCGATACGCTTTACTTCATTATTTAAAAAATATCATAAACACATCTATTTATAACCTTTCTTTATATAATTATAACTAATATATAACATTAGACCTACTTCTGCTACCTAGCTACTTAGCAATAGGTACCTACTACAAAAGATTTCTATAACCCCCAAAATTCATCGCATCGTAAAAAACAAGGACATTTCAGTCAATTATGTAACACAACTTCGTTGCAGATTTAGATCGGATGATGCTACAATAGAAGTTGAAAAACAAAGCAAATCAACCAAATGCAGAATTGCAGACACATTCATTCGTACATATTTTTGCGCAACTGCGCGATCAAGTCGACACGGGCGGCGGCGGCGCGGCGGCGCGCGGCGGCGACGACACGGCCGTTCGTTGCAAGGACACCGCAGGACAAGTCGCCTCACCCGTCCAGCCGTAGCGCGTCCTCTGTCGCCTCGCTATGCGCAGGTAGCCAGCGGCCAGAGGACGACATGCCCATTGTTTATCGCCGCTAATTATTATGCCCAATGGCAGCCGCTTTGCGCTACAGTAAAAACTCAACAAACAAATCTGCTTGACAACGTCATCATAAATATTTGACGTGATTTTAAACCCTTCCAGGTAACTAATTACGAGTCTCGGAACGTTTTAAAAGAGAGAATAGAGATTTTTATTCATCTGCTAATGTAATGTAATGTAAAATATTACACTTAATCGCAATAGCGCGATGACGGGGCGAGAATATAGCAACTATCACGATCGCAGTATCGCGCTCGATTGAGGACCGTTACGTGAAACGTCAAGCTTGCGGGGTGGGGCAAGAGCCGATACGACGACGGTGGCGCCCGAGCTCAGCCGAGCGCCGAGTGCCGAGACGACGGGTTACGACGAGCGGGGAACGCGGGGGTGCGCCACTTATCGCGGCGAGCTGGCAACGTCGCGCGGGGTGGGAGCGCCCCGCGCCGCAACCTCTCACTCACCGTCGCCGTCGCCGGTTCACCATCGCCATCATCCAGTGTTACCTTTGACGGTCGAATGCGCGGTCGCTCGCCGTCGCCGTCAGTGACGTCGGTGCCGACGTTCGTGCAACACGTCTATGATGTTTCGGTGATTTGATTGAAGTCGGACTCGTGAGTGATAACTTATTGCCTGTCAGATATTGGAACACAGTGACGAGTTTTGATCTCAATACCCTGGATTTGGATTATTTTTGTGAAAAGTGACAATTGTATATGTGAAGTGGACACCCATTAAAGGATTGCAAAGTGACACAAACATTGGATTATGAACAAAATATTGTTTCAGTGATTAATCCTGAGGATTTACTTCGTGAAAGTGCTCATAAAAGTAATTAATTTTTTTTTAAATTGTGTTGGTTTCGATACTTTCAGCAAGTTTTAAAAATATATTTCATTCAGAAATTTCTGTGGAAAACAAAATAAATATAAAAAATATAATACAAAGTGGGCCTAAAAAAAATAATACATGCTTGTTTGAAAAAGTGCGAAACCAGCACACCACCTGTCGTTGATTACCCACTGGTGGATTTCTCAGCTGGCCATGTTAAAGTGAACAGTCGCACGAAGAGTTCTTCGAAACGAATAAAAGCAGATGTTTGGACAAAAACTAAATTTTGAAGACGAAAAATAAATTATTGATGTGTGAAAATACGTGAAATTTAATAACTTTTCCACAGCAACGCACGTAATTAATGATTAAAAATTAAAAATTACACGCTAGAATTGTACAAACGAGACGACGATAAACTTCGTCGACTGTTGACGTTTAAAGGAAGCCAAGTGCTACGGTGAAATTCACCCACAGCACGCGATAACGAACATTACACCTCGCCAAATGCTGATAAAAATAAAGTTTTCGCATCGGAAGTTAAACTCGGTGAATTCCAACAGAAATCGAGAAGAAGAATTTCAAAAATGGAGTGATGCCCGTGGGATACAAGAATGTGCGTCCTGTTTCAGGGGCTGGACTGGCTGACAGGACGGCGCACTCTGCTAGCACGGCTGGATACGGACCCCCTGGGACCTACGTGGGGGCGCTAGCTCCCGACATCAAACACTACCAGCAAGGGACCATTGGATACAGAGTCAACGCCCCTAGGTGAGCATAATATAAGCGTGAGAAAGTGCACGAGCATGAAAGCGTTAGATACAATCGAAATACAGTTGTGGTAATTAAGACATAATTAAGATAAATTATAAAAGTAAGTTTTTATCCAAGTGTTTATCTAAAAATACTAATCACTTATAATGTAAACAGAAACGTAATTAAAAAAGAAAGTAAAAAAAATAATTTGTATCATAATATCAATAGATAGGTAGGTAATTAATTGTTAAACTTATTATAAAAACTTATAAATTATAAACATATAGGTAGTACAACGTATACGAGGTCTATGTTAAATGAGTACTCAGGTACGTATACCTTTGAAGTTCATTAAACCTATTAAGTTACAACTTATTTTATTGAACTTAGTGATTTCGAATAGGTAAATATAATTTTAATGTCCAAAAATTAACACACCCAATTCGTTGATTTAATCACCCAAATATTTTTTCTACATATAAAGTGGCTTTCTAGTTGTATTCACACTCTGTATAGTAGGTATTACTTAAACTCTACTGTTTTAATCTTATCCGGAACAAGTTTGTTTACATTTCAACAAAACGCTGAAACGTGACTTCGCTTACCTGTGCCACCTTATCGTAGTTAACAAGCAATAAACTCCGTAAAATATACGGAACACGTAAATAAGTAACTTACTAGATTTCAATCACACGTCAGATAGACTAAAACATTGTGCGATCGAGTGAAACAAACTTGAAATCAAAGCAGACAATCGCAAAAATATAAATCAATAAGTTGGTAACCCTAAAGAAGCCCTAATCAACGAAGGGCAACTAAAAGTACACAACCAAGTGTGACATTGTCGACCGCGCATCACTGCAATTATAAATGAAATGTGCTCCTTCATCCATTCACACGCACAAACGCTTAGGGCACCCAGCACTCACACAAACGCAAAGAAACGCACACACACCAATATTAGAACACGCACACAATTGAAAAATATACACACACAAGCCCGCGCTGAGAATGCACGCGGTGACTGCACTTCAGCGCTTACAATAAACACAAACAAACAAAACATCAAACTAGCAACACAACTGAGCGCATCGAATACTGAGCCTCATTTTGTCACATTCATCGCAATTAAAATCGATCATCGTTACGTCACGAATATACCTACTTCAAAACATCATTTCACATACCTAATGTTTCAATATACACAAATAATTATGAGTATTCTGTTCTCATATTAGAATATTTGGATATTATGAATAACATAAAAATGAGCAGGTGCAAAGTCGAGGAGCTCAACGGCTTTGTTTTGTATTCACCTTTCAAACGACATATTGTTGATGGCTGCCTGCCTTTATACAAAACCAATAAGTAAAATAATAATAAAATGGGGAACAGCAACGAGATTGTGTGAACAGAGAACACAGGAAGTGTTTTTAAATTGAATGAAAGAGCAACGGCTAACAAGCTACGTGTATATTCGAATATGCGAATAGATTTTATTTACATTTCATATTTTATTATGGTACCTATCTGAAATACATTTTAATTACTAGTTCGGGTGTCAACGAATCTTACGTAAACAAATCACGGTCATACATTAATCCAATCTCTGTCTCCAAAATGTGTGTGAATTTGTTAGATATGCTCTGAAAGTTATTGTGAACTAATAGGTATTTTTCATTTAATTTTTATTTGAAATAACTCAAAAAGTCTGAGCAGAATAAAATTAAAGTTACACCGTGTCAAAGAAACACAAGTAGCATTGAGATTCGTAATAATAACAGATTTGTTACCGTTCGTAAGTTATCGTGGGAAAAAACGTCAGTTTTCAACGGGCGAGGCGGCGGGGGGCGTTTACACGGATACAGACAACAGGCATTACAACCACGTGCTCAATGGGGTCGAACTGAATCTTTTTGTAAAAAGAGTCGTTAAACAATTTGAAGTTAATTTGACGACTTTAGTAGCTGCTTAATTAATTTACGTACAATTTTCCTTAATCAAATAACTAGAGATCGAAACTAGAGCTTTGCTTTACATATATATAGGTAACAATTTACCCTGTTCATTACGCATAGAAACAAACAAATTATATAAAGGAATATTCCGCGTGGCCGTAATAAAGGCCCATATTGACGTGACCGGCCCCACTTACCCCGAGCGAGCGTCGGGCGACCCTTCCCCGCTCATTGTACCGTATTTACCCGGAACGCTCGCCTCCATTTGTAAACCCCCCGGAATCCACTCCTTGAAGCATGATTCATTCTCTCCCGACCCCGGCGTCGATTGACGAGAACGAGATAGACATCAGTACACTTACACAAATTTTTAACTTAACCAATTGTATTGAACCTAAATAGTTATTTGCAGACTTTTAAAGGCCGGACAAACAAAAACTAATGAAATAAATAAACTTAGCGACCAAATGAAATTAAACATAACGGCTTATAACTATAAAATATTTCGCGGAAAATTTAATTGACTTTCCTAATATCCTTATGTTTGAATTTATAAATAGTTTCTCATGCAAGCAATTTAATCTCGATTTATAAATTGGTGAACAAATAAACACCAAAATATAAATGGAACGTCATCGATCGAATTATATCAAACTTTAACGCATTATATTGAAATGTGCGCGCACAAGCCACAATGTGAAGTGGCATTTAAATGGGGGTGACCAACTGTCGACGAAACACAGGGGTTGAACGCGACACGGCTTCTCGTTGCCTCGATAGTAATCTATACGAGAGTCACAATTAATGCTTTATTTAACACTTAACTTCTAATAAATACATTTATTCCAACTACTAAGAACATAAGCTTAGTTCGAGATTCAAGAAAAAGATTAGAAGACAATCTACGAAAACTCAATCAAAATGTTGTCTAAATTGAAAATGTTTTACAATGCCGAAATGTTCAATACGCGATTATCTCCACTGCCAATTAACCAGGAATCCGACACGTCTGCGCACCAATCTAAAATTAACTGCAGCCTATGTATCAAAATACCTACGTGTTCCTCGCACATCTCTCAATACTATGCCAAACACCTTCCAGCCTCCCGAAATAGCGGCTTACCTAGTCATTCATATTGATTTATTTAGGAGTACGCATGTCTATGAACCGGGTAAAATGTGCACACGAATAGACGTGTCGTATTCCGTTCACAAAACGTAAGTTAAATGCATGTTATAACAATTGTAGCTTAGACACTCGGTCTGCCTACGTGAATTTGCTATGAGATTAAGCCCTCCAAAAGGTTTATTCCGAGAACTGTTTCAAAAGAAATGCCTGAGACCAACGCTTGCATTCAAGATCCCAAATATTTTGAACAGCCCGTAAGTGATTATTCGGATGTGGTACCACTTTTACAAAAAAAATACCAGGATACAGAACATACAGATTTTTTGTTAGACACATTTCGGTCGGCAAAAAGAAAAAAAGAGTCAGACAACAGTATAAAAAGAAGTGCAGGTCGGGCCGAGTTTACCTAAGGAAGGACCCTTGTAAATCATCTGCAGTGAAGATGAATAGAGACGGTGTCGTCTCGAGCGTTGTTGACTCCTCTGTTTATTAGTTGTCGGCGATGCTAAGTATCTGTTAAGTAAGCCATTTATGAGAATAGATACTTAAGAATGGCTTGTGGGAAACCTATTAATTTTAGCATAGATATCCACAAAACTTTGACACAGTATTATTATCGTGTATTCAATGTCACTATTAATATGTTGACTCTTGATAGTGACTATTTTCAATTGTTCTACTGTTCTCTTAGGCCGTCATGTGGGTGTGTGGTCTCACTGTTCAAAAACCATATCGTTTGCACTTTTATTTTGATGTATAAAGAACTAGCCATACACAAAATCTGCGATCTAGCAGACACAATCTGCGAGTTTATGTTCATTTAAAATAATTTCAAAGAGGAACACAAAAGCCCAATATTGTTGCACTACTACATAGACGCTGTAACAATGGATAGCCCGTGCGACTGTTTGTCGTGCATTTGTCGAATGAGAATTATTAGGAAGGGCTCCGGGAAGGCTCGGGAATTCGCCCTAAAAGCGGTTCACATGCGTCGTTCGGCCGCGCTCCCACTCCGGCGCCGCCGCACAAAAAATCAAACATCCCGAGAGAAACACAGGGGTAACAACGCGTCACTATACATCCATATTGATTTTTTCTCTCATTGTTCGTAAAATAATAAAATATTGCCGCGTATTAAAAAGATCGTCGGCTGATTTGGAGTTTAATATTGAGTCTGCGTTTATTAATAATCGAAGCGTTAACGCGTGGAATGTTCGAGGCTGCAAGGCCGCTTGCAATAGAAACTGCTCGTATCGTGAGTGAAATAACATTAACTGTACCGATTTCACATTTAATAATATGTATGTACTCGTACATAGCTCTAACTAGATGTGTGATGAATATTAGCGATTCGTGTACTATCGAGGATAACTACTAGGTACCTATCGCTTATCAACGTTGATTGGGCTTCCATAGCATAACGTATCGCTTATGTCGAGCTATCCATATAGACTAGCTTGAAGTAGTAGGTTTGGTATTAATATGTTGAGTTTTGTTCTAGATTATCAACGATGATTGGGCTTCCATAGCATAGCGTATCGCTTATGTCGAGCTATCCTCATAGACTAGCTTGAAGTTTGATGTTGAGTTTTGTTGTTACAGCGGCTATGGGTGCGCCGGCGGTTCGGGCGCGATGAGCGGCGGGGGCGAGAACGCGCAGTTCGGCGCCACCGCCGCAATGGTTGCCGCGGCCACCACGGCCGCGATGCAGGACTCGCAGCCTTTTTCGCAGGTACGCAAACCTTTTTTTAATCTAAGTATAAAACACTACTAATTCCAATACAGACATATTAACAAACAAAGCGAAAGCGAATCACAAATTTATCACGAAGGGCTATTAGAAAGCCTACGTGAGTTAGGTCACGTAGCGACACGATGTACGATTAATTAATCTTTATCAATTTACAGATGCAAAGCAACATGACTATGGGAAACCCCCAATATGGCGCGATGAACGGCTACGGCCAGCAACGCAGTCACAACCCGGCAATGACCGGCATGGGGATGGGAGGCAATGCAGGCATGAACGGTATGTCCAGCATGGGTCAGATGGGCAATGCGGCCATGAATGGTATGAACCAAATGGCGCAGATGGCCAACATGGGCATGCATCCCAACATGATTCCCTCGCAGATGGGCCCTGGTCAAATGGCCGGAAACGCAAAGATGGGACCCGGCTACCAAAGGCGGCACACGCCTTACCCTTCCGGGACGATGCTCATGGGTCAACGCAAGCCGCAATACATGGGTGGACAGCCTGGGTTCGGGCCTACCCAGTACCCGGCAGGATACGGAGGTCGACCCGGATTTCAAGGCCAATATCCTCCTCAGCAACCTCTGGGACCAAGTGGGAATTTTGGTGGAACTATGCGAACCTCCATGAGGCAGACGACGCCGCCTTATTCAAATCAGGGGCAGTACTTCAACGGTGGCGTTCCTAGTCAATTTCCTCAACACCAAGCGGGGAATGGCCAATATGTGCAGGGGCAGTACGGGAGCCAGTTTGCCCAAGAAGTGGCCATGAGGACGAACATGAGCTACCAACATAGTCCGGTTCCTGGTAATCCCACGCCACCCCTCACGCCCGCGAGTAGTATGCCGCCTTACATCAGTCCAAACGCTGATGTCAAACCCCACTTTAACGAGCTCAAACCACCGATGGGCATGCAAAGTAAGTAGCAATTCATCATAAATGTCAATAGAAATGTAATTATTGTATCTTAACTGAAGATGCTAAACACTGTTTTATCTTTTACAGATGACGAGCTCCGGTTAACATTCCCTGTAAGAGATGGTATTATACTACCACCATTTAGATTAGAACATAATTTAGCTGTTAGCAATCATGTATTCCAATTAAAACCCACGGTCCATTCAACGTTAATATGGAGGTAATTATACCATTGAAATCAATTGTACAATATTTGTTATGGTGAGCGTATTGTAGCATAGGGTAAACGTTTGTTTGTATTGTACAGATCGGACCTTGAGTTGCAACTGAAATGCTTCCATCATGAAGACCGGCAGATGAACACAAACTGGCCAGCAAGTGTTCAGGTGTCAGTCAACGCTACGCCATTAATGATAGATAGAGGAGAAAACAAAACTTCTCACAAACCGTTGTACCTGAAAGAAGTTTGCCAGCCTGGCAGAAACACGATACAGATCACCGTCTGCGCTTGTTGTTGTGTAAGTATCTTCATTATGTTACTTACAATAGCGCACACACTTTTCCATAATGCAGAAACAGCTGTGCAAACTGACTGTTGTTATTCTGAAATTTGATAATACGCAATTGGAAAACAAAGAGGATCAATATAATAAATAGCTCTTTCGTATTTCAGTCGCATCTATTCGTGCTACAACTAGTCCACCGGCCGAGCGTTCGTAGCGTGCTGCAAGGGTTGTTGCGAAAGCGGTTGCTGACGGCGGACCACTGCATTGCGAAGATAAAGATGAACTTCAATCAGACGCCAACGAACGGGAGCAATGGTTCAAACACGGCGAACGACCGGGACAGCGTCGAACAAACAGCCTTAAAAGTTTCATTAAAATGTCCCATTACGTTCAAGAAGATAACGCTGCCGGCGCGAGGCCATGAATGCAAACACATACAGTGCTTCGATTTAGAATCGTACCTACAACTCAACTGTGAACGGGGTTCATGGCGATGTCCTGTTTGCAAGTAAGTGAAGTCTGACGTCTTTCGAAATGAGCACAAAGATAACTTGAATATTTATGAGTAAATTCTAATTTTATTATTTTCTTACAGTAAACCAGCACAATTAGAGGGCTTAGAAGTAGACCAGTATATGTGGGGCATTCTAAATACGCTAAACGGTTCGGATGTCGACGAAGTCACTATCGACAGCGGGGCTAACTGGAAAGCAGCTAAAAGTCCATCAGTTTCTGGAATTAAGGTAAACATAGAGAAGAAACTGTTGAAAAATTGCTTTAAATGTTTAGTTTTCAGAACCTTACATCTAACTTGTTATTTTTCTTGTAGCAGGAAGAAGACAGTAACGATAACAGTGTTGGAAAGAGAGGTAAAGCGCACTCACCGGGGTCTATGAACATGCCTACGATGAACAATTGGGATATGAACCAAGCTCTGTCTCCATATCTTCCTCCAGACATGAACACCATAGCCAGTGGTTCAATGATCACTACCTATAATCAAAGTTCGCAAAACAGAAATGCAGGTTCAAATAACCAAACGTACGATTTTGGAATGAACAACGGCCCTGGAAGCAATGAATATGCCGGAAACGGTCCTTTGTCACACTTAAATGATAGTGTGAACTCCTTGGATCCGCTTAACGCTATGGAGAAAAGTTTGAACGACCAGGTGAATATTTTATGTATTTTTCATGCAGGCTGTAAGCAGTTCACTTAAATCCACTTCTAATTACTGCAATGTACAAATCACTGGTCAGTTTTTAAAAATTATTATATTTGACTTTAAGCTAATTTCACTACAGTCAATTGTACCAATGAAATCTGTAATGACTTCTAAAACTTTATCGATGATCAGAACTTTAATATAAATAGCTCAAAGTGAGAAATAATAAAATGTTATTTATAAATATATCTCTGTTTTCCAGATGCCTCACACACCACATACCCCACACACGCCAGGGTCAGCGCACACTCCAGGGGGCGGAGGCGGTGCTCATACTCCTGGCTCCTCACATACCCCTGGGCCCCCTTCAGTGGACCATCATTCACTGACGGATGTGGACATCCCTGCCGATCTCAACTTTGATCCCGCGGCTGTCATCGACGGCGAGGGTACTGATAATCTCAATGTAAGTCATTATTAGTGTATTACTACTTTTTTTTTTATTTAGGTACAAATTTAGAACTTCCTTGGAAATATCGCAAGATGTGGACACCAACATCACATTTTACACAGTACATAAGTTAAACAATGATCACACTGTTAGTTTTAGTATTTGTCATACAATGTATAATCTAGTCTAGTAGTAAACTAATTACTATAGTCTAGTCTTTTGTAGTGCCTTTTAGATCGAAACTTATTCTAATGGTCAGAAAAAATGCATAAGTTATAAACAACGAAATAAAAAGGGGGGTTTGTTTTTTACAAATATCTCAATAAGTATGAGATTTTTTCAAATATGAAAAAAATATTAAAAAAGAGAAAGAAATATCCCAAAGAAAAGTCCGTACTCCCGGAACTGTAGCACCAATATTTATAATTTTCCCAAAGGGTTGAAAATACGCCCGAAAAATCCAGCTTGCGCAAGCCACGCCCACTACCACACCTACTACACATGACCTTTAATTAATTAATATTTAACTTATTATATATGAAAATTAAGAACTGAAAATTTAAATGTAAATACTTGTAATTCAATTATATATTTAACGCAGAACTTTAAAAATGTGTCATGATTCTTATTGACGTAATTATTGTTGTTATACCGTTAAATTTAAAAATACATTTCGTCATGATTGTTGCATTATTATATATTAGTTGTAGTATGTATTTTGTATTAGTTGTACCACACCACAAAATGTAAGATTGTACCTAAACGCTAAGTACGCAAAATTGGTTAACAAATCGCACTCGAGTCCCAAGATAGAACGAGAGAGAAACAGGTCTAGCTCGTACATAATTACTTTATTCTGACATTCTGTATAATTATTCTCATTCTGTTTAAAAGTACTTAACCCTTTTTGGCAATAAATATATCTATCTATCTTGTAAAAAAATTATACTCTTATTAAATGCAAAGTCATAGATAATTGTAAACCAAAAGAACTGACAACTATGTGCGCCTTAATTTAATCCTGTAATTTTAAATGTTTATTATATAAATCTTACATTATTTTTGTTCTCTCATTTTGACAAGTATGTCAGCAATTTCTTTGCACCGCAATACAACAATGGATTTTATTCTTTACTTCTAGTTGCTGCCAGAAACGAGTGTAGACCCAATGGAACTGCTATCGTATCTGGACGCGCCTGCACTTGGTGAACTCCTGGCCACGCCACCTTCCTCGTCATCGTCTGCAGGGTCGCACCCTCCACGTGCACCATCTTCTGATGACCTGCTGGCACTGTTCGAGTGAGCCATGAGTTAGAGCCTGTGTAACGAGAGACTTAGAACCAGATTACTCTATGTAACATTTTCAGAAAAGTAACTTTTATTTGTGAACGCCGTTAGATATTACAGCATTATGTTTGTCTTATTAATTCAACTATATCATTTTATTAAAGTCGTACTGTTTTGATAGCTGAGAGTCCACAGCTTACACAAAGATAAAGAGGATGGTCGAGTAGGTCAGGAATTTAATAGTCTGGTGATTCGGAACTCGTTACAGAGCTTAGATTAGAACCCTAGCGAGGCGTCAATTCTCGCATTCGAGCTGCGGAGGCCGACATTGTGATACTAGATTTTAGTTCCTTCTCCATCGCTGGGCAAGTTGAACATTGCACGAGCGCACACCAGCAGATAACAGAATCTCCCACCTTATAAAGGCGGTATCATCGGGCCGCATCTGCAATGTTCAGCGTGGCAGACATCGTTGAAGCATCGATGTTGGAGAACATTTATTAGGTGTATAAGTAAAGTATTGGAGGCAAATGGCCATAGACACTGCGGTGTTGTGCATGTATAGTTCCTCGCACCGCCGCGCACGGTGGCGCCACTAAACTCCTTTATATTCTAAACTCTAGCATAAACTGTAACACACATTCTTTCAACTTCTTCAGACTATCTATAATCGATTAGATTTCGTTTTTGTGTTCATAAATTGTTAATAGACCGGTTGTAAATAGAGAGGAGTTATTTTATTTGTGCTAGTTGTTTTGGTGTCAGCGTCGGCGGTCGTCGCCTTGTAAATATTAGTTAAGTAGACGGTGATGACTGGCCGAGACGCGATCGGAGGCATTATGAATCTTATAGTTCCTATTTGTCGCGAGCGAACTATAATGTTCAATTGCCATTTACTGTAAAGTAAACAATTCCTTAAACTTTTCGCATATTTGCATTTTTAATTAAGATACGATAGGATTGGTGAGTATAACGCTACTCGCTTATTGGGTGATATATTCTAAATGAGTTGTTTGTCGACAAATGTAACTAATGTTACGGAACTATATTGTAAATGTAAGTGCAAAAATGAACTCTGTTAAATTATTTTGCGTTATGTGAATCGAAGAATGATAGAAATATATTTAAATTTCTATATAAATAGTAATGAACTGTATTATTTGTAAATATGAATTTAGTTAAGAATATTATATTACCTAGTAATTATAGGACAACATGGCAGATACTTATATGATGGCCAGTTTTGTATAGTATTACTAAATATAAAGAATCTACACATGGTTTTACATGTACATACAAAATACAGAAACAGATACATAAACAGATTTTGCGGTCAGAGTACAGTACAGGATCATTTTTTAAAACATTTCAAGAACCCACCTATTCATTCACGTGCCCACCCTTAATTGATTTTAAAATATCTGTATTAGAATAAAAAACGATTTTGGTAAAATTTTAATTTCCCCATTGGAAAACATTTCTACAGATGTGTATATAGGAAATGATACCGCATATATACCATTTTATTCTTAAATAATTTTAGTGAATTATAGCAGAGTGACTTAAGCAATATAGATCTCAGTTCAACTTAATTTATAAGAGTCCTGTTCGTGTGCTCTGTTACGCCATTGTTATCATAAATTCAGAAATCTGATGACCATACGTTCTATTGGGCTCCCAGGTCAATCAATCCGCAAAACAATGCATTCAATCACAATTTGACAACTTGAATCAATTACAATCTACTGATAGATTGTTACATTTATTCGTTGCTTTGAGGATTAATAGTAAAAAGGCATTTAGTCAATGGTAGTGAATCTTTTGTTCAATCAAACTAACTAAAATGGTGTTAAATGAGATAGTTTTTGTATGGTTACGATAAAGTTCAAATTAGTATGACACCTATGAATGACATTACTGAAATTAGATGGTGTCATTAGAATGGGGGTAATTTTAGGTAAATAAGGCGTCACATTTTTCGGTGCCGTAAACTTACCCGCAGTTTAATTAAACTCATCCAACATTAGAAATAGCGCATACACAGTTAGCGCATATACAAATTTGAATGAGGCGTTTTCTAAAAAAAAGAAAGAAGTAGTAACAAAAGTACCCAATAGATCTGTCACTGTCAACAGATCAATGACAAATTTTTCCTCCCACTAGTCAGTGAATTTGGTGTTCATTTTTCATTATGATTGCATTTTCGATCATGGAATATTCTCGTGTTTTTTGCTTCTCTCAATTATTTTCTTCTTCTTAAACTCTTGTCTCAATTTTATGACTATAACGCCATCTAGGTAGTATTTACGAACTAGTTCTTTTTTTTAAAGAAATGCCTCATTTAAGCGTAAAAGCTTTAACATTTAAAATCATTTTAGCTAGTTTGAGTGTTTAACAGAATTAGGACCAATATTTCGTGTAAGATCCATGCTCATCCTAATTTTATTCATATTTAATAATCACAAATATAAAAACCAAACGAGCAATAATAAAGTGCTTATATCGTATTGAAATAAATATTTATTTACAATAGAATTTAATTGAATGTTAAATATTGAAATGTGTATGTATATTTGTATTAAAAAATTACGATGAGCATTGATATTGAATTTAACCTTATTTCACGTATTTTCAAATGTTTGTTTGATACTAGAGATAATAGTGAAGTAACTTATTGTTATACATAATTTAATTTTTATACTATGTAGGGTAAACGCAGCGCAAATTGTCAACGAACGTGTAATTCTCTAAATGGAATTAAGTTCCCGTAAAATTTAATATTCATTCATTTACGTGATGTAAAATTACAAAAGTTGACCTACTGTACTTTTTAAAAGTCTCTAATTACAGTTTATTATATATCTATAACTTAGACTTGTATTAAAAACTGAACATTTTTATCTAACTTGTATAAATTGGTAATTTGCGCATCTTAACTTCACGCTATGAATACGGACGCCTCTTTAGAATTAGTCGAACTTACGGAAAACAATAAATTAGTATTATCCGCAGCTGTGGTCAATTATGCAAACACATTTGTGTGACACTGATTTAAAAAGATTAATAATTTGGACTTTGGTAAATGCCATAATCTGAGCTTGTCCAAAGACAAGCTGGGTGTCGTCTAGTTGACCATTGCTTAACTTAAAAAAATACTTAATTTTAAGGGACCTCTAATTCCAATTAGCTAGATCTATTTCTTATTGTAGTTAAATATTGCTATTGAATGGATCATCATAAATTATTTTTGTTCGACCAAATAGTAATTTTGTACATGCTTATTTTAGATTAAATTAATTCAGATACGTGCATTCTCTTTTATAAAATTACATAATGCAATAAAAACAAAATAGCATATCAGAATTAACGATGGCAAAAATTCGGTTGTGTGATCCGTTCGAAAGTATTATGAGTGCATACATTATATATTATGTTGAATGTTATATGAAGCAGCTGTGAGTCGACCTTGTGCTCGTACAAATTTGTAAGATAATGGCATTTGGAAATAAGTGAAAAAGGTAATAAGTTAAATGCAATCCATGACCCGAGTGTTAAGCAAAGCCAAACTGTACTGTAGCATATAATAAACATTTTGAACGTTATGTGAACATTTTAGCAATCAGGTTGATACCCACTGAATTTATTTCGAAATGTATAAAATATAAAAAATAATAACATTTATATGTTATTAAAAATAAAATGAATCTAAAAATTATGAATGTTTTTCATTTATTTATGTGTATTGAAATCCTTTTCTGCTACTACGGCGGACGCGTTGAACACTGTTGAATAAAAAAACAAAAACTGACAAGAAAAACAATCTTTCATCTTCCTATTTTATCTCTCTCGAATAAGAAAACAAGGAATTATGAATATATTCTATGCGGACGGGTAAAATTGCCTAAAGCAGACAAGTGATCCCTCGCTGGCAATTTTTTTAACCGTCAATTTCGTCAACGAATAAAGTCCAAGTAAGTCCCTAAAAATAATGTAAGTATTGTATATTCTTTACTTTGCAGAAAAGTTACTGAGAGGTTTTTTTTTTAAAAGATTATAAGCTTGCGTTTGACCATTGTCTCACCTGATGTTAAGCGACGACGCGGTCTAAGGTGGAGCACGCAAACTTAAAAGGAACCTTTTCACTCGCGACTTGAAGACTACGTGGTTGTACCTATCGGGGAGCACAGACTCAGGCAGTGAGTTCCACTCTCTGGCGGTACGCATTATAAAAGTGGAAGCAAAACGCTTCGTGCGTAACGGTGGTATATCTACCATGTAGCGGTGGCGCATAGTCGTACGTCTGGTTGACCGATGATAGAATGGAGGTGGAATTAAATTGTGTAATTCCAGTGCACATTCGCCGAAATGTAACCGGTATAAGATTAACATTTTACGAGTTCAAGTCGAACTTAGATAGCTAGTGTACCAAGATCTACCTGAACAGGATCAAAAACCTGCCTAACCTGTCCCGTATATCTAAATAATATGATAAATACATGGGGCATGCTTGAAGAAAAACAATAATAATTATACATATATATGTTATAAAAAACTTGATGTCGATTCTTACCTGGTCATATTAATAAACCAAAATGATACTAAGCCCGGTGGATTAGGCCCAAGTGCAGTGCCGAAAAAGATAATTCCAAGAAGTCTTCACAAACTTCTGTTTTTGTGTGCAGTGTTGCCAGTTCAGTAATTTAGATACCATTAAATTATAATATATTTTACTTCATATCTGTTGATGACAAGCAATCTTTTTATAACATATGTATTTTCAAATTTTCGAAAAAGAAACAGGATTTAATGAAATGTGTAGTGTACTAAATTCTATAGTGAACATGCTGTGTAAGGTCTAGGTTTAAGTCTATCAGCGCATATTTCATACCCGTGAGGGGAGGTATGCGAAAAATGTAAAAACGTGGGCAAGACCGCAACATGAAACTGAATTATACATACATTGTTATATTAAATTACTTTACGAATTCGTATTTGGCTCAACGAATCACCATTGCAATTCAACATGGCAATGCTACTAGCATTCTGGGCACGCTGCCGGCCGGTAGCGGGTTAGAACATTTGAGTTATCTATAGGCTACCAATAGCTAGCGGATTGCTCGAATGTTATTGTAGTAGCTGCAGTATTGTTATTAGTTATTAGTGTTTTATTTTAATGAAGGCATTTGCCCTACTTTACGAATTAATAGGGTTGTTGGACGAATAAAAGAATTAAAATATTTTGGGCATGTCATGAGGAGGAATGAAAAAAAGAAAAAGAGTACCTATCCTAACATGAATGTGGATGGATATAGAGGTAGATGAAAGCCGAATAAGGCATGGATGGACTGAGTAAAGAATGATATGTTTATGAAAGGTTTGAGCACTGAGCTGAGATGACTAAGAATAGGAGAAAATGGAAGAGAAAATCATACGTGGGATAAGGATAAGCACTGATAGATAGGTAGGATAGCGCATTGTTCGCTCATTGGATGCGACTACCCACAGTTTAGTTTCATTATTACCCCACATTTTCATTATTATCCTGTATTTTAAATGTATTTAATTAATTTTATAAGTATTTTAAGTTATGGGTATATGACCTACCATAAATAGATATTAATAATAAGGACAAGAAGAAGAAAGTTTTTTTTTCTCAAAAGTATTTAATGTTTTTTATTAGGTATGTGCTTATTACTAGGACGAAAAAGCGATACTCTTTATCGGTTCCTTTCTCTTCTCGGTGAAAAATAATATTTTCTTTTTTAACTAGGTATGGCAATAATTATGACATCTAACACCTACGTTATTCCTTCCAAGGAATGGAACTCGTTGCCCGAGTCTGTGTTTCCCGATATGTACAATCCTGGAGTCTTCAAGTCGCGAGTGAATAGGTACCTTCTAGGTTTGCGTGCTAAATCCTAGACAACGTCATCACTTAACATCAGGTGAGACAGTTGTGAAACGCAAACTTATAATATGTAAAAAAAAAAAAGTCATGCAGAGAACTAGGTTATATTTTTATAGTTTGCTTTAAACATTTTCCTAACAGTGAGATCAGCTAAAAGTATCAGTTTTGCACTATTTTTGTTACATTTCTAATTAAACTTAGGCTATGTACCTATATTAAAAAGCATCGAATTTTTATATAAAGAGTTACGTACGATTCACCGATTTGTATTCGATTCGATCTCCTGATACATTCTAGAATATTTTATTCTAAAAATCTATACCATTTTCTCTTGTTCTCTGTAGCTCAATAAAATGTCACAGTTGCTTTAAAAATACCACGTTTGTTTGATGACCCAAGCATGGTACTTTTCGATACCTGGCCACACCGTACACTCTCACGCGCAGCGAAGCCTTCTCATACGCACACAGACGCATACCTCTCGTAAACACATGCCCCATACTACACGAGACAGCCGCCCAGTCGACGGACCCAACCGAAGCAGGTATCGCGCCTTGCTCTACCGGTTAACGAACGAACGAACGCCCCATAAACGAACTATGTATATTGTATTCTAAGCATAAACAAGAAGTTGCTTCTGTGAACGAACGCGTAACTAAAAGTGCTGGCCGCGCTGTGTTGTATGTGCCATTTCGAAATAATACAGGTATGCACGGACAACTTTTCTGTCAGTGCATAGCGGTATCGCGGAACCAGATTTTGAGTCCTCATTGTGTCGTTAGCACAATTTGTTTATTTGTTTAATCTGTGGGAACTTCGATGGCCACGAGTCAGCGGATACACCTTCAAGTCAGAGGTGAGATATTTTGATTGTTTTTCAATTAAAATTGTTGTCTTATCGTTATAACCTTATTGTTACGAAAATAATAGAGATATCAGTTTACATCTACATTGGAATTTGTTGTGTTCTATTGTTTATTTTACTACAATACACATTCTTGACAACAATTTGGGTAGATTTATAGTTCTAATTTCGGAAGGTAGAGGCATGTTATATAAAATATGAGTAAATGAAACGGACACTTGTTTGCCACCAATTACTTTAAAAAAAACCTAAAGAGCTTATTGAATGACAATATTCACATGTATAAGGAATCAGCTCGACGGTTTTTAATTAAGAAATAAGTTTAATATCATTATTATATTTAGTCAATTAGCTAAGTCATTATACTTACTTTGTGTAACCAAAACATGTATTTTTATTTTATTTTTAAAATAAAACACTAATAACTAATTACAATACTGCAGCTACTACAATAACACTTGAGCAATACACTAGCTATTGGTAGCCTATAGTAACAAAATATATTGAATATCAAATTAGTAAGCAGAATAATAACGTGAATCCAATAATCCAATCCAAAAGCCAATAATTTGACTTTTACGTACCTGCATCGCAGTTCGACCGAGCTTGTAGAGCAAGACAAAACACAAGATACCTTCTACGTATGTAGTAATAAAAAACATAGAGTGAACAATAAATCCACAAGTAGCAAGCATTTCTGCCCTAAAAAGGATTTTCTGCTTTTATATAACAAGTTCAAGTTGCATCGTTGAATAACCTGACGCTAGAAGTTCTAGCTGCTCACCTGCAAGCTTATTGGATTTGTGTTTTCCTCTGCATTTTAGTCATAAATAGCTTTGCGTAGTTTTAAATTATAAACTTATATCAATAACTCACTTTCTAGCACTCCACCTGGCTAGCCCATCGACTTAGAAACTTTCCTTAGGCCGATGGGCCTACGGCCCACGAGTTTTTTTTTTTTTAGTTTGTAAGACTGTTATCAAATACGCAGCGTCTTCCAATATCCTTTTTTATATATTTTGAAAAACTGGCCAAGTGCGAGTCTGATACGCGTACCGAGGTTTCCGTATAAAAGAAAGGGGTAGTAAGTTTAAGGTTATTAAACATATTTTTATTATATGTTACAACTAAACATTTCGCATTTCGCAATTTTTCCTTTATCTGTGCTACAAAACGTTGCTTCGTACCAAATTTACCCTGTAGGTTTTGGTTCCCTTGAGTGTGTCGAAAATTTCCAGCATAAACGGCTGTATCTTTTGATTGCGTTGGCTTAGATGTTTAAATTTTTTCACAGCTCGAGGGGACAGTAGACTTGAGTATTTGATATGAATTTCAGCTTGATATCTCCACGCGTTCCTGAGAAAAAGTGTCTTGACAGACAGACGGACAACAAAGTGATCCTATAAAGGTTCAGTTTTTTTTCTTTTGAGGTACGGAACCCTAAAAGAATAAATAGCTAAAATATGTAATAGATGTATAAATAAGAGTAAGATGTATTATATCAACACAACGAGCACTACTCGTAGTACGAGATACGCTAAGAAAAATATATACCTTAAGTGCGTAGAAGGTCTAAATTCTTTGGGTATATTTTGTGGCGGGGAAATGAGTCTGTGGAACGCCTTGTGTTTCGGAGAAATATGGACGGCACAAAAGCTTGCGGCAGATCACCAATGCGCTGGACAGACCGAGGTAATGCTGCCCTGGATGGTAAAATTATCAAATAACATGTCATATGTATACTTTATTGCCATATCCATATTATTCTCCCAAACATAGATAACCTAAATTAATCTTGAAAATATAATCACTTTGGAGATCTTTGAGTGTGGTAACTTGTTATGTACCTCATTACAAATGTACTTTTTTGCTAGTCTTCGTTTTGACGCACGCAGTGTATTTCCGTCTACTATATAAGGTGTCATAGTTACTTATATTAGATACTTCTTACAAAGCATGGTTGAGTCATAACATGGCGGAAGGATCAGTTCTTTGGCTTTTTAAAGAATGGCACTTCTATCTTTGCTCAAGTCCACATTATACATTGTCAAGAGAAAACTTAAATTTATATTACGATCTACATATAGTTTTTTTTTCTGTGTTTATTAAAATAAAACACTAATAACAATACTGCAGCCGCTACAATAACATTTGAGCAATCCACTAGCTATTGGTAGCCTAGAGATAACTCAAATGTTCTGACCCGCTACCGGCTGGCAGCGTGCCCAGAATGCTAGTAGCATTGCCGCGTTGAATTGCAATGCCGATTCATTATACATATAATTTGCTTAAATATTGCACATATTACTTATGTTTCGAGTTTATAAATGCGGTGTATTTAATGTTCATCTCTCGAATACGCAGAAAAATTGAATTCTTGATCTAATGACGGCAAAGAATATTCAACAACAATATTCTACTAATATTATAAATGCGAAAGTTTGTGTGTATGTGTGTATGTTTGTTACTGCTTCACGCTCAAATGCCTACACCGATTTTGATGAAATTTGGTATGGATATAGTTTAAGCCCTGGATTAACATATAGGCTCGAAAAAAGTATAGTTCCCGTGGGATAATTGAGGTAGCGCGAAAACCGTAATCCAAGCGGGTGAAACCGCGGGGTGCTACAAGTATTCAATAAAGAAATGTCCTGTTTAAATGAATCAATCGATGCGCAAGTCTGGCACAACAAGTGAATATGAGTAATAAAAGGCTTTGTTTATATCAGCCCTACCTATATACGTGAAGACGTGAGGGGTCATCGCACCATTTTCAATGTACCAAGTGGAATAACAATTGTGCAATGATGCATGATTGGTTGAAGGTTTGTTTCATGCGTCGATTGTACCCTTTCCCGCTATATACTATTATCCCATCCCACTAATATTATAAATGTGAAAGTTACGATGGCTGGACGGATGGATGGATGGATGTTTGTTACTTTATCACGCCAGAACGGCAGAACGGATTTGGATGAAATTTGGTGTATAGATACTTCAGGTCCTGTTATAACACATTGGCTATTGGCTAAACCTGAAAACAGTCTGAGTCCCTATAGGATAAAGGCTAGTTTAGAATAACGTTGGGTTTCATTACAAGCAAATAGCGTTATCTAAGCCATTTGGAGGCTAGGTATGAGTTTGCACAATCAAGTTATACGAAGCAAATCAATTTTGAAGCAGCCCTTAGTCTCACTGCCATGAGTATGTGTGACGTTTATCTATAGGTGAATGACTTCCCTTATATAACACGATATACTATTTATGAACCGAAGACATAGTAGGTAAACCTAATGAGCAAAGCAGAAAGGTGACTGTTCCGGACATTGCTCCAGTTATAAATATTGCAAAAGCCACCCAAGACTCCCGCTGGCCAGACTTACTAAGGCACAGTCTTAATAAATGCGAAGCGATAAGACGAATGTATGCAATTAATGAGGTAACACCAATATCGCTTGCTTATTATGCAAGTATATTTGCAACTTCAATCAGAGAGAAAAATGTTGGATACTCCTGTAACAAAAGTGTACATTTTTTTTTTATTACACTCAGACCCGTACTAGAATTCTCTATGTCGCGGGAGGCATGGACACACACAATCACAGCATACAAACATCCAAGACCCGGAACAAAGATCAACATTCTCCCACAAATGTTTGCCCCTGCCGGGATTCGAACCCAGGGTCCCGGAGACACAGAAGTCATGTCACTGACAGTAACCACTGCGCCACGGCAATCGTCAAAGAACGTCAGGACGTTTCGAAAGTTCTCTTCATCATGCTAGATTCACTTCTGCGTGCTTTTGATTCATTCTTCTTTGACGATTGGATATTGCACCTCGATTTTTTTAATTAAATTTCACGCAACGAATATTTTCGTATCACCGTGAAGTCGCATAGTTACCGTTTACAGAACTTGTACTGGTATGTTTATATTATATGCTATATGTCTAAGAGGAAATACATAAACACTTTAAAACAGCTGTGAAAAAATAATTTGGTTTCGGCCAAAATGTGGTTCTCATAACAAATACATTTATATGTATGTATGTATATAAAAGGTCATATTGCCTGCAATAAAGGTTTTTGGAACTTGCCCGTTATCTTCATAGAGCCATCGCATAAAGCAGGTAATATACGTTTTATAGACGTTTGATGATTACCAATAACAAAATTAAATATGGTAGGACATTAGAATTAGCACGACGATTGTCACTCAAGGAAAGGTTACCTATGCCATGAAATGCCAGTTCAAAAATTACCTACTGACCTTCATAGAGTGCGTTTCATCTAATAGTTCCTATTCCGTCATGTTGGCTCCCCTGCTTCGGCGAATCCTACTCGCTGGTTGGCTGATAAGACTTATTTTACATTGCTGACAACATAACAGCGTAAGAACTATGAGATGCAACGTACTCTAGTTAAAGTACTCTAGTCTTCTGCTGTACATATTTTTATCTTTTTCTCAGTTCAGCCAGATGCCTAATTCCATTTGAGGGCTCACCTTTCTAATCCTTGAATTATAATTACTTACAAATTTTTATGCGCTTTATGGTAATGAGTTCAAATAGCTAGCTATCAATGACTATCAATATGTATGTATACATATTTCTATATCAAATTCTATATCCAATATGTATATATTGTATATAATAGGAATAAGAATAATTTATTTGCCCATATGTATGTATAATATAGGCAAATAAATTATTCTTATTCCTATTCTTATCATTACTAAAACAGAACGTTAAAATATAACTTAAAGATTGCGTGTCTTCGTCGTGGGAATGCGTCCTTATTTCGTACAGTGGCGTCTAGTGAGACTATTACGAAGATAGTGTTACATAACTTTGCCTATATCTTTGTACTCGCAACAGTTATTGCAATTAATATTTCCAGTGCAATTATTGATAATAGTTATTGAAACATATGCATATCTTTAACGAAGATTATGCTGATTCATTTCAGCTAATAACTGCCTAACTCGTATTGATTGAAAGCAGAAAATTACGAAATTTTTGTAATATAATATAACACAGCAATAAATATCATGAATAAGTATTCATTGAAATATTACTTATTAAAATGTGCTCATTACTGAAGTATCTATAAAGAGTTATACGGTTTATTGCGGAACTTACGTTGAAATACGGTGTTCAGTGGTCGTGGGTTCAAGTCCCACTGGTATACGGAAGTTTTTCCTTGAAATAATTTGAACTAAAGGTGTAGTTTTTTTACGGTCGCCGTGGCGCAGTGGTTAGTGTCAGTGATATGACTTCTGTGTCTCCGGACCCTGGGTTCGAATCCCGACAAGGTCAAACATTTGTGCGATGAGTGTAGATGTTTGTCCCGGGTCTTGGTTGTTTATGTGTTGTGATTGTGTGTGTCCATGCCTCCCGCGACAGAGGGAATCCTAGTGCGGGGTTCTGCGTGTGATAAAAAAAAGTTTTATAAATAAGATTCAAAATAATATTTGCTTGTCAACTGAAAACGACGTAAATCGATCAAGTTTCAACTGAGAATAATATAATCATTATATACTTTTTTTTTTATACTATTATAAGTTTGCGTTTGACAACTGTCTCACCTGATGTTAAGTGATGACGTTGTCTAGGATTTAGCACGCAAACCTAGAAGGTACCTATTCACTCGCGACTTGAAGACTCCAGGATTGTACATATCGGGAAACACAGACTCGGGCAACGAGTTCCATTCCTTGGCAGTACGCATTAAGAAAGTGGAAGCAAAACGCTTCGTGCGTATAGGTGGTATATCTACCCTACCATATAGCGATGGCGAATTGCCGTACGTCGAGTCGACCGATGATAGAAATATTTATTTATTTTATTCTGCATACAGCAATCCCATAAATCCCATAACAATATGATCTGATTCTTAATTAATAATAAAGAAAGTAAAACCTCACACATTATACGGGCCGATGCCTTTATTAAAATGAAAGACTATTAACTAATTACACACTATTACAGCTTCCACAATAGCAATTCAGCAATCCACTAGCTGTCGCCAGCTGAAAAAAATAAATTTAATTAATTAGTTAGCTCATTCAATTAATTAATTACTTGATTTAATTAATTAAACTTTTAAAAAGTGTTTTTATACGTAAAAATGCTTAAAAATTATATAAATGATTAACCGTTTAAACTAAGTATAGAGAAAAAGTAAACACTTATAATTTTCACTGCTTTTTAATTTACAACCTGCGTAGGGAAACGAATAGAGTACCTAATGCTAAATTACCATCATCATCATCATCATCATCATCTCAGCCATAGGACGTCCACTGCTGGACATAGGCCTCCCCCATTGATTTCCACAAGGGGCGGTTACAAGCGGCCCGCATCCAGCTCTTGCGTGCGATGTTAATCAGGTCGTCTGTCCACCTGGTCGGTGGCCGTCCCATGCTGCGCTTGTCAGTCCGTGGTCTCTAATCTAGAAGTTTTTGACCCCAACGGCCATCAGTTCTTCGAGCTATATGCCCTGCCCACTGCCACTTCAACTTGCTATTCCGCTGGGCTATATCGGTGACTTGCGTCTCTTCATATCTGATTCGATCACGTACAGAAACCCCGAGCATAGCCCTCTCCATAGCTCGTTGTGCGACTCTGAGCCTGCTCAGAAGGCCCATAGTCTGAGACCACGTTTACTCTACGGTATGTATAGTACTAATAACGGTTTTTTACATTTAAAAAGAACAAGTATTTTATTCCAGATATCTATTACAAATGATTGCTAATAATCAACCATACTGAAACGTAGCCGTATAAGCCGCGTTCCGTATGACGTTCTTAATAAGGAAGTTGATTTAACGGTACATAAGTAGTCACTGCCATTTCCTATGGAGAGTTTTGACACCATATACTTTATACAGTCAGTGACATCCTTTGTAATAAATTAAATACATTTTTTATTCTTAATAGATCTAATGTTTGACTTCTATCTCCCTTGATGGTGTGTGACGATGTGGTCGAAGATGTAATCACGCTAGACTTAGATTGTTTACTGGCTAAATGACTGCTGCCTGAACACACTACGTGCTTGGTGACAGTTTTTCAAACTTGAGAGTGGTAGCTAGCCAGGCAGGGTCCACCATCCTGAGAAATGGATAACGTGTTACCTTCAACGCAAGCTCAAACCGTTGGTGGGGATCGAACCACCATCCATCAGTTTGATAGCCGACGCTCCCACCGCTGAGCGTCACTTCATAAAGTTTCTTCATTCAATTCACGAATTCTGTAATTATGTCATCTGTTATTATAAGTAATGCAGCAACTGTGCTGTGAACAGGACGGAAACCGGATTGGTATGGGTTCAAAAGGTTATGCCTAGTGAGGAAAGTACTGAGCTAATAGTGAACAAGGCGTTCTAGGACTTTGGAGAGGAAAGGTAAAATGGATATTGGGCGATTCTCAGAAAAGGATTTAGGGTTAAGTTTTGTAGGTAAAGGTTTTTTTTTTTTTTAATTAACTTCCACACAAGGTCTTCAGGTCCCAAACTAGGCAGAGCCTGTGCTATGGTAACCTGATGACTGATATATATACTTATATACATATACACACCCAGACACAGGTCAAACAAGCATTAATGCACACAAATGTTTGACCTGTCCGGGAATCGAACCCGGGACCAGCGGCTCAGAAGGCAGAGTGCTACCAACTGCGCCAACCGGCCAGTCGTTGGCCAGTACGGCCAGTATTTGGCATATGCCTTTATTAAATTTATACACACATACCCATTACTATGCTACAGTTACAAAATTTAAGTAAGCAATAGGCAATAGCTAGAGAGCTATTGCCAGTTTCAACCCGCTACTATATTGCAGCCTAGCCAGGATGATAGCATTCATTGGCCTGTTCAATCGCAATGCCGATTTGTTGAGCCAAATATGTCCCTTCCAAATGCGCCCTGTTGCAGCGACTTAGGTTTTTATTTGTCTTGGCAAAAATCGGTTTGAACAGACTTAGTTCGGTTTAATCGTAGTAATTTCTACTGCGTTACTGCTATCTATATATTCAAGATTATTTTAAAAATTTAATAGAGTTCAAGATAGTCGGTATTATACATTTAGAATGTGGCAGCTAAATACATAGCCCAACGCAAACAAACCACATGTGCGTTCAACACTCGCACAGTCATTGAGCAGTTTTTTACTTACTTACTACTTACTCCGCTGGCTCAGCGACCCAAAGTGGATCTTGGCCTCTGACAAGAGCAAGCGCCATCCTTCCCTATCATGAGTGCGTTCCTGCCACTCGTCCACAAAGTTAAGTCCACTAAGTTTTTTACGCTTGATTTCAATTATTTTAACCTATAGAAACCTACACAATACGTTTCTAGGGAAGTTATTAGTTAAATGTGTCAATTGACCTGCCGAATCAAATCAATATACTCACAAAAACTCATTCTGATAATTATTATTCCCGCGGATTACAGTTGTAGTGTTTTATTTTTTAATTTATTTTATTTGGAAAGGAAACAGTGATAAATAACTTATTACAATTTCAAATTATGTAACTGTGTTATCCATAGTTTTAATTCGTCGACTCGCTAGAGTGACAGTTGGCATTGAAGAACTGGCAGCTGACATGTTAAACTTGTGAAGCGTCCAACCATCGGTATTTTATCCTCATTTATTTAGTTTTTTTTTATCACACTCAGACCCCCGCACTAGGATTCCCTGTGTCGCGGGAGGCATGGACACACACAAACAACCAAGACCCGGGACAAACACCTATACTCATCGCACAAATATTTGCCCCTGGGATTCGAACCCAGGGTCCCGGAGACACAGAAGTCAAGTCACTGACACTGACCACTGAGCCACGGCGACCGTGAAAAAAAATTGTATTGTCTACAGTACCCGTACATGTATTACTCTTTCTATGAGAATTAATCTGGACATGAGAGGGTACCCAACAAGACGATCTGTTAAATTTCAATCCCATAAGCGCTTTACTATTTAAGTACACAGCTATAGTATACACAGCTAGAAAACCTAACTCATATTTACATGTTTGTTTGTGGACAGTTGAGGACGAAAGCCAAATTGGTTATCGTGCAGTATTACAGGTCAGACATTTTTTTGTATGAACATGTCTGTTTAACCTGTATCTGGGTGTGTATATGTATATCTAATATATATAAATCTCGTCTAATATATATAAACATATTTGACCCGGCTCTATATTTCTTTTAAATAATTTCCACACAATCCAACCCATACATTTAGCTTCGCACATTACGTATGCAGCCCATAGCCTTATAGAGAACCGCGCCAGGACATTGCCCCGCGCCTCTCCCCTACACTCGTCTAGAGCCGCTGTTCTGCACAAACGCAAGCTTTACAAGGATCCAAGATGTTACTAGCGTATGTTTTACATTGTAGTTTTTAATTCGGAGTGATGATCGCTCAGCCTGAGGAGCGTCGGCTGTCAAACTAACGGACACTGGTTCGATCCCCAACAACAGCTTGAGCTTCCGGTGAAGGTAACAATAACTTATCAACCCTTATCAAATCCCCCAGCATGGTGGTAGGATACTTTTGAGTACCCGCCTGGCTAGCTACCACCCTCAAGTTTGAAAAACTGTCACCAAACACATAGTGTGTTCAGGCAGCAGTCCTTGAGAGCCTAGGCCTAGGCTTCTAGGTCTAGCGTGATAGCATCTTCGATCACATCGTCACTGACCATCAAGTGAAATAGTATAGTCAAACGCTAGATCTATACAGAATTAAAAAAGAACTAAAAAACAAGTGCGAGTTGAAAACGTCAAAACGTTCCATTATGCTCCACATACCTACACATGTAGAAATATAGAACAATGTCCATAATAACCGAAGGTAATTCGTTGAATTCAAAATTTTAAACTTTTGAAAATAGAAGATTGTTTTCTGGCATTTGATCAATAGAGCCCTGACTCGATATATTAAATAGTTTATCAGTTTTGATAAATGTTTCAGTGTAATCTGTTACTCACAATAATACTAGAAGTTCAACGTTATGTTTGAAACATGACGATTCAAAATAAATCTTGTTGTTTTATGATGGGCACAATAATCCTATTATTAATTAAGTTTTATTTATAAGTATATTGTGAAACTGTTTGTCGGCCCTTGAAAAAAAAAAAATATTCTAATCTGAATCAGTTCTAATCTCATTCAACGTCGAAAGCCGAAGTCGATCGAAATCACAATTTACGATCGGAATCGAGTGTCAAGAGTAAGCCCGCTGCGCTGCGCCTGCGACGTACTTAGGAAACGATTGTATTTATCATTGTGATACAGTACAGAAGTGACAACATGTTTTGTGGTCTGTGGTATACTAGTTCTGACTCAGTGGTCAGTGGGAAAGTACACCGATAAATTTTATCGCGACCTTCGAACTGATCGCCCCATTAATAGGTCGTCAACTTACCGCCAAATCCTCTACCCGGTTTCTGTATAGTTTTTACACAATAACAAATCATTTCAAAGTATCATTAGTTAAGCGGCACCAATACTAGCCCTGGTATACTGTAGATAAAGGAATTCACAAAATTATGTATTAAATAAGGCAAATGTCAAACCTTGTAATTTTTGAAACAATAACACCTACCGTTACCTGACTGCTAATACTACTGACCTAGGGGAAGACCTCAAACAATTTATAAAGCATTGTCAGCGATATATTTTATAATAAATAGTGGAAATCAATGGGAGAGGCATATGTCCAGCAGTAGACGTCCTATGGCTGAGATAATGATGATGATAAATACCGCCGTTTCCAAATTAATCTCTCTTTTATTGTTCTTGGATCTTCTTGGATCTTCAGTTGTTCTAAATCGCTTAGGCAGCAAGACATAGCATTTTTTTTTACATACACACCCATACTTCCGCACTAGGATTCTCTGTGACGCGGGAGGCATGCATCACAGCACACAAACATCCAAGACCCGGGACAAACATCCACACTCATCGCACAAATGTTTGCCCTGGCCGGGATTCGAACCCAGGATCCCCGGAGACACAGAAGTCATGTCACTGACACTGACCACTGCGCCACGGCGAGTGTCGTGGTAACCGTTTTAGAACAATAGTCTTGCTGCCAGTATCAAGTGAAAAGTGAAGAGCAGGAATTGTTTTTTATGAACTATGTGTCACAAGTGGTGTTTTGTTAAGGCATCTCAATATGGCCCTATTAAGTTGCCTGCTACAATTCGTAGACCAGCGCTGCGCTGTCGTGCTGCAACCTGCAACTATCATGAGAACATTGACCCAGGCCTTCGTCCATGATAAGCTAAAATCACTTCAGCACGCTCAGTCTGGTTCCGAATAGCTGTGCGCACGCTAACGGCAGGCAATACTACCACATAGATGACCTCACTACCTATAGGTTAGGAGTTTTTTAACCGACTTTTAAAAAGGAGGAGGGTCTCAAAATCATCCGTATGTTTTTTTTATCTTTGTTAACTGAGAACTTTCGACTGGGTGAACCAATTTTGATGATTCTTTTTTATTTTAAAGCTGGTGCTTGCAGTGTGGTCTCATTTAAATTATCATCATCGGTCGAGCAGTTTTTGAGTTACACTCAAATAAGTGAAAAGTGTTACGTCTACTTGGACAACTTCCTCATTGAGGGTGAAGAAATCGGTGAACATACACAATGACAATTGATCCCGTGGGTAGCAAACGTCACTGAAAAGGATGAAAAACAAAATTGGTTGTCTGTAAAGTCGGTTTACGGACGATAGATTTACGTGATAACGTCATAATCATTTATGACTTCGACTTCGACTTTGACTTTGATTTTGACTTTGACTTTGACTTTGACTTTGACTTTGACTTTGACTTTGACTTTTAGTTTGACTTTGACTTTGACTGACTTTGACTTTGACTTTGACTGACTTTGACTTTGACTTTCACTTTGACTTTGACTTTCACTTTGATTATTTTATGTAATACAAAACTCAGGTGGAACGTTACGCGGAACGTTACTATTTTTCATGAGTGTTGCTGGTATTCATCAATTTATAAAACGTTATCACGTCAAAAAATTGCCAAATAATGAAACTGGCTTCACCACTCAAAAGTGTGAAATAACTTGTCGAAGTTGTGTGTATGTTTGTTATTTCTTCACGCTCAAACGGCTACAACAATTTCGATGAAATTTAGTATGTAGATTCTTCAAGTCCCGGAATCACACATTGGTTACTTTTCATTTTTAACTGGCCGGTTAGCGCAGTTGGTAGCACTCTGCCTTCTGAGCCGCTGGTCCCGGGTTCGATTCCCGGACAGGTCAGACATTTTTGTGTATGAACATGTCTGTTTGACCTGTGTCTGGGTGTGTATAATATGTATATAAGTATATATATAAGTATGTATATACGTATATATCAGTCATCAGGTTACCATAGTACAGGCTCTGCCTAGTTTGGGACCTGAAGACCTTGTGTAATGTTGATAAATAAAATAAAATAAATAAATTATCATCATCATCATCATCAGCTATCATTACCAAGCGTGTAAAATTACGGGGCGCAGCCATTAGGTAATTTATCATTCATTGAGTACCAAACAATATTAAAAATTTTATTATTGTCCAGTAACCTATAACTTTTGAGGCTCGACCTGAATTCTTGATCAAGTTGCCATCACGTACCGTAACTATTATAATTTGACACACTGGTCTGGCACCGATAGGCACAATGATACCTAACCATAATTGCAAATCAAAATATCTGGAACGCACTGCAATGATACGATTTTGTGTGAGAAACTGTGAGAACTGTCTGCCGATGTTGGTTGCTTCTGGCAATTAGATGTGCCAAAGCTCTTGCTGTATTTAATAACTTGTTGAAGTCGGTACCATGATAATTCAAAAGTACCGATTATTAAAATATTGTGCTAATGGTACCGATTTCGACAAATTATTTCACACTTATGAGTGTTGAAGTCGGTTCCATTTTATAGTATGTTTTTTCACCCTATTTAGTGACCTTTGCTACTCACGGAATCAATTTTCATTGTGTATATTCACCAATATGTTTATATAAGGTAGATGTCGCAGAAGCACGCGGAAACTGAGGCGGAAAAATTAAGTCAATTGTAGTAATTTTGATTACGACGCGTATTTCAAACGCAAGTCTAAACATATAGCTATCTTTTTCTATATTATTTGTATCGTATTATCTGTCGCAGTAAGCATGGTTATGTCGTAAAGGAACAAAATGAGCACCGCGCAGTATGAATATACGTCATCTTTAGTAAAACATCATTGATGTTCACCGATTAAAGAAATCGGTGAGGCTGGTGCCTGGTTACAGGTGGAGACCTGAAACCATAATGTCGTCGACGTATGGCTAGCACTTTTCGGTTATTGTAATGTAACTCAAAATTCGCTTGTCTGATTTCGATGAAATTTAAACGGGAGCACACGGACCAGCATTCAAATAAAAAAGAACGATTAAAATCGGATCACCCAGTCGAAAGTTCTGACGTACCAAAAAAATTTAAAAAAACATACGTGAAGAATTGCTCTTTTTTTAAAGTCGTTTAAAAATATGGTTAAAAACAGTATTGATCCGTTACATAACACAACTGCACAACATTATAGTTATTTCCATTTATGCAATAAAATGGAAATAACTATAATATTGCGCATATATATGCATTAGTTTTTTTTTATATATTTGAATTTTAGAATTAGCATTATTATGTATAGTTTTAAATTAAAGTTATTGTATCGCTCACCGTCTATTACTTATATATTTTTCTGGTGCTGTTCATCCAAAGGTTGTTCGGACGAAATCTCAATATGCGATAAGACAATTGTGCTGTGCTACCGTAATTCAGTTTTTCTTAATATTGTTATATTTATTTGTCAAAATGGTGTATTTGTGCAATAAAGAGGTATTGTGTTGTGATTAAATAAAAATTGATGAAAAGAATAGAATGGAGTCTATTTTAACCGACTTTTTATTATTTTATTGTTTTACTAATATTTTTATGGTCACTCACGATGTGGTTGAAGGTGCAACGGAGAGTTAAAGGATTGGCAACGCATCGTAATGCCCCCAGTGTTACAGATTTACATAGGCCACGCGGATTGCTTACCATGAGTAAGACCGTCGCTTTATTCGCCACCAATATAAAGCACAAATACGAATATATGTATATTTTCGTTTGGCAGATTAATTTTAAAAAGTAACTTTTCACATTAATTTAAAGTTGCCTATATAGGCAAGCTTGATTTTACAAAATAATCTAATTATAAACGTGATATTGTTTAAATTGGAGCCAGTGGCTTATCAAGTTATCACATATCAACTGAAATGGACTTCACACAAATATCGGAAATTCTCACAACCATAATATGAGTGAAAGAAAGAAAATAAAGAAAGAAACCACATTTATTAACCACTTTTACACCACATTAACCACACATTAACCACATTTGTTTCTTTGTATTATTCTAAAATGTGTTCAATAAAGTGTATCTATCTATCTATCTATTATTCAGACACTCACAACACACATTACACAAGAGATACATACAAAAACATTATAGAAATAACAGATTTTTAATGATGTTGTGAGTGTCATGAATATGGGCCCCGACTCAGCATAAAACTAAGGCAAAAGCCTCAGTGTATGTATATGTATGTATGTATGTATGTTGTATGTCTCTCTACAACCCAATGCGACATTAACACATCCATCCAACTGGTCTGTTCCGTTATTTCCTACCAATCAAGACGCATGCTTACTCTTCCATACCACAGTTATTCTGATGTCAGCCTTCGCGTCACATGGTTAAAGTTGAATCTTCAATGCTGTAGATAATGTTTATAAGATATTTGTCAATTAAATTATATTCTTACACCTACGTCCAAAATGCATATCGAATCGATAGAACTAGATTTCTTTTCTTGGAAGGACTGTGTGACTTTGATCTTATAATATCGGTCAAATTAGAATTGGAAACTAGTTCTTCGTGCTATTTTTTTTTTATTTGTCTATATTACTAATATTATAAAGAGGAAAGATTTGATTGTTTGTTTGTTTGCTTGCATTGAATAGGCTCCGAAACTACTGAACCGATTTGAAAAATTCTTTCACTGTTCGGAAGCTACTCTATCCCAGGGTGACATAGGCTATATTATATTTTCAAAAAGATTAGGGATTCTTATGATGTTTAATTTTGATATTTTTACCCGTGCGAAGCGTGAGAGGATTGTTAGTATATTATAGTTCATCATTCATCGCAGCCATAGTACGTCCACTGCTAGACGTATGCCTCCCCATATAGGGCGGGTTTACCAATACTCGCCACGCTTGGCAGGCGGGTTGGCGAGCGCAGTATGGTTTCATACCCTCAGAAGGAGCTGCTGCCCACCTCCTGGTACGTGATCCGTTAGCCGAGTCTTACGTCACCCGCGTGAAGAGATGGGGGAGTACTACTCTAGGCCGGTACCACCACGGCACGGTATATTATAGTTTTACATGAATTCTTCTATTATATTTATTCTACGTGATCGAATCAGAACTGAGGAAATCCGTAGAATAACGATCTACCACCGACATAGGCCAGTGAAAGTTGAAATGGTAATGGGCAGATTACACATCACATTGAACTGATGTCCGCAGGGAACGAAAAGTTCTCTAATGAAGTCCACGGACTTGGGAATTCAGAAGCGTAGCGCAGGACAAAGTAGACAGACGAACCGACGTAGTTGCCAGGAAGAGACGGATGCTGGCCGCTTCCAACCGCTCATTGAGGAAATCAATTGGCCACCCCATTGGTTTCTTCAAGTAAAATCTTTATGTAGTAGCAATGTGGCATGATTAAGCTGGCCATACCATGAAATACATCTATTTAACGAAATGGTTGGGCACATCACATTTATTGCATATCTCTCATTATTTCAGCCATCGATCCAAATGGTTCTTGAGGAAATCAAATGCCCTGGTTTTTACAATCCTTATACTATGAAAACAAATGCTTATTGGTTTTATAGAAAAAGACTACTCTACAAAATTAGGCAGGTCGGAAGTCGTATTCTATCTGTTCTATCTACGGACGGGGACATATGGTACGGGCCGTCTGCTCTCGACCAAAAGATTAATCCAACGTATTCAAAACGCATGCATACGTTTCTGCTTTAGAGTGCCACCTCGATCACATATTACACCTCTTTTTAATAAAACTGGTTTAATAAATATGTCACCCAGACAACTGCATATGGCTACACTTGTGCAGGATTTATTTTTATAAAACAAAGAACTGGCCGGTTGGCGCAGCACTCTGCCTTCTGAGCCGCTGGTCCCGGGTTCGATTCCCGGACAGGTCAAACATTTGTGTGTATAAGCATGTCTGTTTGACCTGTGTCTGGGTGTGTATATGTATATAAGTATATATCGGTCATCAGGTTACCATAGTACGGGCTCTGCCTAGTTTGGGACCTGCAGACCTTGTGTGAATGTTAATAAAAAAAAAAACATGCTTTAAATCAAATCAAAAAAATGGAACCGACTTTAACACTCAAAAGTATGAAATAACTTGTCGAACTCGGTACTATGCTCACAATATTTTGATATCAGTTACTTTTGTACTATCATGGTACCGACTTTAACAAGTTATTTCATGCCTTTGAGTGTTGAAGTCGGTTCCATTTTTTGGTAAAATTTTTTTTTATACTCAGCTTTAGTTTAATTTTGCGTTCATATGTATAACATTTATTGTAAATGTGTAAGCTGACGACAAATAAATACTTTCTACATACAAAACAACACGGTGTTTTCTTACCTTTCCAATGAAAGAAAACCAGTTTCCATACGTAACATTCAGGTATTTACAAATAGTCTTGAAATCTACATTTCCATCTATGCTAATAAATTATGAGGTCACACGTTTTAATTGGCAGTTTAATTGACGTTTAACTGGACACAATAATTGCTCGAACAAATCTACATCTGCCATAAAAGTTGACGGTATGACAAACATTCGAACGCTGATCAACCACCATGAAGTATTTGATAATGAAGTAAGAATACATACATACTTTTGACATTAAATAGGTTGCAAACAAGCAGACGGACCGCCTGATGGTAAGCGATTACCGTCGCCTTTGGATATCTGTATTACTGGGCGCATTACGATACCAAGAAAGTCTTAATCACCGCACTATTGAATATCGAATACGATTTACTTAATAAGTTGATATGAACTATATTCTTAGTAAATTTATCAAAAATAAATTCAAAAAAAGCATTGTCCTTTTGATAAACTTCGCCCTAGGCCCCACGCTGACTTAATCCGGCACTGTATGAACAGCCATACAAGGATATTGACAATCACCTGGAAAAATAGTTACTTTACAAAGTTACTTTACTTTGTAAGTTACAAAGATACGAATTCTTTGCTTTAAGTTTCAAGTTTGAAATCAATAGTTACATAGTTTCAGAGTTGATTCAAATGTAATGTCTTAAAACGACATTTTAATAATTGTTCTCACATTGTTTTTAAATATAAAGGATTATTTTAAATGACGGATACATAGATAAAATTATACATATATAGATGAAATATCATATCATTTTGAGTTGTTAATGAATAGAATCCTTTAAAAAATGCCCAATTGGCTCTATCCTTCACCTTAAATCAACAAACAGCTGTTTGCAAAAGTTCCGCCTTGCAAGTGTCTCTGAGAGTAACTAGTAGGTTTTAGGTAAAATGTGTTTTTTTGCGATGAATAATTGTAGCACTCTAGACCGGGCGTATAGTAGTACTCTATGTAAGAGTACTGCCACCATATCTATTTGTACCGCCAGGCAGTAGTGTTCGCAAAACTGTGTTACGGTGTGGTTTGCGGTGAAATAACAGGCACATGAAACTTACCAACTTTGTCTCAGGTTCAGTGCATTCCTTTACGAACTGTATCTGTCTATAGGCAGAGGTTACCACTTAACATCCTTTTATTTTATTTTATATTTTCATTATACAATTCTTTTCATTTTCATCTTTGTTGGCCTTTTGCTTGTTCCGCCCCTTATCCCATAAATTAAAGAATTTTTTATTTTATTTATTTATCAACATTCACACAGTCAGGTCCCAAACTAGGCAGATTCTGTGCTATGGTAACCTGATGACTGATATATATATACTTATTATTTTTATTATATATATTATATATATTATTTTATATATATATATATACGTATTATACATATACACACCCAGACACAGATCAAACAGACATGTTCATGCACACAAATGTTTTACCTGTCCGGGAATCGAACCCGGGACCAGCGGCTCAGAAGGCAGAGTACTACCAACTGCGCCAACCGGCCAATCAAAAATATTTAATAAAAATAATATCGTTAATATTTAATTTTATTTATTGAAAGAATATTTTATGTATACATGATTTAACATGATCATGAAGAACTGAAGAGATAATACAACCGACAGCAAGGTTGTCTCCTGATCATTGATTATACCATGGACCAATGTACTACAAGTTGTAGTATATTGGTCTATAATAGTACCTATTTATCAATTAGTATGTACTGATACTCCACTTCTAATAAAAGTTTTATGTAAGGCAGATCAACAGCAAAACGCGGATAAATCATGAAGTTTATTTGTGATTTAAAAGGAAAAAATAAGATGTAAGAAATATGTCACATTAGTAATCAAACTTGCTCCGTAAAGTAAATGTTGCATAAACTTGACTCACCTTGTTCGTATAATGATATAATAAGCATAATGCCAGTATTGGTTTTATTATCATGCATCCTACTTATATTATAAATGCGAAAGTTTGTGATGTTTCTTACTCTGTCACGTTTAAACGACTGGATGGATTTGGATGAAATTTTGTATGGGGATAGCTTATACCCTGGATTAACAAATAGGCATATTTTTATTATCACCATCATCACCGTTTTTCATCATCACGCGGGTTAAACCGCGGGGCGCAGCTAGTCTTTAAATAAAGTTATGTAGCTTCTACTGTGCACCCTGTATATAATTTCGTGTGGACCGTCACTTGCTGTTACCATAGCAGGATCAGCGCTGGTGGCCACGTACTCAGTACTCAGTTTTACCTTACTTTCGATTATATTTTTACACATCTTTGTGTTACACAGTGACACTGTGTTTTGTCACAAATACATTTGTCTATATTCAATGATATTATATGTTTATATGAGGTAGATGTGGCACAAGCGCGCGGAAACTGAGGCGCCAAAATTAAGTCAATTGTAGTAATTTTCATTGCGACGCGTATTTCAAGCGCAAGTCTAAACATATAGCTAGCCTTTTCTATATTATTTGTATCGTATTACCTGTCGCAGAAAGCATGTTTATGTTGTAAAGGAACAAAATCTGAGCACCGCGCAGTATGAATATACGTCATCTTTAGTAAAACATCATTGTCTATATCTATGAAACTTTAATTCCCTAACCCACACGATAATTAATCTTTGCGTCCTAACCAAGAGTCAAATAAATGAGGATGTTTAACCTAATTACTCTGAGTACTGTAATCATTACGGCGAAGCAACGTAAATTGCGGCTAGCTCGATGTGATGGCCGATTAGTTAATTGGTCTTCATATAGTACCTATACCTTGCCGTGGTGGTACCGGCCTAGACTAGTACTCCCCATCTCTTCTCGCGCGTGCTGTAAGAGTCGGCTAAGGGATCACGTACCAGGAGGTGGGCAGCGCCTTCTGAGGATCCGAAATCATACTGCGCTCGCCAACCCGCCTGTCAAGCGTGGCGAGTATTGGCAAATCCCCCCTATATGGGGGAGGCATATGTCCAGCAGTGGACGTCCTATGGCTGAGATGATGATGATAGTACCTATAAAATAGGTCTCCTGTGGCCTAGACAAGATGCATCGCATCTCTTTCTCTAACCGCTAACGGTGAATATTTTATCGCGTTTTTTTTTTTTGTTTTCATTTCACCTCATATTAATAGAACAAAAGGAGCCTTTGTTCTGTTGATCATTGATGTGAGCTTTTCTTCAAATTATAGTAAAGTACCTTTTATTTAACGAAAAAAGAAACAATCCAAAATTCAAGACACAAAAAATCTAAAACATATTAATCAAGTTTAAAAAGTTAATAACGACTTATATTGCGCACACGCAGGTGTGCGTACCCAGTATGTTGCTATAATATGTATGGAGTTATTAAGTGCCGACCGGAAGTCAGAATGGACACAAGGACAGCTTGTAACATGGACACTGTAATAGCTACAACTATCTATAGATACTTATATAGGATCTGATACAAAACTTGTGTAGATACATAACTATATATCTATATTTAGTTAAGAGCATTAGATGCAGTTGAAGAAATCGATGAAGCGTCTCATTAGACTCTTTAGACTCTGCATCATTAACTTTATGGCGACTTTCGATGTTGTAACTAATTTAAAACACAGAGTAATGTAATAAAAAGTGAAATAATGTAAGAACCTTACGATAGAATACGCCGAGCATGCACGATACTAATGTGTTTTATATTGGAAAGATCTAGATCTAGACTATCTCACTTGATGGTCAGTGACTTATTTAAAACACAGAGCAATGTAATAAAATGTGAAATAATGTAAGAACTTTACGATAGAATACGCCGAGCATGCACGATACTAATGTGTTTTATATTGGAAAGATCTAGATCTAGACTATCTCACTTGATGGTCAGTGACTTATTTAAAACACAGAGCAATGTAATAAAATGTGAAATAATGTAAGAACTTTACGATAGAATACGCCGAGCATGCACGATACAAATGCGTTTTATATTGGAAAGATCTAGATCTAGACTATCTCACTTGATGGTCAGTGACATTTAAAACACAGAGCAATGTAATAAAATGTGAAATAATGTAAAAACTTTACGATAGAATACGCCGAACATGCACGATACTAATGTGTTTTATATTGGAAAGATCTAGATCTAGACTATCTCACTTGATGGTCAGTGACTTATTTAAAACACAGAGCAATGTAATAAAATGTGAAATAATGTAAGAACTTTACGATAGAATACGCCGAGCATGCACGATACTAATGTGTTTTATATTGGAAAGATCTAGATCTAGACTATCTCACTTGATGGTCAGTGACTTATTTAAAACACAGAGCAATGTAATAAAATGTGAAATAATGTAAGAACTTTACGATAGAATACGCCGAGCATGCACGATACTAATGTGTTTTATATTGGAAAGATCTAGATCTAGACTATCTCACTTGATGGTCAGTGACTTATTTAAAACACAGAGCAATGTAATAAAATGTGAAATAATGTAAGAACTTTACGATAGAATACGCCGAGCATGCACGATACAAATGCGTTTTATATTGGAAAGATCTAGATCTAGACTATCTCACTTGATGGTCAGTGACATTTAAAACACAGAGCAATGTAATAAAAAGTGAAACAATGTAAGAACCTTACGATAGAATACGCCGAGCATGCACGATACAAATGTATTTTATATTGGAAAGATCTAGATCTAGACTATCTCACTTGATGGTCAGTGACGATGTGGTCGAAGATATTATCACGCTAGATGTAGAATGTTCACTGGCTCTTAAGGACTGCTGCCTGAACACACTATGTGTTTGGTGACAGCTTTCCAAACTTGAGGGTGGTTCCTAACCATACTGGAAATTTGATAGCGGTATTACCTTCACCGGAAGCTCAAGCTGTTATTGGTGATCGAACCAGTGTCCGTCAGTTTGACAGCCCACTCTCCCCCCGCTGAGCTATAATTGCGTCTCATTACACTCTGCATCATTAACTTTATGGCGAGTTTCGAGTTTAATACCTATGTTGTAACTAATTTAAAATACAGAGCAATGTAATAAAAAGGGAAATATTGTAAGAACCTTACGATAGAAGACATCGAGCATGCACTATACAAATGTGTTTGTAATGACGCATTCGATTTACAGATTTAGTGCTTTGAGAGATACGGATATTGGTCTTTTTACCCGACTGCGAAAGAAGGAGTGTTATTAATAATAGTTTATTTCATGCTTTGACAGAAGAAGATAAAATTCTAAACATGACAGTGTTGTCAGATTTAGCTTATCAGAAATCAGAAATGTTTATTGAATAACTGTGTGATATAAAAATAAAGATGTTACAAATTAAAATAGTATCAACAGCCTGCCCAGTTTGAGCATTCAATAGTGGTCTGTAATATTATATTTTTATATATACAAATATTATATTATAAATGTTTCAAATTTTACATACTTTACTACTACTTAATTTTACTAATTATACTACTTAATTTTACATATTTACTTACACACAAAAATTTTATGCTTAATCACAATAAGCTTAAGCTAAGATATATGTCGATTTAATTATTAGCTACCTGTGACCCCCGGTTTCATCCGCGTGGACTACGGATTACTCACTACCTCAATTATCCCACGGGAAGTGTATTTTTCCGGAATAAAAAGTAACCTTTGTGTTAAACCAGAGTTAAAATGTGTTATTCCGGAACCTAACGTATTTACCATATTTCATCGAAATCGGTGCAACCGTTTAAGCGTGAAAGAGTAACAGTTATTTTTGCATTATTTGCGTATCCCACGGGAACAGCATTTATTTTCTTGATGAAAAGTAACTAGCCTATGTGTAAATCCAGGGTCTAAACTATCTCCATACTAAATTTCATCGAAATCGGTGTAGCCGTTTGAGCGTGAAGAAGTAACAAAAATACATACATACATACAAACTTTCGCCTTTATAATATTAGTGGGATGAACGTCAGAGCGTTATATATACAGAGTAAGAATCACCATGAATGTGAGTGCCTTTAGGCACTTAAACGAACGTGCTTTTTAGCTGCAGCTTTCGTGAAAGTTGTGAGCCTAAATTATAAAACTAGCTTATTATATAATATAGAAAGCCTCCCAACCTCTAACCTTCACTTCAAGGACATCACTAAGTGGATAGGATTTTATTATTTATATATTTTTATTAACATTCACACAAGGTGTAAACTCTAAGGTCTTTAGGTCCCAAACTAGGCAGAGCCTGTACTATGGTAACCTGATGACTAAAATATACTTATATACATATACACACCCAGACACAGGTCAAAGAAACATGTTCATACACACGAATGTTTGACCTGTCCGGGAATCAAACCCGGGACCAGCGGCTCAGAAGGCACAGTGCTACCAACTACGCCAGGCAAATGGATAATGATGCCAATAACTGGGTCTCGTGGGTTCTTAGCTTAGCTAGCCTTTAGCTATCACGAGTTGTCACATAGAAAGTAGACACAAAGGTTACTTTGTCGGATCACGACTTATTTGCGTAACTCTTGGTGATCTTGTCATGAGTTATGAATGTATAAATATCAACTAACACAGATATGAAGTGTAATCTGGTTTAAAATTATTTCTATGGCATTTCGAGATGCAAATGCACTTTAGTGATAATAATAATAATTCATTTATTTATCCAGACCTCTTAGCCCGGGGATTTACAAAATGATATGATTTAACAATATTTTTACAATTGTTGTGTGATGTAGTAACAGTGACAAAGTGTTTTAGTCCTCTCAATCAGCTTCCACACTAGAGGATAATCAAATTTCTCAGCGATCACCTTTCGGATGCTGTTACTCTCTCTTTTTAACCGACTTCATAAAAAGGAGGAGGTTTTCAATTCGACCCGTATGTTTTTTTTATTTGTGTTTGTTACCGCATAACTTCCGACTGGGTGAACCGATTTTGATCGTTCTTTTTTATGTGAAAGCTGGTGCTTTTCGTGTGGTCCCATTTAAAGTTCATCAAAATCGGAAAGCACTTTTTGAGTTCCAAGTCAAAAACTGAAAAATGCGTGCTTATACTACACGATATTATAGTAGCGGGTGAAGACATCAGTGAACATGCCTACACCACAATGACAATTGATCCCATGAGTAACAAGGGTCACTAAAAAGAGTGAAAAAAAAATGTTTACCAAAAAATGGAACCGACTTCAACACTCAAAAGTATGAAATAACTTGTCGAAGTCGGTACCATTACCACAATATTTTGATATCAGTTACTTGTGTTTTTTTTTCGATTTCTGTCTAAGGCCTAGGATGGCAGCATTCACAGGTATTTAAAGGCAAATTAACAGAACCGCATCGGGATAATTTGCATGTGTTGCAAGTGCGGATATTCCGCTCACGATCTCGGGGAAAGTTATACTTTCTCGGATAAACAACTAAAAGATATAGGTTTACTTAGACATAGACATAGACATAACTTTATTGATAATATTTATTACAAGTCAATTTCTAGTCAACACAATTAAATGATATTTATGTAATTTAATATAATTATATTAGTAGTACACAACTACCTAGGAAAAAAATATTTCCATATATAATGTTCCTCAAATAAGAGCTTATTGTGAATGTGTCACTTACCTACTTAGGATGTAATCAAAACTAGAGTTAACTAAATAAATATGTATTTTAGCACTTTGTGATTTCTACTTTAGGTATTTTTTTCATTAGAAAATGATTTTGCATTTAGTCAGTTAAAAGTTTTATTATACTTTATAGATCTAACAATTGTTCAGTATTTCACTTTATGATCAGTGACAATGTGGTCTTAGGTGGAATCACGATATAGATAAAAGTTAAGTGTTGAATGGCCGTCAACGGCAGCTGCCTTTACAAACTATGTTTTTGGCGACAGGTTTTCAATCTTGGGAACTAGAACTAACAATTTTATTTTTTTATTTATTTATGTATAAACATTTTCTATGCACAGAATGTTTATAGCCTTTACAGTATCATAATACGAAGAGAAAGAGATAAGGCTTCTTTTCTTGGAGGGAAAGGCAGGGAAGACTGATGCATACCTATTTACTGCGATACTGGCATTGTGCAACCATCATCGGTTTCCATCTAAATCCTTTACAGTCTCTGGTAAAATATATCCTAGTTTGATTGATGATAATGATATTAATTATAACACAAAATATTATTGTACCCTAAATTGTTTTAGTAATATTTTGAAGCGCATTTCTGCCAATTGAGTTATTAATTAATATTTTTTTATTTTTTTTAATGGACTAATGCTGTTTGCCTCTACCGGCATTTACTACAGCTTCACCGGAGGGGGGGCGAGCACAGATGGTGCTCAGCCCGGTATTTGTGCGGGCGCAGAAGGCGCACCGCCTAGTGAGGCTAGCGCTGGCGGCGCTGTTTCACTAGAAGACGACGAGGCGACTAGCTCAAGGGCACCACTGAGGTTCGGACCTCGGCTTGAGCTGTCGCCAGGACAGGGAGTTATCGGATCGAACCATTATTACTTATGATTATATACAAATATGTATTGTAACCTTGGTGGATGTGAGAGTGAGGTGATCAAGGTGACAGTGTCGGAAACAATGTGTTGTGTGGGCAACACTAACCGTTTTGGTTTTCATTGGTGGGTGCTGAGAACTGATGCCATTTCTATTTCAGTTTACTGTCAGTGTAGTGACATCAGAACTTGTCATTCTTGACGAAAACGGCCTATCAATTCTTCGAGCTAGGATTGATTCATCATTATCATCATCTCAGCCATAGGACGTCCACTGCTGGACAAAGGCCTCCCCCATTGATTTCCACAAGGACCGGTTGGAAGCGGCCCGCATCCAGCCCTTGCCTGCGATCTTAGTCAGGTCGTCTGTCCACCTAGTCGGTGGACACCTAGGTTTGATTACTGAAAGCTATTTCGTTGATAGCGTGGCGTTTGCGTGTTAAAAATCGTGGTAGAAACAATACATCTAAGTTTTAAATTTTGTTTAATAAAATCTTATTATACTTTCAAAAGTTTTATGGTTTATTGCATTAACAACATGCAAGGCGGAACTTACGTTTGGTTTGGTTTTCCTTTAAATAATTTGATCGTATTATTAATGATTATTTTCTCCGTATGATCTTTGCATCAGTATCACCCAAAACAATTGTGTAATTTATGTCACTCACTTGGCCGAGACCGCTGAGCTATCATCGCTTCAAAATTAATCGCTTCTTATAAAAACTTACGCGTTACTTCACACTGTTTTCTACGGGTATAACGTGGCACTTACTTGTAGTCGATACCACGATCGAAAATTGTTTCGGCTTCTTCCGGAAGCCTTCATCAGGATCTTGAGTGCGGTCTTCAGGTCCCAAACTAGGCAGAGCCTGTACTATGGTAACCTGATGACTGATATATATATACTTATAAACATATACACAAATGTTTGACCTGTCCGGGAATCGAACCCTGGACCAGCGGCTCAGAAGGCAGAGAGCTACCAACTGCGCCAAAAACCTCACTTTAAAACTCATTTTCGGCATCTCAAGCGCTCTTTTAAAGTCTAACTGAAATCTCTAAGATTTCTTTCGTTGGCAACATTCTAGTGGTTTAGATTACCAATGTATCTAAATGCGTTAATCTCTATGCAAATGTGAATTAAAGAATTGACAATGTCCAGTCACGACACTTTGTCAATAGTTATATAAATAAAATGTTAGACTTGAATTACTACTTTCAAGCAGGTGCTCAGAAAATCGTTTCTTCTAACTAATTTAAAGATAATCAAACAAGCAAAATAGCATTCAGGAAATAGATGTTCCATTCATCTTGAACAGACACGCGGACGAACCTAACAAAGCGTGAATATAAAAACAGTTGTTTTTAAACGCGAGAATAGTTTTATCAACCTCTATTGTTGCGATCTTCACACTTCGCTGAGATTTCAATGTCGGTGATAAATCCGAAAATAATTGCAATTATTTTTCATTGCAATTGCATTTATCACTAGCGAAATGCTAGAAAGTATTCGTGTATGCGATATATCAACGTGGCACCAGCAACAAACTGAGTCGACAATTTGATTTGTAGAACTTTCCAAGTGGAATTCAAAAAAAGAACAGAAAATAAATGTATTCCAATCAAAATACACCAAAGAAAAGGAAATTCATACATTATAAATAGGTTATAATTATGTATCAATATTTAATTTTTTTTTCTTGGGGCAAAGGCCTTTATTAAAATAAAACACTAATTACAAGACTGCAGCTACTACAATAACATTTGAGCAAAATATTTAACTATTTGTCCTTACGATTTTAATCATGAAACCAGCTCTAGGTAATTTCTTTTAATCAGCCCGACAAGTGCCAAGTTACTCTATAATTATTATTTTTTTTAATAAAAAAATGTACATACGGATACAAAGGTCCGTATCTGTACTGCTGACCGTTGAGGCCGCTTGTCGAAACCTAAATATGGGGGTAGCAACTAGGAAATGGTACAAATTAAAACAGTCAAATTAAAATAAAAATAAATAAATAAACGTTGAAATTTCTTTCTAAAATGTACATGCCGTGTCTTCGGGTCTCCTTACTCCCATGTAGGTCTTACCAGCGGGCCTATGGTGCGACACCCGAGATAATTTATGTCGTGGTTTTTCAAAGGCAAAAACCACGACATAAATTATCTCGGGTGTCGCATCATAGGCCCGCTGGTTACGCTCACGACAAAATACGCTTTCATAGGAATTGTATCAAGGGATAAAATGTCATAAACGTAGGTTAAGAGAAACTGCTTCTAGAATTAAAAACTCTTTCTCATATGGCTATTGACTATGAGATGACATGTCACCTGAATTATGAATCAACTATGGCCGAGAAACGCTTGGACCGTGGGGACCAGTGGGTGTAGCTAAGATTCATCGCTTCTCTTTCTCTAACCGCTAACGATGAATATTCGTTCTCGTTGATCACGTGATAAATATATCACTTTGAAGTACTAATCTCATACGTTTTTTTTATTTTTCTCTCTTGGCGTTCACGTTTATAGAATGTTACTTTGTCCAGGGTTACAGAAGCCCAACGTATTTTTAAAGATGTACCGTGAAGACGAATCGAAGCAACACGATACCGAAAACTGGCCTAACAATGGCTATGGAAGTTTTCAAGAATAGGTTCTTGAAAACTTCCATAGCAATTGCTACCATTAATTTTATACAATTTGTATGTTTAAGCTAGGACTTAAACTAGCGTTAATTAATGCTCTAACAATCGCCACGTTATGCAAAATAGTAGGTAAGCAAAACACGCTAGATAAATCATCACATGTATTTATTAAACACACTTAACAGACATATATTTTTTGTGCCGCCTGATGCTTAACCCGCGCCAACTACAGATTTCCCGCTACTTCAATTATCCCACGGGAAACATACCTTTTCCAGAACAAAGAGTAATATATAACCAAAATTCGTTCAGGGGCTTAAGCATAAAAACGTAATAGACAGACATACTTACTTTCACATTTATTTTATCTTACAGGAACCACCACCAGTTATGCCACGTTAATAAGTAGCTTATGTGTTAATGATGGTTATAAGGTATCTTACATTTTGAATTTCATTCAAATCTATTAAGCCGTTGGACTTAGGCTTGAAGAGGTAACAAACAGATATACACTCAAACTTTTGCATTTATAATAATTAAGAGAGAGTGTGATTAACATATATTCAGCTATGGAGATCGCAGAAAAGATTTCTAAGATCTTTTTGTTTAAAAACTTTAATCTTTTTTATGGGATGATAAGTAGTAACCTCTACCTATAGACAGATACAATTCGTAAAGAACTGCATTGCGCCCAACTTTATATCTCAGGGTGACCCTGAGATATAAAGTTGGTCTCAGAAAATGCTTGTTATTTCACCGGAAACCATACACTTCAAACCGGAACACTAATGCGAACACTACTGCCTGGCGGTAGAAATCGATATGGGGCAGTACATCCCCGGGCGAACTCTCACATAGAGCGTCACTCTCAAAGATGAGATTAACAGATATCCAGCTGTCAATATCAAAGTTAAGTTTGATTGTACTTAAGTATTCTTGTGACAATCGTCACTGTTCGTCTTTGTATTAACTTGAACTGAATTCGATTCACCCTGCGTGTTTACTACGAACTTACTTGATTATTTATCTAAGCCTTTACGCTCTAGGCACATGCCAAGAGCAACGCGGCTGTCAAGTCTAGTTTGACTTTGGCGTAAGCGCAGCTTACAGGACACGCGTGTGCCAGATAACTCAAAGTTGCCCAAGCGACTGTCAATCACGATATGCATTAACTGGGACACCCTGTCAGTACCGTCGCAGATACAATCAAAACTAGTCTTCAATTGTTTGTTTGCAGATACTACAATCGCTTAACTCATGTGTGACTTCTTTGTGCACAGTACCTGCGTTTGTGCTTACAACAGATGAAAGTGGCTTATCTCGTTGGTAGATTGAAAAAACTTGTCAACGAAGATCTTGAGTGCCAAGTGTCGTTGACCTGTATTGACTTCTCATGCACATACGAGCTACGATGACCATTGAAGAAACTATTACTTAAGCTGTTCGTCTGCAATCTTTGTAAACATAGCAACTTGAAACCCTGTTTAGGTAGAAGTCTGAGTTCCGTAACTAAACTTTCACTAGTTATTGGTCTGAGGTATTCGTGTTATATTGGCAAAACAGCGGGAGACTAAATAATAAATGTGTATTTACAAAAAGTTTTTGTGCCAATAAACACACATATCACAAGCGTTAAAAATTATGACAGGGAAATCAAGGGTAATTAGCTAGTGTGATAAAATATCAATGTGATACCGGACAATCGGCGATATAATTCCCTCTTACAAGATAACGGAAGGGATAAGCACAGATAAAGAGATATATTATGTACATGTCCCCAAAAAAGAGGTACTTCCTTTCATTGTTACCTCATTTCCGTTTACACGATTAAAAGTCCCAAAAATCGATCTAATTTTTTTGTTACCACCTAATCAGGCTCGCGTTTGATTGAGGGTTAACAGATTTACTTATTTAGAAAAGCTTCTTTTCTCAGCTATGTGCGTCCACTGTTGGACGTATGCCTCCCCCATATAGGGGGGATTTGCCAATACTCGCCACGCTTGGCAGGCGGGTTGGCGAGCGCAGTATGATTTCCGATCCTCAGAAGGCGCTGCTGCCCACCTCCTGCTACGTTATCCCTTAGCCGACTCTTACGGCACCCGCGGGAAGAGATGGGGGAGTACTATTCTAGGCCGGTATCACCCCGGTATTAGAAATGCTTAAATTATTCTAATTTTTAAATGGACTGCCAACATTGTTAGGTAATAGTAAGCGAATCTATAAAGTTGGTTGACGATCACGGATTTATTTCTGCACTAATATTTGCGTGTGAAAAAAAATTGATTAGGTATTTGTTTGTTTGCATTGAATAGGCTCGAAAACTGCTGAACTGATTTGAAAAATTCTTTCACTGTTGGGAATCTATATTATCCCCGGGTGACATAGGCTATATTATATTTTCAAAAGCTCTAGGTATCCTTATACATTTTAATTTTGAAATTTTTTACCCATGCGCAGCCGGGGCGGACTGCTCGTATCAAATAAAGGATATAAGTCAAAAATTATCTATTTGATAACAAAACTCAACCTCCAACCCGTCAATTTGTGGTCAAAATTTTTTTATTTAAAGTTTATTGAATAGGTGTAAACCATAAATAGGAATCACTTAAGTATGTCAAGTATATTTACCGTTTTTGTAAATATGTTTTACTAGTAGTAAGTATGTTTAAGTATTAGTATTTACAATGTCATAAAATACTATCATTAATTAATCAGCTTACTCATATCGTATAAGAAACGTAACAAAGATACCCCCCACCGTCTGCTACTAGCTCGAAATGACGGTGCACGATAAAACATCTATTGTCTTGGTCCATGGGAAGATAACGTGTCCCCCAATGGGAACACACGAGACCCCATGACTGTATTGACGAGCATAACTGTTTGCTTGTGAACTCGGCTCTTTAAAGGTCAAGATAACCTTTGCATGAGCATCTCATTAGTTCAGCCCATACAGATTATCCGTCATTGTTAGGGCTATATTCAAGGCGGGGTTTTTCAGATCGAATCAGTAACTAGTAATTCAGAATCCACTACCTAAGTAGACGTAGAAAGAGTTTATTGATTATTGCACTGTTCAGTCGAGGAAGCCGTGGTGGTACCGGCCTAGAATAGTACTCCTCCATCTCTTCCCGCGGGTGCCGTAGAGTCGGCTAAGGGACCACGTACCAGAAGGTGGGCAGCAGCGCCTTCTGAGGATAGGAAATCATAATGCGCTCGCCAACCCGCGTGCCAAGCGTGGCGAGTATTGGCAAATCCCCCCCTATATGGGAGAGGCATATGTCCAGCAGTGGACGTCCTATGACTGAGATGATGGTGAGTTGAGGAAGGAGTCATACTCCTAATGTGAAGCCCCGCTTGGCTCATGACGGTTGCAGTGCTGTCCAGAGCTACAGAGAAGTTCTATGGAGCATTCTAGGTCTAGCGTGATAACATCTTCGACCACTCCTTGTATACTTGTATTCCCCTTGAAAAAGACCACCGAATGTGGTTGAAACTATAGTCGGAACCCTCTGACTTATTACGTGAGTAACTCCCGTGTCTTATGAAAGTTGATTATTGGTTAATGTTATTAAATAAGACTTACGCTGCGTTCCAAATACATAGAGACGCCATTACTAAATACTAACACTCTCTAAACTAACACGTTTAAATTGTGTATTGAGGTCATTATATTCCAAAGCACGAAATTGCATAAAATAATTATTGTTTTTAAACAATTTAGTGCAATTTGTGGTCGTCATCTAAAATTGTTGATACGTGTTACATCCACTTCAACAAACCTAATTCGGTGACTCCTCAGTTTGCCAATGTGCCTCTTTTGACCTGTACACTGTCAGTTCTTAGAATCTGCAATGCTGATTCGTTGAGTCAAATATGTGCCAGCATTTTGGTCACGCGTCGCATCGATCAAACGCTCTGATAAATTTAGGAAAATCCGATGAGCTCCCGGTCCCCACGGGCTCAAAGTCTCGACCCCAAACGGTTCAAATATGTAACCACTGCCTAGGTTAGCATATTTTCGCCGATTCAATTTCTCCGCCGAATAAGCCGCGGCGCCAGCCCTAACATGTGTTATTAGTATTTTAGTTTTATAAGGTTAAAAAAAATTGATGTCATTATTGAAAAGAGGAAATAATAATAATAATTAAAGATCAGACAAAGCCTTCATTATCCAATCTACAATTAAAAGGACATTGCGTTCCTTAGCCTTTAAATTGACGTTCACAATCTTTGTTACTGCGATGTTATTTAGGTCATTCGGCTCTCAACCGAATGTGTTTTAAACGAGCTTCGACAATAATTATAGGCATTAACGGTTCGTTATTTTTATTCGTTAAGTGTTATTGGTCTCCTTGAGGGAATAAACGTGTCGTATTGCATCCTTTGGCATCATATTTGTATGTGTAAAGTTATACGGTTCGGCAGTAGAGCTTTGCTGAAGTTATTACTCTTCATAGTCATTGGGTTAACCCTCTTAATCTGTGTATATAAAAATGAATCCCCGTTTCGCTTGGTCATTGCATCACGCGTGAACTGGACCAATGTCGATAATTCTTTTACCAATAGAATATTAATTATCTACCTAATCTACGAGGAAACTTCTCGTTGATTCTACTTGCATGTAAAAAAAAACATTATTCCTAGAAAATAATAAAATGTAACCTTTATATTTAAATGCCATAATCTCCTTGGCTTAATAAGACTTAGCATAATAAAAAAAAATTGAATACAACCTTTTCTTGAGAAGACTTTACTGTATTCCAGTGAAGTGGTACCACTCCGCCTTATACTTCTTTTTTCAAGGTTACCAAGCAGGTGTGAAACCCGTATTTTATTTGAGAATATACTCTTAAAAATTATTTAATCATTTGAATCTCAACATTTTACAATGTACGCTGATTAAGAAACAAACGAAGTTACTTAAGAAAAGTGCTATGTGATAGTATGATAATTATAAGGTATACTAATACGAGTATTTTCTTTCATTTATTAGCATTAACACAAGGTCTTCAGGTCCCAAACTAGGCAGACCCTGTGCTATGGTAACCTGATGACTGATATATATACTTATATACATATACACACCCAGACACAGGTCAAACAGACATGTTCATGCACACAAATGTTTGACCTGTCCGGGAATCGAACCCGGGAGCAGCGGCTCAGAAGGCAGAGTGCTACCAACTGCACCAACCGCCCAGTCAAAACAAGTAGCAGCAAAACAAGAAAAAGAGCCAGCAGTATCTAACTATTTACAATTTTATTTTATTTTTAACATACTGTTCCTGTAATAGATTACTGAAGCAATTTATATTCAATATTATGTTTGAACATCTTTTGTAATATTTGAAAAGAAAATAATAATACATAATTGTAATGTAACAAACCGACTAGGACTCACCAGTTTCCAGTTTTCCAGTAGTAAACACTGGAAAATTACTCTCCGACCAGTTTCGAACTTATTTGCAGTTCTTCATATGGAAGTTATGATCAGTTTTTTGAGTTTTCAGACTCAAATAATATTGCAGTTTACGAAGATTTCATTGCCTATTAAAATTCGCCACTGGTTCAAACAAAAAGGTCTGTATTCTCCGATAACCGATATTATGTAATCATACTCAGAGTAGTTAATATTTTACATATTCGAAAATATAAATAGTCAATGTAAATCAAATGTAAGCACCATTCTTATTTTATTATTCAGTAAGGGTTCGATAATTAAATTCATGTACCGAACACTTGAGCAAGTATTAAGAGTATGCGACCTTTTTAATGTCATATATTGATTTAAATAAAACCATATCTAATTCAATTGGCGGAGGTGTTAATATTCCGTAGCACAACAGTAAGCAAGCGAGCCAGTTCAGCGCGCAACGCCGTTGCCAGCGGTCGTGTCGACTATCTAGCGATAGCCGACCTTTAAACTTGGAAAAAAAAAGTTGCTGGCTGAGTGCATCTCAACAACGGTGTTTTTTTATTTTTTTGCAAAGAGGTCCTAGTGAAGTAGTGATGTTACTTGCTACCGTGACGCGTTATCGTTAATTATAATTCGCAGCTATCTGGTGTTTGTTTAGTGAAATACGAAACAGTGATATCGCCGATGCGGTATAGATAACATTTCCTGGGTTTGTGGTCGTGCGCTTAAATTACCAGGTTTTTTGCTATACGTTTAGAAATTATGGAATGTGTGTTTAGTTTCATAAGTGCTGTCGCGTACTTGTCGAATTAGGGCACGTTTGACAAATTTGTAAGTATTTTAAGTTTGAGCTCTACTAATATTTCTTAACTACTACTAATAATAGTTGAACCTTACTTCTAGAATATTTTAAATTCTTTCAATATTTATAATATAACATTCTACTTCTAGTGTAATGAGATACCACCTCCGAAAACGTCGCCACCAACCATTATTGAGATAATGGTCAAACACATTGTTACTTGGATATTTTATTGTTACTTCTATCTGTCTTGTATAAACGAGGAGGTTTTGTCTATGTAAGTGTGTACCAATTTTTACATTGTTATATGTATATAGCAGACGGCTTAATTAATAGTATGGACACAAAAATAATCGTGCTTTGGTAGAGTTTGCTTTTTAAAATTAAATTAACAGCGCTAATTTCTACAAGAAATGGCAATTTCCAGTTCTTTGTACAAAACTCAAATTTCGGACGCCCACAAACAAGTAAATGTATTGTTTACACAAATAATAAAAGATCGTTTGAACCGGGCTGCGTTCAGGAGCGGCTTCGGCCAAGCCATATCTTGCTCTGACAGCGGATATGCGACGTTCACGAACTCAATTAGAGCATTATTTGCTCCACCCAATATTTGATCATGACCGTTCACGTCAACCTGTCAGACCAAATTATGCTCGACGAGACCGTAATCTTTCTACCTCTAGAAAATATCAAATCTTGGTCCGCTGTCAAAAGTGACATATGCAATGGTAACTATCACGTGATCTATGATCATTGTAAGTGACTTCTTCTTCTGTGACATGCTATGGTGTAGCCGTTCGTGAGACATCAATAAAATATTGGTCGATCAATATTTGGCCGAAGCCGCTCCTGAATGCAGCCCTGGGCAGTATCCAATATCAAACGAAGTTCAACAAAAACTGTACTATGGTAGAAGACGGTATACTATGGTATGTGTAACGATTTAATTCAGCATCTCGTTATAGTGCCTACGGTACATTTTAGATACAGGTCTTCCTTTGATCCTTTATTTCGACAGCGAATAAGGCGCATAAATACTATCAGTTTAAACCATCAAGTGAGATGGTGGTCAAACAACATCTAAACAGTAAAAACATAAAAAATGAAAAAAAAACGTAGATGCACCACTCAAAAAACAACACTGTTACAAACACTGTTGTCTTTGCGGTTCAAAGCTAGAAGTGACTTTAAGCCTCTCCTAGAGGAATAAGTATTTAGGAACAGTACTATTAGTGGTTGATGTTGGTTGAATTCATACAAAAAAACATACTGGTCAAATTGAGAACCTCCTCCTATTGAAGTCTGTTAATAAAACCAAATTGTTACCTTCTATAATTTACAGAATGTCGGACCGCTTGATGGTAAGTGATCGCCGTCTCTCAAGGATATTAGTAACACTGGGGGCATTACTAAAATAGTGCATATGCTACTTTTTATCGGGGAATAAATACATTTTCTGTGGAATAACTACGATAGTGTGCAAACCATAGTGCATTGCGCGTGTCACCTGACACGCGCAATGCAGCTAGTGTATAATGTAGCCAGTTTATCTGAGAATTAAAAAGTTATTAAAACTGTATAATAAATCAATCTACTTTAAATTCGTCCGCAAGGAAGATAATTAAAATTAAAAGTGCGAGTGTCGACTTTGTGCGACCTTGTTGGTCGAGTCTCGAATGTTTTAATAATGGATCCGCCGACTTCGGTGTAAAAACTTTAAACATATTTTTAATGACTTGGATACAAGTCTGAATCGGTATAAGAGGGGAATTATTTAGACTAGACTAACTTTTTAGAGGACAGACGGTACATAATAAAATTAAAACCTTACCGTCTGTCCCCCCGGTGGACAGATGGTACATTATTATTACCGTCTGTCCCCTTTTAGGATTGAGTTGTTGGAGAGTTGTAAGGTACTAAAAAAAACATTAATATATCCGTTTAATATTATAAATGCGAAACTTTGTGAGTATGTTTGTGTGGATGTATGTTTATTACTCTTTTACGCCTAAACGGCTGGATTGATTTGGATGAAATTCGGTATGGCGCGATAGCTTATACCCTGGATTAACACATAGGCTTCTTTTCATCATCATCATCGTCACCCCTTTTCATCGCTACGACGGTAAATCGGATTTGCATATAATTTGGTATGTAGATACTTCAGGTCCCGGAATAACACATAGGCTACTTTTCATAATTATCATCATCATCATCAATCATCACCACGCGGTTAAAACTGCGGGGCGCATAATATAATAGTTCCTAAGCAACCTAGCACACCTCGCTGAACTCTGTGAAGTATATATACACAATCAGATACAAAAGTTTAACACATAATATAGATAAAGTTGTTTAGCATAAAGTTCACCATCTAGAAAATTACATCCATTCTTTTTTTGCGTTTGACCACTATCTCAATTGATGGTCAGCGTAGATGTGGTCGAAGATGTTATCACGCTAGACCTAGAATGCTTACTGGCTCTCAAGGACTGCTGCCTGAACACACTATGTGCTTGGTGACTGTTTTTCAAACTTGAGGGTGGTAGCTAACCAGGCGGGTATTCGAAAGTACTCTACCGCCATGCTGGGAAATTGATAACGGTGTTACCTTCACCGGAAGCTCAAGCTGTTGTTGGGGATCAACCAGTGTCCGTCAGTATGACAGGCGACGCTCCCCCCGCTGAGCTATCATCGTTTCTTCAAACTTAGTATAGTTATAATAATAAAATAATTATTTCATGCTTAGAACTCCATCTATCAGCTGCTAATATGACAACCTGGCGTCATGCATGTCGGTCATATTTAAATTATTTTTTTTTATATTTGGTTTCGCACGGTATGTGATTTCAACCCGTGTCGAGTAATTAAATAATTGGTATGAAAACCCAGTATACAAGTCCCTAAGTCTGAATAACATATAATTTTAATTTTTTTTTTTTTTTTAATTTATTCGTTTATTTCAGACAAAAATCCATATAAGTAATTATACACAATATTAAAAATAAATTTATAAAAATACAAAATGAGAAAAGTCAATAAAGCAGTAATTTTTATTTAAACCTTTATACCACCATAAATAAAAGTGTTATAGTGAAACTACTATACAAATATCACGCGTGCGGAGCGCCGAAGTAAGCGGCAAGCTTTCTTGGCATATTTTCTGTAGAGCATAATTAACATTTTTATAACATTTTTCTTATGTACTTTTTGAAAAATGTCGTTTAAATGTATTTTTTTTCTAAGAGTTTTATGGTTTATTGCATATACAACTTGCTAGGCGGAATTTACGCCCAAGGGGTCCAGTCTCACTAGTAGCCGAGTTTTTGACTTCAAATTATTTGAAGTCAATGGTCCCCCACGATATGGTCAAATAGTGAAATCGCTTGACCTAGAATATACAGTTTGGTGACAGTTTTGAAACTTACCACCATGACGGGTTTTTTTTTCTTCTTCTTAAATTATGGCTTCTGTGGTGTAAGTGAAAACAGCGACCATCAGGTTAACAGGTTCTGTTAATCCAGGGTATAAGCTATCTCCATACCAAATTTGATCGAAATCGGTGTAGCCGTTTGAGCGTGAAGAGGTAACAAACACACACATACACACAAACTTTCGCATTTATAATGGAAGGAACGATAACGACCACATTCGAAAAAAGAACACAGCGTCTCTTTGAAAATATATTATGATACAAGTGAGCTAAGTTGCTCATTACACACAAGGCTGGGCGTTGCAGTGGGAGCTGCAGGCGAGGGCTTAATTCAGCCTAGGGTGTATTGAGCAGAGCTCACTAGTTTCATACGACGTTTAAACACATTTGCGATAAAAAACAAACATGCTTATATCGTTTCATTATTATTAAATTCAGGGCCGATGCCTTTATTAAAATAAAATACTAATAACTAATTACAATACTACAGCTACTAAAAAAATATTAAATACTCTATATAATCCCATATAACTTGCGCAGTAAAGTACTAATTTAACTTTGTAGGGATGATTATATTACGCCTAGTGCGTAATATAATTATGCGTGCGTGTAGAAAAGTGTGTAATGTTATTACGCACGTGTGTGTTATAGCACTAGCGAACGTACTAAACTAACGAACTAAAAGCGACGTAATATTATAACTTAATAACTCTCACTTTATAAGCAAGTGTGTTGAAATATTTCTTATTCTTTACTTCTTATTACAATTTTGGCTGTGGCATATATTAATTATAAGACTTCATTAAAGATTTAAAGTCCTGATGGGAAGGGGAGTGGCTTAGGACCAACGCTCCTCTATTTTATTTATTTATTTATTAAACTAGATAGTAAGCTTACATGTTTCTAAGGCATGTGTCCTAGCATTGGTAACTTATTGGGCTGATTATGTCCACTAGTCCGGTGATCATAAATTTGGCTATTCATAGCCAAAAATATATATCATTCTTTTTCTTATTATATGAATATTCAAGTACGCTTCTCATTTTTCCACAACGGACATTTGAGTGAAAACTGGAAGACATAGTTTTAATCATACATTTCTAACGTTCTCTTTCCAAGTTTTTTATATTCCACTCTGAGTGGCTGGTGACTTTATTATAATGTGCCCACTTAGACTATGTTTAGATCAAATAACAGATAAAGTGGTTATAAGTATCAAAGTTGCCAACAGGTTAGTCCAGTTCGAGATATTATTTATTTAATCCTGTCTTTGTTAAGTTATAATAAAACTTGTTGCCTCGAAACGGCTTTTCTCTGAGTTCAAATCGAACTAAATTTTTATAAATAAGCGAGAGGCCGCTCCTGTCGTAATCCTTCTCGAACGTTGCCTTGCCCGCCTCACAAAACAGATAACCTATTCCTTGCGTGCTCATTTTCCCGCCTTTTTTCAATTAACATGTTTTTTCTTTGCGTTTCTTTTCTATTTCTACCTATCCCTACGAATCTACACATACTGGCAGCGTTCAATTTCATCTAGGTATGAATATATTCTCTAAAACTACAATACATAGAATATTTTGTTCTTTGATCAATAAGCGATGCAACTGAGAAGTTCTATGAGTATTTTACACTTTGGGTTAGTAAAAGGTAAAGGCCCTAATTTATGAAAAGAATAGGTACAGCCCATTTTACTCCGTGAAAAGTTTATAACAAATATTCGAGTTACATAATATACATATAAACTTTACTATGCATCTAAATAATCAAATAGATACACTACCGTCTGTTTCCTTCTCCTTTTCTGTACATTCAAAGATTGCCTGAAAGAAATGGCTACAAGTGATAAGGCCACCCATTGTAGTACCAAGTATTCATATATAAGTTTAGTTTATAGTATCATATTGTATTTTTAGTAAACTGATATTAAAGACTGTATTGTATTGCAGGTACATCAATAAAGAATTGTAAATTTATTTACTCATAATTACCACACGCCACCTCTGATTCGTCTAATATTTAAAAAAGAGCTTAGTATCATAATAATCACTTTACTGACCATTTAGTAATGAAAATGATGATCCATTAATCCTTTGCAATATAATGGAACAGGTTCCTAGGAGGCACTTCATCCCAGTAGCTAATATTAATTCAACAAATTTCGGAGATCATTAACTGGCTGACTTGTGTAATCACTAATCAGTGATATGAATAAAATATAAGTAAACTTTGGTATTACACACACTAATTAGCACTTACAAATTAAAATGTATACATTTAAATGTGTAAATTGAATAAATCGAATTAAATGAAAATTTGTCTGGCCGGTTGGCTCAGTTGGTAGCACTCTGCCTTCTGAGCCGCTGGTCCCGGGTTCGATTCCCGGACAGGTCAAACATTTGTGTGTATGAACATGTCTGTTTGACCTATGTCTGGATGTGTATATGTATATAAGTAAATATATAAGTATATATCAGTCATCATGTTGCCATTGTACAGGTTCTGCCTAATTTGGGGCCTGAAGACCTTGTGTGAATGTTGTCCCATAATATTATTATAAAAAAAAAAATGACAAAAAAATGACCTATCAAAGCTAAATACTAAATAGTTTTATTTGTAGTGTTGCGTAATGCCAGAAATGAGTCCCTACTCAGCGTTATGCGAGGGTTTGACAACCTTCGCGCTGATTTTCAGTAGGAACTCATTGACTAACATCACGAACGCACAAGTGACAAGTGAAAATACTAATAACTAAAAAACTAAAAAATAACTATTGTTCAAATGTTTGGGTATTTGGTTATGCTGAGTTGTGTTTTGTCATCAGTTTATCCCCTCAGTGCCAAAATCAAAAATGAATATCAACTCAATGTAAACATCGAAACAACCCCGCATTACCATAGTTATATAATATTTAATTTTAATATAATATGTAAAGGATAAAAAGTATTTCTTTTGTTTCAGATACAACTAATCTCAATGCTGCCACGATGCAATCAGCGCGCGAATCCAGCAGACAAAAAAGATGCAACAAAAGACGCAATTCACGCAAAAAATCACTCTCACCGTCAGATTTGAAATGCGTTCGAGATTCAAAATCTGACAGCAAACGGTCCTTATCAGAAGTTTCAGTGAAAGTGAAACAAAGAAGGAGTAATATTAAACGAACTCTAACTCACCCCTTTACCGGTGTGGACGATCTGTGTGTCATAGGAGTGTTCAATAGTGACGTAAAGCTCCCTCCGCTCGAGAGTGATGAATCGAACTTACCGCCGACCAGTAGTGATAGAGACACAGAAGATGATGGTAGGGTTGCACCGAAGCCAGTCGCGTATAGGCCTAGGTGGGACTCGGGAAGTGAAATGGACTCGCTAGTGTCGAACGTGGTGCGGAGAGCGGCAAGACGTCGCAGGACGCCAGCAAACCCAGGTGAGTTTATTCTTATATATAACTCTAGTACTGAGACTCCATGTCTAGTAGTATGACTTCCCTTATCTCCAAACATTTAATATTTCTTACTCCAATAAACTTGCCGTGCAAATTTGCAAAGCAGTTGCCGTGCATTGCCATTGTGCATTTGCCGTGGTGGTACCGGCTTAGAATTATATCCCACCATCTCTTCCCGTGGATGCCGTAAGAGTCGGGTAAGGGATCACGCACCAGAAGGAAACTCGCCAACCCGCATGCCCAGCGTGGCGAGTATTGGGAAAAACCCCCCATGGGGGATGCCTATGTTCAGCAGTGGGCGTCTTATACGACTCCAATAAACATACATTATAATCCAGGTGGTCATAGCCCTAAAAATATTGCTTTGACTATTGCTATAGTCTTCGACTTTCTTTTCGTCTTGTCGAACTTAAAAAAGCTGAAACAATACATTAATTGTTAATAAATCAATTATATAATTAGTATATTAATAATTCATTAATTGTTGAAGCTTTCTTAGGTTCGAAAAGACGGAAACAAAGTCGGATAACTATAGCAATAATCAAAGCAATATTTGTAGGCGGATGGCCAGGTCTGATAGGGAATAAAGATAGAGACTTGAAAGAAAAAATAAGATATATGGGGTGTGCTCTATGCGGGCCGTTTCCAATCGGTTCTTGTATAAATCAATATATTTTTTACTTTAACATTATTATCTATTCGTGGCCGAAAGGGTCTCGAATGGAGACCACGGACTGGCAAGCGCAGCATAGGACGGCCACCGACCAGGTGGACAGACGACCTGACTAAGATCGCAGGCAAGGGCTGAATGCGGGCCGCTTCCAACCGGTCCTTGTGGAGATCAATGGGGGAGGCTAATGTCCAGCTGTGGACGTCCTATGGCTGAGATGATGATCTATTCGTAACATGCAATGATATTCTATATGAAACATGTATTAATTTACAAGTCAATATAAATTTTAATGGAGGTATTAATTTCTACATTTAGTACAATAACATGATGGGCAATTGTTGATTGCAAAATATTGATGACACGTCATAAATAATAAACTAATAAACGATCATCAATTTGTTAATCGAAAACTATAATTATTTTAATAAACTCTTCATACAAAGAAATGTTTCAAAAGCCAGGGTATTTTATGGCTATGTTATTTTTATAAAACTTTGTGGACCCACTAGAAGTTTTATCCCACATAATAGTATAAGTTCATGCTCGCATTTATGAACTTTAGCAAATCTATATTTCTTTCTTTTTTATGAAATAAGTGGCAAACAAGCAGACGGGAGACCTGATGGTAAGCGATCACCGTCGCCTTTGGATATCTGTAACACTGGGGGCATTACGATACGTTGTCAATCCTTTAAGACTCTGTTAACTCTCCCATTTCCCAAAAGTCCTCAACTAGCTGATCCTCAGACATAACTTACCATCATGGACGCGTCTGCTCTACCTTAGTTTGCCGCTAGTGAAGTTCAGAAAGACAAATATTACCACTCTGGTTGTTCTACGTTTAAAACGCTGTTATTTTAAGATTATATTACAGCTTGTTAACACTTTTCCTCTTTCCCATATACAGCGCTGATAATAGGATAAGTAACAGTGACGTCAGTTTTGCACATGAACTATTATTTAGCGATTGACAATGATAATGTCGCAGGTGACAACGTTGTTACATCATACCTAGGAAAATCTTGAAGCAAATATCGTTCGTTAACTGCATCATTGCTTTATCATTTCATTAGGTTATAAATGCCTAGTCGGATTTGAATCAAATTTGTACAAGGGGAAAAGTTTATACAAAAAAATTTTTACCAAAAAATGGAACCGACTTCAACACTCAAAAGTATGAAATAACTTGTTGAAGTCGGTACCATGATAGTTCAAAAGTAACTGATATCAAAATATTGTGCTCATGGTACCGACTTCGACAAGTTATTTCATACTTTTGAGTGTTGAAGTCGGTTCCATTTTTTGGTAATTTTTTTTTTCACACTTTAGTGACCTTTGTTACTCATGGGATCAATTGTCATTGTGGTGTAGGTATGTTCACCGATGTCTCCACCCGCTACTATAATATCGTGTAGTATAAGCACGCATATTTCAGTTTTTGACTCGAAACTCAAAAAGTGCTCGTCCGATTTTGATGAAATTGGGTTTTGATAAATGGGACCACACGGGAAGCACCAGCTTTTAAATAAAAAAAGAACGATCAAAATCGGTTCACCCAGTCGGAAGTTATGCTGTAACAAACACAAATTTAAAAAAAACATACGGGTAAAATTGAGACCCTCCTCCTTTTTTAAAGTCAATTAAAAATCCATTATTTTGTCCCAATAGCAAGCTAGTGGGGAAAAGGGTTTTCCAAGTCTTGTGATATTGAATATTTTAAATAGCACAATCCTACTTGCATTCTTAAAAATGAAGCGATATTATATATCCATAATATTAATATAAACATTCCAAGGTCATATTTGATTTCGTCTGCAACATTATATTTAATGTATTAGCAATTGAATCGGCGAAAATATGCTAAGCTAGGTAGTGGTTACATATTTGAACCGTTTGGGGTCGCGACATTGGGCCCGTGGGGACCGTGAGCTCATCGGATTTTCCACAACTTATGCGATGCGTGACCAAAATGCTGGCACATAATTGGCTCAACGAATCAGCATTGCATTTCAACGTGGCAATGCTGCTAGCATTCTCGGCACGCTGTCAGCCGGTAGCGGGTTAGAACATTTGAGTTATCTATCGGCTACCAATAGCTAGTGAATTGCTCAAATGTTATTGTAGTAGCTGCAGTATTGTAATTAGTTATTAGTATTTTAGTTTAATAAAGGCATCGGCCCTATAAAAAATGTAAAGATAAAAGATGCATACGATGCTATCTTTAGATAGCTTGTGTTGCTAAGATATCATAAATTTTGCAAATATGTTGTTCTATTTCTTTTGCAAAACTGTTATTGGACGTTAAGACAACGACCTCAGTACCTACATAAAGTTGATAATCGTGACCTTAAGAAAATAATAAGCTTAACCATAAGACTAAAGTCGTGTTAACCATATATCGTCTTGTTATACGTACTTTTTAATTATATTTGACCAATTATATTTTACTAAAGGTGACGTATATTCATACTGCGCGGTGCTCAGATTTTGTTCCTTTACGACATAAACATGCTTACTGCGACATATAATACGGTACAAATAATATAGAAAAGGATAGCTATATGTTTAGACTTGCGCTTGAAAGACGCGTCATAATGAAAATTACTACAATTGACTTAATTTTGCCGCCTCAGTTTCTGCGCGCTTGTGCGACATCTACCTCATATAAACATACAATATTTGACTGTATTTGATTGTACAGGAACGTATAATAAACTTTTTTTTATACTATACTGTATAGATCTAGCGTTTGACCACTATCTCACTTGATGGTCAGTGACGATGCGGTCGAAGATTTTATCACGTTTGATCTAGAATCCTCACTAGCTCTCAAGGACTGCTGTCTGTACACACTATGTGTTTGGTGACAGTTGTTCAAACTTGAGGGTGGTAGCTAGCCAGGCGGGTATTTGAAAGTACCCTACCACCATGCCATCGTATAATATAGTTAATCCTGAAAACTGCGTATATAAAAATATTATGCAATTCAGTTGAGACCGACACGCGAGTGAAACGCCAAATTAATTTAAATTTTTTTGAATGTTATTTAATTTGGAGAGCCTAGATATTCATCGCGCAACCTAAATAGTAGGTAAATATGAGTTTGCATTCTTAGATCGATCACGATAACATCAGCGATTAAGGTTGTTAGTTTTTATTTACTAAATATCTACTAAATAAAACAATCTTACGTAATATACATTAAGCGTATAAAGCGAAAAGTAACTAGCCGATACCAACGAAAACATTGTCTATTTTTTTTTAAATATTCTGAAGTTTTCAAGTTTCTGAAAGACTATAGGTAAGAGTATTGTTTTAAACTTTCATGGCTTTTCACAATAAAAATATTGTTTAACACGGGATACGCACCATGATTTAGACAGAGATTGTCTCATCGTGATCGTGGTGCGTGGAACCGCGCCGAAATATCGGGAACTCAATCAAAATGTAAATCATGGTGCGTATCCCGTGTAAAACAATATTTTTATATACGTTTTTTTTTTTTTTTTTCACACACTCCCTCTCCCGCACTAGGATACCCTGTGTCGCGGGAGGCATAGACACACACAATGACAATACACAAACATCCAAGACCCGAAAACAAACATATTTGCTCATCACAGAAATGTTTGCACCGGCCGGGATTCGAACCCGGGGTCGCGGTTCCAAAGTCAGTGTCGCTGATCACTGAGCCACGACGACCGTCAAAATCAAAGTCAATCAAGCAGATCAAAATCAATACTGAATATCCCTTTGCTTGGCGGGGATCCCAGCAACAAACATCTTCGACCACATCTTCACTGACCATCAAGTGAGATAGTGGTCTAACGCTAGATCTATACAGTATAAAAAAATATATATATTTTTTTTAATAATAAAGAATAGTAGTAGTGAAACCGCACGCCCTGCGGCGATCTACTAATCGGACGAGCTGTTTCTTAGTTACACTCCAATAACTGAAAAGTGCTACGCATACCTCGACTATTTTATAGTTGCGGTTAAAGACATCGGTGAACATACACAATAAAAATTGATCCCGTGAGTAGCAAAGGTCACTAAAAATAGTGAAAAAAAAGAAAAAAAACCGACTTCGACAAGTTATTTCACACTTTTGAGTGTTGATGTCGGATCCATTTTTTTTTTAATATTTAATGTTTTTGGTTCCTCGATCGGCACCGTTGCAAGTGCCATGATCTATTTAACGATTAAAGTAATATATAACATTCTTGTTATTAAAATATTATATATATATATATATATATATAATCTAACTTAAAATAAAAACCTTAAACATTTAATAAAAACTAAATGAAATCTAAAACGGGCCCCTGCGGCATTGTACCCAAGATGCTGGCAGCGTTTCCTCTTTGTATTGCTAGGCTAATACGTTGAGCGAGGAAGCTGCCAGCTCTTCGGTCTCCTGAGACGTCAACCAGTCTCTTGGAGATTTCCTTGAAGAAGTTATTAAGATGTGAAGTAAAACGAAATTGGGGGGCGCTGAAAAATAATAGATTTAAAAGGGGACGGTAGACAATATAAGCGTGATAATCGCTGGTTTACTCGTGCAACAATGCAGAAATGTCCAAAGCATAATCTTCTTCTTACATCCATGTGCGTCCACTGCTGGACATATGACTCCCCCATATAGGGGGGATTTGCCAATACTCGCCACGCTTGGCAGGCGGGTTGGCGAGCGCAGTATGATTTCCAATCCTCAGAAGGCGTTGTTGCCCACCTTCTGGTACGTGGTCCTTTAGGCGACTCGTACGGCACCCGCGGGAAGAAATGGGGGAGTGCTATTCTAGGCCGGTACCACCACGGCACTTAAGTACAATTGTTAAAGCAATTGTTACATTGGTGATCCAGATTTTAAAAAATTACACTCTATGTCGTTTACACAAATACAATGTTCGAATCGCCTTGTCTTTCATTAGCCCGAATGGGCGCAATGGGCAAGACTGAGTAAGTACATAATTAGAAAAGGACAGTGGAAACAAAGAAATCGACTCTATCAACACGCTGCACCCGCTAAACAAATACCTAAGCTATAACTTTTATTAATCTGGTCACGTGGGAAACCAGATTTGCAACTATTTGCATTGCAATTTATATTTTATTTATACTGCGCATGTTCCACACTACACACTGCGTGAGAGCCATCTGTTTTATGTTTATTGCATAACTTATATGTTTTGCGTGCACAAATAATAAAAGATGGTACACGTACGCGCTTTTTGTCACGCATGTAGTTCCTGACCGTTTCAATAGATGGTGCTGTCACCAATGCTTAAATATAAGAAAAAACGTACATAAAATTAAATTATGTGTTCATACATGGACATGATAAATTGAAAAAAGAAAGTTAGACAGTATGGTATAGGAATAAGAAGCTGATTTTCACAAGTGAAGAATTTAATAAAATGGTAAAGAAGAAAATTGCTTTGTAGACTTTCATACAAAGTTGCCATCTAGTGTAAAACTGTAAACTACTGTTTAATTTGACGTCACAGCATAGTGTCGCATCTATGTTTTAGTGGTAGCGGTGTGAGTAGGACGGTATAGATGGCGCTAGGATGGCGCAAGACCTCTACCATCTATCTACTTGTATGTATTATTATACCTAACTGTTTGTAAGAGGCACCATGTTACGTAGAATAAGGAGGTTTTGCGTAATTACTTACTTCAGAGTTCAGACATAATTCGTTGTAATTCATTGTTTTTTTTTACATGTATAATATTCAGCGGGGCTACGTATCTAATTAAAGGAGTTTCATGTAGTAAAACTTTAATGTCTTGAACAATTTAGAACGCCATGCCTTCCCCATCGGCTAAAGGAAAATAAACTGAAAGTTTATGTAAACTTTAAAGTTTATTTTCCTTTAGTTTATGAGCCTACACTACATTATGCGCGGTGACACCTGAGTTTACAACGGTTTTCGCGCAACCTCAGTTATCCCACCGGAACCTTATTTTTTTCGAATATTAAAAGTGATATAAGTGCGTATGTATTATTTAAAACTGTAATCTATCTGTGTGCCAAATTACATCCAGATTCGTTCAGCCGGGATTGCGTGGAAGATTAACACACATCTATATTATATTTACATCCATTCTCACTAACTTTAACGTTTATAATATTACTAGCAGCGCCTCGCGTTTTACCCGCGTGGATTACGGTTTTCCGCTACCTAAATTTGTTACCTCAACAAACTTTCGCCTTTATAAGATTAGATATTATTTAAGTTAGGCGAGTCCTGTCCTCAAAGCCCGGGGCCGATCAGGAAGTGCCGTATGGCGGCACAGATGGCGTAGGCAGTCACCGCGTGGGTGGTTTCCACTCCATCCTACTAAGTGTAGACATGTCTTACTTTTGAAACACTTTCGACATTATTGTGATCTTATTACGCGTGTGCTGTAATGATATCGCTCTATAGATACCTAAACTCTGAGTGTAGCGAAGGTTACAAAACACAAAACGCTAAAAAACTTAACCTCTGAGGCATAAACACAAAAATGTTACACACTAGCACTAAATATCCCCGAACTTAATACACAAGCACGTCGGGGGAAGGATTCCTTCACAGGCTTTTTTCAGAGCGATTTTTAAACTTTGTCTCATTAACCATTAAACAGGTAAAAGATTCGCAAAACCAAAATAAAAATTAACACCACTATTTACAAATCATTATACTGAACAAGCACAACTTAAAGTTTTTTTAAAAGTGTGTTCTTCTCTGATTTGTCAGGGTTTACATACTCTAAACCGTAAGAAAGAGTATCTAAGCTCTACACATATTTATGATTATTATATTTTCATTACAAAACATTTTAATTATCTTGCCTCATGCTGTATGTGTAAGATTTGATCAAATAAAATATTAATTAATAAATCTGAGAATACAGTTATATTATTTATTTAACAGTATTAAAGATAACAATAAAATAAACAAACGGATATTCTAACGTTAAATTACGTTTCAGAGCGTGATTTTCGCGTATTTTTTTTTAGTGTAATTAGGCCGATTGCCATGTTTACTCGCTAAAGATAGCTCTATTACGTAATGCAAGAACAAGATGTTACAGACACGACGAGACAACTCGTTGATGTCTTTCCTATGGGACTTAGCATTCTACTGTAGCTACATGCAGTTATCATTTTTTTTTAATCCGATAACTATTGCAGTTTTAAAATAGTAACACCTTAGTCATTAAGTCATTATCAGTCTACTTTAGTCCACGGCTGAACGTATTCCTTTCCTAATATTTTTTTTAAACCGTATAGATCTATTGACTATCTCACTTCAGTCACGATGTCAGTGACGATGTGATCGAAGATGTTATCACGCTAGACCTAGAATGTTTACTGGCTCTCAAGGACTTCTGCATGAACACACTATGTGTTTGGTGAGAGCTTTCAACTTTATTACCTACATATGTTTTATAGAATAGATACTTATTGTCCTTCTAAATTACATTGTCGAATTTTCGGAGGAAAAATTAGAGTAGGTAAGTAACTGACCATCTGGAAAAGCTCCAGAGAGTCTCGCGCTCAAGTTCACTGAGGTACTATTACTCCTATTCAAGTTCAGAAACGAAATTGTCTTCACCAGTTTACAATGTTTAATGGTAAAGCAATGGAATCTTAACAAAGTTTTATGTTGGTATATTCACATGAAGCTTTTATTTATTGATAGTGCTACCTAAGTGTTCTGAAAAAAAGTGACAAGAAGGGCAATTTATTGGCGAAAACATCCATTTCTCATCGTAACAATTGCAGCAGCACTCAGAACATGAAACTCTTCCAACATTTACTTACTCTACCTAGGTAGGTACTTACCTACTTATATGTTCGAAAATTAAACTTATGATTGCGTGGCACTAATTTGTACTTTGGTCATCTTATCAGAAAAATTAAGTAGGTAGGTAAGTAGTTCCTCGGTCACATAAGGTCACGAGGCTTCATTTGATCATCTGTAAGTACTGAGCTGGTAGGTGTTATTTGTTTTACCAACACACAAAATTACACGTGATGTTACTCAGGATGTAACCAACTTCTTTAGCTCCCTAATTAGATCCAATGACCTCCAATTATTAAATCAAGGCTTTACATTTCCACAAAAACGTAAAACTGGTAGGTATCTACTTATAATAGTAAAAACATCATAGGTATTCTTCTAATATCATCACAAAAAGCTTGAAGCGATTTCGTCACAGTTCGTTGAGAACGTAGCAGACTTTTTTAGTACAGTTAGGAGGTGAATTTGACAGTTTTTTGTCTTTGTGAACTCGAGCGACGGTGAAGACAGTTATATAGGTAGGTATATACGTGTAGGCGTAGAGGCCCTCCTACGTTCTACTTAGCGCAAACAAAAACCTTTTTTAAACTTGTTCCATATCCAATTCTGGTCCAGTGTTTGGTCTAGTTCGCCAGTGCAAGTTCATTGTTCGTTCACTTCCAGTTTTGAATTGGTCGTAAACGCCACTTGGATTCGCGAGTGCTTTTTTGTGGTAAATTTTAGCCCTCGAGAGATGCACGTTTTTGTCGAAGTTTTGCCGGTCGCTTGCGTCACTTCGTTTCTCGGAGAGTAAGTTTTGTTGTTGGCGGTGAGACGCGAGGTGAGTCACGATGTTAGTTGACTCAAGAGTCGATAGTACCTACCTACTTGTCGATAAAACTACAAATATGATAAAATTCTCCAGTGACATGTTGACCTACTATTTCTTATTTATGTGAATATTATTTACCTATCCAACATAGGTAACTGCTTAGTTAGGTGCCTATTTCAGATCTATATCAATTTGGTTTATTTCCCATCTTATTAAAATACCTAGTTTTGATAAGGTTGCTGTTGTGTAGAGATTTAAGCTTTAAATCCGTATAAAATCCGTATTATAGAATTTTCAGAAAACTATCATAAAACAGTGTCTCACACACGACACGCGTAAAAAGTAGGTACTTAGGTAGGTACCGATCTTCCTACTTTTAGAAATAACTTAACGTACGGCAGTTACCACTTACACTTATCGTTAGTTTATAACATAATAATTATTATCACAGTAAAAAATAAAAAAAATATTTGATTGAAATCATAATATGTCAGATACAAAAGGAAAATTAAAACTATGCAGATGTCAATAATATTATTACTTAGGTATATAAAATTAATTGAAATAAACAAAAAAAAATATAAAAAAAAGTAAAAAAAAATATGTCACATTTTTTCGCAAAAAGTCAATAATAGGCGAATAATATTTTGCCATCTGTCACAAAATATGTCACATTCAGTGTAGATAGGTACACCTATGTGGTTAAGGTTCTAGATAGGTTACAATAGCAACAGCTCCAATCAGGTACCTTATGCGACCGAGGAACTACTTACCTACCTACTTCATTTTTCTGATAAGGTGACCAAAGTACAAATTAGTGCCACGCAATCATAAGTTTAATTTTCGAACATATAAGTAGGTAAGTACCTACCTAGGTAGAGTAAGTAAATGTTGGAAGAGTTTCATGTTCTCAGTGCTGCTGCAATTGTTACGATGAGAAATGGATGTTTTCGCGAAAAAATTGCCCTCCTTGTCACTTTTTTTCGGAACACTTAGGTAGCACTATCAATAAATAAAAGCTTCATGTGAATAGGTATACCAACATAAAACTTTGTTAAGATTCCATTGCTTTATCATTAAACATTGTAAACTGGTGAATGGATTTAAACTGTACACAATATTGTAACCAACGTCGCTATAGGTATTTACCTAGCAACGTCGATAGTAAACAATCGAGTGAGAGACAACACTCGACGCGCAGCGCAACAGTCGCCCGGCCCGGCTCGGCGCACATCCGTTTGCGCGCTCGAGTCCGCGCCGCACAAGCGCAAGCGGCACAAGCAAGCCTAGCCATTCCAAATTCGAACGCGATCCAAGCCAAACTTTGGAGAACACTGCTCGTAAAAAGGAAAAAATAATAAAGTGACAACTAGTCTTATATACCTAGTGTTTCTATTTTTTAATCGCGACAATGTGTTTGCCTCATACATACGTGCCTAAAGCTGGAATTATCGTAGCCGTTACAGTGTAATAGAATAATAGTTGTTGCAAAACATTAAGAGATTTTGAATTGTCTTTTAGGTTATAATATAACAGTGAAAATTTTAATTTTAACCACCGAAGCCTTGGCGGAGGAAACGTGAGAAGGAAACCATACCAATTTGTAGGTAAGTTTTAGTACCTACTTAAAGTTAAGTCGGAAGTGCAGTAATTGGATGATACAAGTAGATATCCGGTGGCAAAATGTAATTAGATATGCCTACTGTGTATACTGTAAGTAGTACCTAAGTAACTACCTTACCGCTTTTAGGTACTTAATGAACTTTAATATTAATTAAGTATATTTACCTACACCTGAGATTTATTCGCTGCCTATAATTTTACTTTTAATTTAGAACATAGGTACCTGCCGAATTCTTCCCCAAAAGTTTCAAAATAAGTACTTTATTTTAAATAATACTGAATATTATGTAATTAACCAAGTAAGTTTTCGATACCACACTTGCCCCAAAACAGTTGGTCTATCTTTAGGCTTAACACGGGGCCGATGACATTACAAAGGCTCGCAGGTTCACAGGCAGAGTGCGGGACACATGCGTGGTGATTTAAAATATTACAAAATTTACAAATATATTCTTTTTAGATGACCTACGGGGGCTACGGGTTCAAAAAGAATAATTACCTACTAATCACATTTTAAGACTTTTTAGTTTCCTTTCTTGTGCTGTAAAACAGTTGAAGCGCATTTATGCGCATATCGCGTTGACAAATTATAATTTGTCAACAAACAGTTCGAGCGCATAATTCGTCTTTACCGCGAGAATTTTGAACAAAGCAAAAATATGTTTGCCAAAAAATATTGTTTTCACTCAATGATATTATATGTTTATCATCATTGGTTTTCACTAATAAATTAAGCAAACGAAATAAAATTTTGTGCAATCAGAATAAACCTTCTTGAACTAAGGAATTCAACTTAAAATCGTCTATATGTAGGAAATGGTCTGCCTTAACCACTGACAGTAGGGGTCAATGCTCCCTAATGGCCGTTGTATTACAATAAAGCCCAGAACAAGTAATGATAGGTACAAGTGTAATTAAATATGTATTAATGTAAAATATACTTCGGTAGGCATTTGAGCCCGGTATTAACTAAAGATAGAGTATCGGCACCTGTTTTGTGGTATCGGGCTGCGGGCGGGTAGAGTTAGTAGTACCTACCTAAGTGGGATCGTACCTATCTCAGATAGAATAATAGTACCTACCTACGTATATCCTACCCTATCCTACTAATATTATAAAATTAAATGCGAAGTTTGTGTGTATGTGTACACCTATACATGTTTGTTACTTCTTCACGACAGTCAGACACCGAGCTCGAGGCGAAAACATCCTGGTTAGATTCTCTCCAAATAGTCAAAGAGCAAACATCCTTAGGGCCCACTTACGGACCACTTTGGTACCGGGGCAAGTCGATCCGTTAACTCCCTGTCCTGGCAAAGGTTAAGCCGAGGTCCGAACCTCTGTGGGTGCCCTTGAGCTAGTCGCCTCGTCCTCTCCTAGTGGCACAGCGCCGTCAGTGCTAGCCTCACTAGGTGGTGCACCCTCTGCGCCCGCACAAATACCGGGCTGAGCACCATCTGTGCTCGCCCCCCTCCGGTGAAGCTGTAAATGCCGGTAGAGGCAAACAGCATTAGTCCGTTATAAGAAAAAAAAAAAAACTTCTTCACGCTCAAACGGCTACACCAATTTCGATGAAATTTGGTACGGAGATAGCTTTTACCCTGTATTAACACATAGGCTTGTTTTCACCACCACCATCATCACCGTTTTTCATCACCACGCCGCTACAACTGCGGGGCGCAGCTAGTAATAAATATGTTTGTACCTATTCAAGTTATTAACTTTTTAATTCAGTAAATTCAGTGATACTTATAGTGATGTCACACTTTTCCGTCGCGAAACTTAAATTCACAGTACCTACCTATAATTTAACTGTTTTAATTTTTTATCTATGTACTTACCTACCAACTGAAAGTTCTTTACTTAGTTCAATCTAGAAATCTAGAAATATAAATTATTATTTTTACCAAAAAATATCTGTACCTATCTGAAATTTGGTGTTTTGTAATTTTCGTATGCATGTCGATCGACACAGACAATTCCTTCTCGAAAATAGCGAAGATGTGAGAGTTGCTATATTAATAATGCAACTATTATTGATATGGCAACAATACTCAATTTCCATGCGAAAATCAATTAGGGTTGGTTATAGAAGATGACGTAATATTCTTATAGATGCAATTGCCTATTCTGTGATCACGAGGGGTTATTGTTCTTCGGTTCGTGATGGCTTCGAGGAGACGACCCAATAAAAACCACTCGAGCACGAAATCATTTTTTTCACTGTTCTATGGAGTTCGTGAATAGAATGAAGCTTGATAGAATTCATATTAATATTTAGATAAAGCCTATTTCCATTAATATGGAAAACAAAGTAGGCATATGTACCTTGTCGGTGGACGTTATACTGCCCTTGCCAGTCTGTGGTCTCCACTCGAGAACCTTTCGACCCTAACAGTCATCAGTTCTGCGTGCTATGTGCCCTGCCGGCTGCCATATCTATCCATCTATTTTTAGCTACCTAATTCGTCAAAACTGTGATTGTGTAATTTGCTTGCATAATGCTTTTAATATGTTTCAACCACTGGTAATACCATAAAACTTGAAACATCATTATAAAATGTGTTGACCGGCTCTTTTGAGAATCGCCAAATTATCTTAGTCGTGACACTTTTATTACGCGCCTCCTAAACTATACCAATGATGTTTTACTAAAGATGACGTATATTCATACTGCGCGGTGCTTAGATTTTGTTCCTTTACGACATAAACATGCTTACTGCGACAGATAATACGGTACAAGTAATATAGAAAAGGATAGCTACCTATATGTTTATACTTGCGCTTGAAATACGCGTCGCACTGAAAATTACTACAATTGACTTAATTTTGCCGCCTCAGTTTCCTCGCGCTTGAGCGACATCTACCTCATATAAACATATAATATCATTGCCTATTACCTAATAACTTAATATTAAGAATAAGAAGGATAAGAAAGTTTATTGGCCTTATAACAATATTTATAAACGTACTAGCTTCCATCCGGGCTCCTTACGGGTAGTAGAGTAAATCCTTCCTACTCATATTATAAATGCGAAAGTTTGTATGTATGTTTGTTACCTCTTCACGCTCAAACGGCTACACCGATACCGAAATTTATACAGAGATAGCGTATACCCGGGATTATAACATAGGCTTATTTTAATCATCACCGTTTTTCATCACCACGCGGGTACAACCGCGGGGCGCAGCTGGTATAAAATAAGTACCTATAGTACTTATTTCGAATTAGCTTATACTATAAATTAATAGATAGATAACACTTTATTGCACAACATTTTTGCACATTTTTTCAAATTGCACAATCGGCGACCTTATCGCTAAACAGCGATCTCTTCCAGGTAACCGTGAATTTAAATAATTAGGTAATTAATATAACCATGCGCATCAAGCTATCTCCGACCCCGCGTCCGCAAATATTTTTTCGCACGCGTAGTTTTTAATGTACGTAATTGCGTATGTACGACCACTCCTACAATTAATTTAATTTGTTTGTGTAAAGAGCTCTTAAAATCACACTAATATTATAAAGCCGAAAGTTTGTGTGTATGCTGTTACTTCTTGACGCTCAAACGGCTGTACCGATTTCGATGAAATTTGGTATGGAGATAGGTTAGACCCTTGAATAACACAAAGGTAGGCTACTTTTATCCCGAAAGTATAGTTCTCGTGGAATAATTGAGGTAGCGGGAAAACGAAGCGATGATAGCACAGCGGGGGGAGCGTCGCCTGTCAAACTGACGGACACTGGTTCGATCCCCAACAACAGCTTGAGCTTCCGGTGAAGGTAACACCGTTATCAAATTACTAGCATGGTGGTAGGTTACTTTCGAATACCCGCCGGGCTAGCTACCACCCTCAAGTTTGAAAAACTGTCACCAAACACATAGTCAGTTCAGGCAGCAGTCCTTGAGGGCCAGTAAGCATTCTAGATCTAGCGTGATAACATCTTCGACCACATCGTCACTGACCATCAAGTGAGATAGTGGTCAAACGTTAGATCTATACAGTATAAAAAAACCGTAATCCACGTGGGTGAAACCGCAGAGCGCTACTAGTGTGTCGTAAATGTGTAAGATTACTAACGTGATTAATTTGATAATTATTAAATTGTAACCTTCGAAATAAAAACAAACATATGACACATTACGTGTCATTTTAAAAAAAAATTAAGAGTTGGTATCGTAAGCTATCCTACTAGACCATATTCAACATTATGTAGGTTATTCTTAAGGGTGATGACAGATTTACATTTTACTCTAATAGGTACATAATAGGTATTGTTTTTGACGTGATAACGTTTTATAAATTGATGAATACCAGCAACACTCATGAAAAATAGTAACGTTCCGCGTAACGGTCCACCTAAGTTTTGTATTACATAAAATAATCAAAGTCAAAGTCAGTCAAAGTCAAAGTCAGTCAAAGTCAAAGTCAGTCAAAATCAAAGTCATAAATGATTATGACGTTATCACGTAAATCTATCGTCCGTAAACCGACTTTACAGACAACCAATTTTTTTTTCCATTCGTACACATTCAAGAATTAATAATACTGCATTAGGATAAATTGCACACATCATCACACGTAGAAACAGTCATTTACGAAAACCAAAATTTCGATGTTTACCCACCAAACTGTAATATCCCAGTGTTTCTGATTAATTATTAAAGCTTATATTAATTGTGTTCTAATATTACCACTGGCTCATGGTGTAGGGAGCCAAAAACAAAAAATAAAGTTGTTTGACCTGTAGTGTAGGCGATAATCTAATAAAAAATAATAATAATTATATATGAAACTGACCTTATAAGCGGAACACTGAATGCCCAAAAAACGGTAATTGGTCTTCAAATCAGTTTGTATAAGGATATTTTCATCAAGAAATTATTATTTGATATTTTGAGTATTTAATTGAAACGCCTATACGTTTTTTTGTTACTGTTGTTAACTGACCACGCATGTGAAAAACATACAAAATATTGTATCGTGTACAAAATATTTTGTAATAAAAAAAAAAATATGTGAGATAGTTTAGATATCTCTAGCACATATTATAATAAAGATACAGAGAAACTACTATGTAAATATATACAGTCGTGGTCAACTAATTAGGGACATTCAAGATAGTGAAGAGCTATAACCGGTTATGTACATATAAATATAAAACCCTATTGATTTCTCAGCACCTATTATTTGCATAATGTGGTCCGATTATTATGCTATAAATGACTGTAAATAAAAGATTAAATAAATAGAAAAAGTATTTGATATCAAAGATTAAACATGTATTAAATATTAAGGTACAATTCTGTAGTGGACATTTAATTAAGGACAGTAAAGTATAATGAAAAATACAGTTAAACAAAACTTATAATCTGCAGTGTTATAATATCTTTAACAGCTCTATTTTATTACGTGTAAAATCAGTACCCAGTAGCAAAACCTTTGTTAGTAATTACCGCTTGACACCGATGTGGCATAGACATTATCAGTTTCTGACATGTTTTGACAGGAATGTTTACCCATGCCTCACAAAAAGCTTCATGAAGTTCATCCAAATTTGTATTACGATAAGTGGCAACTTTTTTCTTGATTTCGTGCCAAAGGTGCTCAATTGGGTTGAGGTCCGGGCTATTTGCTGGCCAATCTAGCACCGATACAGACTGACTGGTAAGAAAAGACTTGACTGAATGGGCGGTATGTTTCGGGTCGTTATCCTGCTGAAACGTCCATATAATAGGGAGATGCTCCTCAACATAGGGAAGCATAGTTTCTTCCAATATTGCCTTGTATTGATGTTGGTCTAAGTTACCCTGAACTTTCCTCACAGGTCCCACTCCAAGTCCAGAAAATGAACCCCACATTTTAATGTTTCCACCGCCATGTTTCACCTGTTTTTTTGTGAATCTTGGATTCATTTCCGCTTTTACAGGACGCCGTACATATTGCCTTCCATCTGAAGAAATCAAATTAACCTTGTTCTCATCAGAGAAAAGTACATGTTGCCATTGGGCGTAGGTCCAATGTCCATATTTACGTGCAAACGCCAAACGAGCATTTCTATGTTCTTTCTTCAACAACGGTACTTTGCGAGCCACTCTTCCGAACAACCCTGCTTCTACCAAACGTCGTCGAACGGTCCTCGCAGATACACCGGCTCTTTCGTTTGCCCCAAACACTTCGTGTTTCATTAAAATAGAGCCTAGAAACGGATCTTTCTTAGCTAACCTGGTTATCATTCTATCTTCTTGCGGAGTCGTTTTTCTCGATCTTTTTGTTCTGGACACATTTAAAGCTGTGTTATAGCGCTTGAAATGTTGCACTGCATTGCATACCATAGTTTTTGAACAATTTAAATGTTGTGCTATCCTTCGGTATGACCAACCACGCTCGACAAACTTCATGATAATTTTTCGTAGTGTTGGATCGCAACTTTTATTTTTGCCCATTTTTCTTCAAAATAATTATCAAAACTTAAAATAAAAAATCTGGATTGCCACCAAAACGTCCACGAAACAATAAGAAAAGAAACAAAGAAATATTAAAATTCCAATTTTGAAATTAGAACGCAATACCTCAGTGTCCCTAATTAAATGGCCAGCCAGCATTCTTTGAACAAATAGCACTATGATAATTTATCAGCTATACTGTAAAGAGGTTTAATATTTAAAAAGTTGTTATTGTTTGTATAATCGCGCACATAAATGACTAATTACACTTACATGTAAAAGATATGGAATATAGTTAAGACTCGTTGGAAAATAAAAAAATAATTCACAATTTGGCTTTACTAGAGATTGTCCCTAATTAGTTGACCACGACTGTATTTAATAATATATATAGTAATCATTGCCGTGGTGGTACCGGCCTAGAATAGTACTCCCCCATCTCTTCCCGCGGGTGCCGTAAGAGTCGGCTAAGGGATCACGTACCAGGAGGTGGGCAGCAGCGCCTTCTGAGGATCGGAAATCATACTGCGCTACCCAACCCGCCTGCCAAGCGTAGCGAGTATTGGCAAATCCCCCCTATATGGGGGAGGCATACGTCCAGCAGTGGACGCACATGGCTGAGAATATATAGTAAACATTACAAAAAGGTGTATTTTAAGATGTATTTCCCCTTGCAAGCCATTCGGAACTATCGCATCCATCGGACCGCGCTCGCTGCAAATAGATAAGTATAGTACAAACTAGAAAGTTGATATCGGCAATATCTGATCCACATCTTTATTGTTCAGTTCGCCTTTCGCAGACAAAGGGGATTTGAACTAAGAGGCGGAGTCATTTTTATGATTACATTTTATACTTTCAAAATTAGATTGCGTGCTTGAAATTGTCAATTAATGAATTTCCATAGAAATATCTTTGTTTTGTACGTACCAGTAAATACGTATATTTTGAAAGCTAATACTTTTCATCATCATCATCATCATCATCGGTTGATTTCCTCAAAGTCCTCAAGGAGGATATAATATAAGTAAGTACATAATATAAAAAAAAATTAACAAAAAATGCAACCGACTTCAACACTCAAAAGCGGAAATAACTTGTTGAAGTCGGTTGCATTTTTTGTTAAAAAATTTTTTTTCACCCTTTTCAGTGATTTTTGCTACTCACGGGATCAATTAATTGTCATTGTGTGTTCTGCGATGTCTTCAACCGCGACAATAATATCATCAAAATACGCGTAGCACTTTTCAGTTATTGAAGTATAACTCAAAAACCGCTTGTCCGATTTTTATGAAATTTAAATGGGAACCACGAAGTTTTTACGTCGCTTCCGTTCTTTACCACCACAGAATACAGCATAGTGATTACAGCTGTGTTTTCATATAGTAACTATCGTGTATACTGTGGACAGAGCAGGAGCTATAATTACCTGTACTTCCGCAAAAGCCCTCGGAACAGGTTCGTGCTCGGCAGAGCTTAACCAGAGATGGGATTACATCCTGTTGAACTGGTGCCAGGGCCGATATAGTGTGGGCTATGGGCGTTTATGCAACTTTCACAACAATCACCATCATCTCAGCCATAGGACGTCCACTGCTGGACATAGTCCTCCCCCATTTCACAACAACAATAGTAACCATACATTAGCATGGTTTCCGGGCATTTATTCCAGAACAAATATCATGTACCGTTTGTGTCTCGTTTTTTTTTGGTGTATTGACAAGCTTTTGGTCAAAGGTGAGAGGTAGTCACCTCTCACCTCATGTTAAGTGATGATGCTGAAGCTCGCATGCGTACAAGATACTTATTCACTCGCGACTTGAAGACACCCAGATTGTATTCATGCGGAAACACACATTTAGGCATTGAATTCGACTCGTTAACTTTGCGCACTATGAATGTGGAAACAAAACGCTTCGTGCGACTAGTTGGAACGTCGACCATGTATGGATGTCGCATTGCAGTCCGTCTGGTCGTAATTTGATGGAACGGAGATGGATTATGTTACTCCAGAGCAACCTCCCCATAATTTATCCGATAAAACACCGACACCGTCAAAAAAAAATAATCTATTAAGTATATTATAGCTACAACAAAAATGAAAGACGCGAAATGCTTAATTTAAATCTACCTACGTCTAATTTTTCTAAAATCTGGAAATATAATTATAGAACTTTAGTTCAGTTCTAATCCTATCCTACTTAATATTATAAATGCGAAAGTTTGTGTGTAAGTGTGCATGCGTGTATGTTTGTTGCCTCTTCACGCTCAAGCAGCTGCACCGATTTTGATGTAGTTTGGTATGGAGATACCTTATACCCTTGATTAACACATAGGCTAATTTTCATCATCACCTTTATCGCACCGTTTTTCATCACCATGCGGGTAAAACCTCAGGGCTAAGCTAGTAACATATAAAACTATAAAATAAAAAATCATTTATTAGATTTGGTATGTGTTCACACGAGTTATATACGAGCTGTAAGTTATATAACCTGTTTTGTTCTCAATCTATTGTTATCCTAATGTTACCAGCAATATATCTATCAAACTCTCAATGCCAATAACGCCAAAAACCATACGTTGACCTCGCTCCATCACGGCCCACGTTGCTCCGTCTTGGGCAACTGGAGCCTTGAATGTGCGCCAACATGCGCCTGCGCAGCTCTTACTTTCATTGTCCGATTGAATGCCGATTTAATCACAATAAGGCCATCCGTGGTTGTACATATGGTCATTAATTAAGTGGTGTGCTTTTGTACAAGTGTAAAAGATGTACCTTGATTTTAATTGACACACCGGAGTGAATGACTGAAGACCCCATGGGTTGCATCATGTTTTTTATTTTATTTTTACTAGATGCACCCAGTGGTTGTACCCGCGTGGTGATGAAAAACGGTGATGGTGGTGATGATGAAATAAACCTATGTGTTCCAGGGTATAAGCTATCTCCATACCAATTTTCATCGAAATCAGTGTAGCCGTTTGAGCGTGAAGAGATAACAAACATACACTTACACATATACACACAAACTTTCACATTTATAATGTTAGTAGGATACGGATTGGTATAGTGAAAAACAAAATTATACATAAAATGGAACCGACTTCAACACTCCAAAAGTGTGAAATAACTTGTCGAAGTCGGTACCATGAGCACAATATTTTGATACTCGTAACTTTTGAACTATCATGGTACCGAACATGCAACTGACTGTTGAAGTCAGTTCCATTGTTATGTGTTGTGTAATCCGATGCTAAAGTGATCGTGGGCAGAACCATAATATCGAGGGTTCCCTGACGGAGCTTCGGAGCACAAAAAAAAAAAATTACAAAAAAATTTTGAAGTAGGTGCCATGATAGTTCAAATGAAACTATTATCAAAATATTATGCCCGTGGTACCGACTTCGACAAGTTATTGCTTGTAATGAAAGAAGAGTTTTCATTTTTATATGACACTCGCAAATATCGCGGCTTTCTATATGTAAAAGAATTTTCAAAATCAATTCAGTAGAACTTCAGTTCAAATATTTGAAGGAAAAAATTCGGCTGCTAGTGGGACTTGAACCCACGACTACAGAATACAGTTTTTCAATTCAGTAGACCCCTCTACAACCTTAATAACCCTCAAACTGTACCTCTTTATAAAATTAGTATAGATAAACAAATAAATCTCTGGTATTGTTTTAAACTTTCATGGCTTTTCACAATAAAAATATTGTTTAACACGGGATACGCACCATGATTTAGATTTTGATTGAGTTCCCGATATTTTGGCGCGGTTCCACGCACCATGTCTCTCTGTGATCATGGTGCGTGGAACCGCGCCGAAATATCGGGAACTCAACCAAAACCGTGTCTCTCTGTGATCATGGTACGTGGAACCGCGCCGAAATATCGGGAACTCAATCAAAATCTAAATCATGGTGCGTATCCCGTGTTAAACAATATTTTTATTGTAAATCTCTGGTGTTGTTGATGTCCGTAACCGACGACGGACCGTGAGTTTTTCGTCTGCCTCGTTTGTCCTCCTATTTACGAATTCCTTGATAATGACAGCTACAAGTTTTCTGTTAATCGGTAAGCAATAAGTTTTTGGCCTCTAATAGTAGCTGTACATACAGTAAACATCCGATCCATCAATGATAGTCTTCAAACTACCCACTGCTTCTATACCCATTACCACAGATCATATAACCAGAGTTCATAGTCAAAGTGCACATTACAATAATTGTACATAATCGTATTGTAATTTGCTGTGTAAATTGTTCATTAATTTAACCCTCAAATCTCCGATTCGGAAATACTTTGCATTTCTAAGTCGATAGACTCGCGTGAGTAAAACTGGATTTAACCCATAGAAGTAGTTCATAATAATATGTTTAACCGGTCAAACTAACCGTATTTAGAATTCAAAAAACGTATGATGATAAATATTGATTATGTAAATCAACGTCATTGTGTGCTTATTAAATATTGATATGATACATAATAAGCATAACGTGTTAAATAAATCATGTAGGTATTTACAACTATAATATCATTATGTGTTATATACGATTTTTTTAACAGGGCCGATGCCTTTATTAAAATAAAATACTAATAACCCTCCGCCAGTTGCCTCCGCCATTAGCGTCCGTCGGTAAGCGCCGATTTAAAATCAACGGTGGAAAATTCAAATTTACAATTAACGTATCTCAGAAAACAAGGAGAATCTTAAATTTACGATAATTTTACGAAAGGGGTGAAAATCACGTTCGGACATTCAGATGTGTAGATACAGGTTAAGCTAATACAATCATGTTAAAACTCCACCCACTATCAAAATTGAAACAATTAATTTTTAATCTATTTGTTACCTTAATTAAGAATCCCTTAATTTACTATTGATTAGTTGCGATTTGGTAAAAAGTAACATGAAATTACAAACCTATTATTGTAATATTTGCCGTATTGAGATAAACGACATCAAATATCATACGGTATATACAGGGAAAAAAGGTACTGATTCAAAGAAGGTCCGAACACCAAACAGGGGGAAATCCCGCCAGCTAAAGTTGTTGGAAATATTTTACTAACTAAATTACTTCTTAACCGCTGAGTATCGTTTTATCCTTAGGTGGGAATTAAAATGTTTTAGTATTATCATAAACATTATTTGAAAGATTTTAAAAGATATGTTTGTTTAGCTTCCAATTAGTACGCCCATTGTACCTACTATTATCATTTTTCTGTCAATTTATTTATATTTTATTAGATATCGTTATAATGTTTTGTACTTTTGCGAATAGAATTCATGTTTTTATCGTTTTCATCAGGCTAAAGTTAGTCAGAGTTTTATTTTGACATGTGTAGTATATGTAATGCGCGCGCCAATAGATCCGAAAGTCTAATCCATACATAAAATACCTGTGACCTTTCAATTATACTATTTAAGTCTGTATTGAAAAGTACCAGTTGTTGGTAAGTCTACAAAATCAGAAGCCGAAATCGGGTAACGTGGATCACCCACTACCAGTTGGCAGCTTAACCAAACATGCCGGTGGCCACTTTGAATAGAGAAACTTGGTTTAATTAATTGAATATGTGCCTGCCCAGTAAGGAGTATGAAAGCTGGAAGATGTAATGAAGAAAGTTGAGTGAATAATGACTGGAAAAAGACATTTAGCATGTAAGTATGAGGGATGGGTAGTAAGAATACTATTAATTGTTGGTCTCTATGTAAATTCACCGACATAGCCCGGATTAGCAAGTTGAAGTGGCAGTGAGCAGGGCACATAGCTCGGAGAACTGATGGCGATAGTGTTGAAAGGTTCTCGACTGGAGACCATGAACTGGTAAGCAGGGCCTGTCCACCGACAAGGTGGACAGGCGGCCTGACGAAGACCTCAGAAAGAGGCTGGATGAAGGCCGCTTCCAGCCGGTCCTTGTGGATATGATAATGATGACCTTTAGGTCACTGAGCCTGATTTGTTCTTTCGATCCAAAATGATAAACTATATATATACATAAGCAGCTAAAGGCCGGTTTTTGGTCCATAGTTAAGACAATTAACGGTTAAAAAAGGAACAAATGGTAACCTTCTTATAAATACATGCTGTTTACGTGAGACATTGTTAAAAATATAGTTCAATGGTTTCATATTTTTAACACTTCTGACATAACTACAGAGCTACAGAGATTCACCATTATTTTTTTCTATCACACTCAGATACAGCGATACAGGGAATCCTAGTGCGGGGGGCACTAGGATTCCCTGTATCGCGGGAGGCATGGACACACTCAATCACAGCACACAAACATCCAAGACGCGGGACAAACATCTACACTCATCGCACAAATGTTTCCCCCTGCCGGGATTCGAACCCAGGACCCCGGAGACACAGAAGTCACGTCAATGACACTGACCACTGCGCGACGGCGACCGTCGAATATTATTTATTATAATTAATCATGATGCGCATGCAATCGCTGAAATTAAGGAAAATATATTTTTCCAATAATCATGATACTTGTTTAATGAATAGCAGATCCAATGATAAATATTTGTAGTCCCCTGCCGAGATCAGTTCGTGTGCCATGTCGCTTTCAGCTCACGAATGGCCACCCATCCGTGATGCTTTCTATGATTATCGCGGCCAGCCATGACATTCCTTTGCTCTGAGTGTTCTTTTTGCACAATTTAATTACCCAGAAATAAAACCATACTTAAAGAAACAACCTTTTTCTTTTATTCTACGCAATGATGTTTTACTAAAGATGACGTATATTCATACTGCGCGCTGCTCAGATTTTGTTCCTTTACGACATAAACATGCTTACTGCGACAGATAATACGGTACAAATAATATAGAAAAGGATAGCTATATGTTTAGACTTGTGCTTTAAATACGCGTCGCAATGAAAATTACTACAATTGACTTAAATTTGCCGCCTCAGTTTCCGCGCGCTTGTGCGACATCTACTTCATTTATGTAATGTCATTGATTCTACGTATATTTTGGGACCTCTGAAGATGTCAGTCCCGTATTATCCATACATGTAATAAACTGACATCGTTTACCTAATCAGCATTAATGATGATCTGATATATATGTGTATACCTGTATGTGTGACCGGGTTTTGGTACAGTAGACATCACCCTTATTGATTTCAAAGCGAATAAATAGTTCTTTTACATATCTGCGCTTTTTATTTGTTACTATCCAATATACAATTTTAACTATCAATCATTACTGACTTTATTTTATAATAAGGGTACTAATAACTTTGTACCGAAGTTAGTTCTTAATATGATCAAATTTTACTAATTTTACTCAATTTTACTTTTTACTATCTCGGCGACCATCAGCCTGAGCTGCGGAGTACACTGGAAACCTGCGCCGCGCACTCTTTATATGTGAGCGCGGCAAATGCTGAGTGTACGCTTTTTGTCCTCAATTATTGTATAGTTTCCTTTTGATTTTTTTTCTGTGTTTTTGTGTATTTATTTATGTGGCAATACTGTAGTTGTGAGACAATAAATATAGTTTGATTTGATTTTAACCACTCACATAGAAATTAATGTACTTAACTATTGTAATAAGTTATAAACTTCTTGTAACGCCTAGCTGGCAAAAAATGTTTGCTATGTATGACCAAAGCGCCTTTAATAATTCAATAGCAAAACAGTTTCTTGTTTTTCTTTTAGTTTAGTAGGCTAGGAGTGCGTTGTGCAGTACCTACATATGCTGCGTTTCAATTTGGGCTCACAGTGCACACGTTCGTAAGTAAGGATTTAGCTGTTCCGAGATGAATTTAGTACTGACAGTGCTGACGCTCGTAAGCAAATCGGAACGGCTTTTTGTGTGTGAATGCCCGCGAGTTCTTTAAATGTCACTTCCCATTAAATTCATATTAAATCATTCTCTTCCGTACTTCATGAACACTATATGGGTAATTTTTTTCTGATATATAAAATTACGTCTTTAATTTTTTGTGGACGAACTACCAATTTTTCGACAGATTCTCATAATGAGTCAGATGTTTGACTCTCAGTGCATAGTTATTTATCTATGTGTTTGACAGCGCTCACACTGCTCTACGTCGTACTCGTGAGCGTTCTAAGCACAGGATGATGACGTCATGGATGACGTCATATAAATTTTGTGTGCAGCTGTCAGTGCATTTTGGAATGACTTTATGCACACTCTCTGTGCTCAAAGCTCAATTTGAAACACATCCATAATGGTCCAGCTACACTCGTACGTCAATCCGATGAGAGATAAGAAGCGACAATAGAACTACCAATGACCGGTTCCGAGCGCATTCGCTTTGTACTTATCTATCAGATCTGGCGACTCGCAACAGTGCCCATAGTGCTTTTAATTACGATAAATTGATTGTTTGCTATGTAGAAGGTAGTAATCTTTTCTTTAAAGTGTAGATAATAGTACTATGGCTTATATTAACTTTGTAACCTAGTATAATATTTAAGTTTGGTAACCTTGTTTGTAGCATTCTTATTAAATCAAACGGGGCTTGATCGCGAGAAAAACATTTTGGTAATTTATTTACCTCGACGTTTCGACCAAGTTGCATTGGTCATAACAATGTGTTCGAATCGCGAAAGTCTAAAAATTACAATTGTTTGAAGCAGATGTTTTTTGCATTTTTAGGCTTTAGATTTTGTTTTACTATTTTTTAAGTAATATTGTAATAATTATTAGACAAACCTACTCTAGGTTTTTGAGCATTTTTAGCTTAAGTTAAATAATGTAAAAACTGAATAAATGAAAAAAAAATAGCTTTTAATAAACAGAAGCCTTAGAGTTTCTTTTTGAAATAAAACAATACTTATAGAAATGACCTTACTATTTTATTCTACGTATATTTTGGGAGTCGTCACTCATCTGGCGATCATCATCAGCAATGTTTGCTATGTATGAGACCAAACAATAGCGCCTTCAGTAATTCAATAGCAACACACTTTCTTGTGTTATTTTAGTTTAGTAAGTCAGGAGTGTGATACGTTGTGTAGTACTTAATATTTGTTTTTGAAAAACAGAAGTGCGTGCGTTAATAAGATTTTGGACCGAGTTTATTTCATATTAGTCATATGCTATAGATATATAATATTAATATATTAATTGAGCACGTAAGCATTTGTTTTTTATAGATAATTATGACACTCAGTCAATGTGTTATGTATAATACATAACATTCATAGTATGTAGTTGAAAAGCATTTGGCCATTATATCACTTGATGTTCAGTGACGATATGATTGATAGTTTTGGTATTTTTTCACTAGTTATTTTGAAACAAATTATAAAGTGTACTGTGGAATCTAGACCGGCAGGCCTTAGATGATAAAGAATACTACAAGAACTTACTAAAATATGTATGCTCATTTAATGTTTTTTTCGTTATTAGTTCTAAAGTTTACTACAAGTAATTAAATTTTCTTTTTTCAGAGTGGGGCGTCAAGTACGAGACGGGCGAGGCTAGCGAGCCGGAGGCCGGTCGCATGCGTCCCGAGGACTATCGGCTCGTGTTCCTCAGCTCAGACTCGTCGTGCCGCGAGGATACGGAGGACTCCTCGTCCACGGCCTCGTCCGCCGCGCCGCCCGCGCCCGACGACTGCGACTGGGACTACTTCGAGCCGGGCGCGGCGGCGCCGCAACCCTCTCCTCCACCGATCAAGCCCGCTCCACCGCCTTGCCCAAAAAAGTGCTCCTGCGGCGCTGAACCTCGCATAGTCGCCGTACCGGTCCCCGTTCCGGTTCCAGTACCGGCCGCCCTCTGGCCAGCGCTGCTAGCGTTCCCGCAAACACCGCCCCCACCACACTGGAACACCTACCCCGGCTTCCCGCCCCTAGATGCGGCGGCGCTCGCTCGACTCACCACGGCGGCAGCCGTCGCCGTCACCGCAGCCGCCACCGCCACCGCTTCCGTGTCCGCTGCCAATAAACTCGAGATGACCACCTTTAAAACCGATAAGGCGATCCAATCCGAGTCGTCGGCGCCGGAGCCCCGCGATAACGATAACGATAACAATATGGAACTGCCGATCGAGCAGTCGCAAGCTTCAGTCGGTATCGAAGCGATAGCGGAGGAGGACCGCCTGTCAGTGTCGTCGGATCGAGTGGATGCCATGCCGGAACACCTCGATGCAGAGAAAGCGTTTCCCTCGTCCAATGAGTCCGGGGAATCGAGTGGTTCAGAGGGAGGCGTTGCGCGGCGTAGTTATGACTTCACAAGCGGCGCGCCCGAGGAACCCGCCACGTCAGATGAGGACTCCGAAGACTCGGGCGGCGGGGGAGGGGGTCGGTTCTCGCGCGTTTTTGTCGTCAATCCTGCCGATTCCTCGTCTGACCTAGAAGACAACGCCGACAGTAGCGGTATCGACTGTGACGATTCTTATGACAGGAAATCTGACAGTTTAGAAATAAATCCAGTGGACGCAGCGATGCAAAATGACATAAATATCGTCGCCGAATCAAACGACGAGCCGTCGCCGTCGCAAAACAATCGAGATCCGAGCATTGTTCTATTGGACTCGATTAATTTCACCGAGGAATATCCCGTCATTAGATATTCAAACAACAGTGATGAAGGCTGCAGCTATAGTTCGGGGACGCGTTCGGAATTTGTTGACTTTTGTGACACGAATATGCTTCAAAGCGAAACGTGCGAGACGTTCAACAGTTTTATAGCAACGTGCAGCTCGAGTAGTGACGATTTAGATAACACGAATAACAGCGATAGTGCTAATTATCGATACCGAAGCGTATCAGAAAACACCGACGACGATTCATCACTCAATATATCTAACACCGAGAGCGATATGAAAGTAAAAGTCACGGTGGAGCTACCTAACGAGATGTCTAACAACGATAGTTCAACTTCAACAACCGGAATTCCACCGGAATCGTTAATTAGATTAGCACCTTCTCCCGAACCCAGCCAGACCAGTACGTATTCGTTGCACTCTGAAAAAATTGACATATTTAAAGGAATAGAACGGACGCTCAGTGAACTATTGAAAAAAGAATTATTGGAAGATCAAGGGGAGGAGAAAATGCACGACGGCGGGCCGGCTAACAGTTCGCCGGAGGGGGGCGCGTGCGCACCTGCCGCTGGCGAGAGCGCAGTTTGCCGCTCGCGTACGGCTCGCACGGACGGGTCCGCGCGCTTCACGAGCCGCGTTATGATAACGCACGAGCGCGTCTCCGTCGTCACGTCGGACACGACGCGCGTCATGCGCGACATCACAGTGCACCACACCAACTCGCAGAACGAGCTGGAGCCCCAAACTGTCGCGCAAACGACCGAACCCGACGAACGATTATCCGACGACGAAACGGCGCAGCCTTCGGGTGGAGTGACTGTCGTTAGCAATGCCGACACTCTCTCGGCGGTTGTGTGCCTCGAGGAGGGGCTCGCAGACGACGACTCGTGGGTCGAGGACGTCAGCCACGACGAGGACGAGGCCACCTCGCCTTCCGACTCCGACTCGGGAGACGAAGCCTCGTTGCCGACGAGGGGTGAGGACTTCGCCTACTGTCGGCGTTCCATAGACTTCACTCTGCATACGATCGTCGAAGAGAGTTGCGAAGAAAGCGAAACGGAGCATACGACGAAAAAACCGCGACCTATATCGGCGACAGAGTTGGAAAAATACTTTTTCTTTGGCTTGGGTGACGGCAGAAACGACCACGACGATGAGGAGGCGGTATCGGAAACGTCGAGTGTGTGTAGTGAAGGTGGTGAATCTATCCCTGATAGTGAACAGCCTAAGCGAAGTGGTGATAGTGATGAACTCGTCTCCTCGCGGTTGGAGAAATATTTCTTATCCGGGTTTATGGGTTTCAATCAGGAACGACGAGATTCCGATGGCTCAGGTAGTGTAGGCAGTGACAGTGAAGGGCGACAGAGTCCGGAACAGCGTAGAAAGAGATTAGTTCGAGCTCGAGGCACACCACGATCACATTCCAACTCTTTAGACAATTTATTAGCTGGGGATGAACCGACTCAAGATACTCAAGAAGTTTCCGATGCTTCGAGTACCGAAACCGAGGACAGACATGACTCATCCGAAAGGTTGGATCTTCAAGGTGAGAACAAGAGGAAAAAAAACAAAAAGACACGTGGCTCGCCGGCCGACGAGAGGCGCCAGTCAGCTGAGTTCAATGAAGAAGCCCGCGATGACACGAGGTCTGTTTCAGAAGGCGAGGACGGCCGATTATCGCCTCGGCCCGAGTTCCCGCCTCTTGGATCCGAATTATCTGAATCTAAAAAACAAACCAGTAGAGATAGCGGATTTGTAGGCAGCTGTGACGACTTACTACGAAACGGCGATTCGAGTAATGATTTCAGATCTCACGAACCTAAAACCGAATTAGAAGAAATCACCGAAGAAATCAGGCCAGACATTGAAGAGCGCGTCGAAGGCTCTCCGTCATCGCGGCCGTCGCAAAGTCCTCTCAGCCGTAAAGACAGCTTTAATAACTGGTCGTCAGACGAGGAAACAAATCTAATGATGACAAAAATGCGTCAATTTTTCAAGCAAATGGTCAACACAACAAACATTAAAACGTCCACACCCACCTCATCAAACTCTGAAAGTCCGCGCCCACCGAAACCACCCCAACTATTATACTTCGAGAGCGAACTAACCAGGCTAATGAAAACCGTGCCAGGCATTCGCGACGAAGAAGTCCGCGAGATAGTCGAGTACTTATCCAGTGAAGATACGTGGAGCGATTCGTACGATTCCTCGGATTACGCCGGCTCCGATTTAGAGGGAACGACGAACAGATCCGCCTTAAGGAAACAAATATCTGAGAGCTGCCGTGAGATAATCAATAAATTCGATAACGGATGCAATGACGCGGGCTCGCTGGAGCGCGACGCAGCCGGAGCGTATCGAAGACTGGCGGCGACGCTGGGCCGGGCGGGAGAAGGGTCGCCTCCTTTATTTGGCAAGGTGATGAGGCACATCGGCGGGAGACTAGTAGCGCTGATGCATGAGGTTTCAGGTGGTACATCACCTACTACGGACGATGATAGTGCGTCGGAGCCGGGCGCGTTGGCTCGAAGTCGATCTCATGATATTTTGGAAGCGGCGGCGAGTAGGGGAAGTGTTGCCAGTGATTGTGAAAGGTTCTCGTGGCGGGGTAGTTTTGAATCAGCGCTGCTGGCAGCGGATTCGCGAGGGACCCTGGGCGGTGGAGTCGAGGCCAGGAGGTCTCCGGCGGGCGTGGAACTGGCGGCGCAGCGATCGCATTCGAGGAGTTGTGGGGCTATCAGTGGCAGTGAAGACAGATTATGGCGAGGCCGGAGAAGAGCATCAGCACCGGACGCAGAAGTAAGCGAATTCTTTCATAAAATCTTTACAATTTTCTATTTTTTCACACATTCATTATAGAAAATAGGAAACATTTTTATTGACAAATAGTTCACAAGTCATTTACATAACGTCTTTAGGATTTTTATAATCCCTTCTCCCATATAAGATTAACTTATATGTTTTTATGGATTTGATAAGTTACAGTTTTTATTATTAAGTATTTTTATCTCATACATTTCATGCAAATAAAAAGTAATGTGGCAAACCTTATTTAAATAAAACCTAGGCCAAATATAAAACAAATAAACTGTAACAGTCAATAATACCATACAAAGTTGACAAAAGCATTTACGCAATACCACTGCAACCTAACAATTACAAAACCAGCACAGCTTGAACTCTCATAGTACCCGAATGGCCTAACAACGTTACTAAAAAGTTATTTCACAAGTGTCAATGTCACGCACCTCGTAACAAGTTACGTTCACGTGGTCTAAAATGGTATTCAGTATCGACAAATACGATATGAATTGTTATATAGGTACAAATATACGAGAGCTTGTAAACAAACATAAAGCATTGCACACACTAGCACACATATCATCTAGCCTTAACAACACTGTTTTCTATTAGTATAATAAACTAGAACGAACTGTAGTAACCCGAGCCTTACGAAACAAACAGTGCGGTCAGGCCAATGACCTTGAGAGTGAGCATTGTAAGTCTACCGTGATTCCATCTTTGAACACATCGTCACTGACCATTAAATAAGAATAAGAAACTTTATTGGCCTTATAACAATTAGATCGTAATAAAGGCTAAAAAGAAAAACAAATATCCAACAGAAACACTGGTAGCCATAACTACCTAGCTATACATACATTACAACTTGTTTAATCCCGAAGTAATTAATCAACTAAGACAAACCAAATTGGCTGTATTTATAGAATCAACTATTCCGCGATTTCACCCGCAAAGTTTTCCCGTTAACGCAGCTATCCCTCGCGAACTTAAAACTTTTCAGTGATAAAAAGTAGCTCAAGTGCTATACAGCCCATAATCTATCTCTGTGTCAAATTGTATCGAAATCCGTTCAGCCGTTCTGACGTGAAAAAGTAAACATCCGTACATTAATTCTCGCAAACTGTCGCGTTTAAGTCCAACAAGTGAACTTACTGCTTTGAATAATGCAAAAGGTAATTTAATTATGCCCATTTAATTCACCTTCAATATTTATTTACCATATTTTTGACAATATTTATTTGCATTTAAAAAACTACACAAAATTATAAATAATTGCACGACCCCAAAAAACTTGTAAAGCAAATTGTCAAACTATTTCCTTTTAATTACTTACCAATAATCTTAAGATAAATAATATCCTTATTCTTGTAAACCTTGATAAACACCGCTCTTAAACCTTAGACCATCGCAGGCAAAACATTTCTTTGAAAAGCTTTATCTTAGTTATTCGAGTTGCCGCATTAAGGTTACATTATAATAAAATCACGGTTACGTAACATTAGCAAAACAAGTGATTAATCAAGTCCTACCTTTCCAACCTGTCTGCTTGCTTACAACACCAATCTCATGTCACTGTCAAAGTAACATTAATAGGTACAAGAAATCACAAAAAAGCGTAACTTTTGTCACAATTTATATTTACGGACTACCAAAGATTTATATACGAGTATATTATATCTAGTGTAGTTAATTGTTTTGCCCTTAGTTTTTGAGTAAATTGTTCATAACTTATGCTTTTTTGGCTGTTAGTTATTGTTTACCTAAAAGAATATGTAAATTTTAAATAACAATATTCTTCATAAATAATTAATATTTGCATTGCACGGGTGTATTCAGCCGTTTCGTGTATTAAGCTGAATACACGTCTTCGACAAGTTATTACCACTTTTGAGTGTTGAAGTCGGTCTTACTGTTTGTTTTTTTTAAATATCATTTACTTTATGGGCAGTTCATTTTAATACATACACAGCAAGTTTCAAACACATCGAAAGCCTGCGTTTTGGAACTCTGGGGTGCGAAAATTTATCACTCCTAAATTATACTAACCTTCTTCTTGGATCTTGGATCTTGGGTCTTGGTTGTTTGTGTGCTGTGATTGTGTGTGTCCATGCCTCCCGCGATACAGGGAATCTTAGTGCGGGGGTCTGAGTGTAAGAAAAACAATAAAAAAAAACCCCTTTGGCGTGTACGAGTTAAAAAGTAATTTCGTTTTTATAGAAAACTAGCGGTCCGCTCCGCTGATCACGGGCAAAAAATTGAATATTAAAAATTATAAGGATCGCTCGATTTTTTGAAAATGTAATATGTTAATTGTTACTCAGGGTGAATGTAGCTTTCCAATGGTGAAAGAATTTTTAAAATCGGTCCTGTACTTTTTGAGCCAATTCGTTGCAAACATACTTACATACAAATCTTTCCTCTTTATAATATTAGTATAGATCAACACATTCTGTTTATCCTTAGCAAGCTACTTTTCACTACTTTACATGATTAAATAACAAAGTAGTGTGGAAATAATATTTTTTTATAATTCTGTTCACGTTTGTAAAGAACAAGATATGAGTTTTTTTATAGTTTGCTTGCAGTAGACATTTCATAATTTTACTTTCACCTAATAATACAAAGACATCAAAATAAAAAAATCTAAAAAAGTACTTACACCAGTTTTGTATCGAAAGTTATCAGCTGTTAGTTACGTAAGAAAATAATTTTGAAGTCATTTTAGTTACCTCATAGCGATTATGATTGCCATATTTGCGAAACGAGAGCGGATTCTGCCAATATTTGCATAACAATCATGTCGGTATGTCCGTTCATTGAAAATGTCTATAATTGCTCCATGGCTAAGTTGTCATTTTTTTTAAAATGTACACTTGATAATTGAGATTTGTTTCCGAGACCGTGAGTGGCTCTATAAGTATGGGGCTTATATTCAAAGTCGCCCTACAAGCTAGACGGTAGCCGTGGCGCAGTGGTCATTGACATGACTTCTGTGTCTCCTGGACCCTGGGTTCGAATCCCGGCAGGGGCAAACATTTGTGCGATGAGTGTAGATGTTATTCCCGGGTCTTGGGTGTATGGGTGCTGTGATTGTATGTGTCCACTGTCCACGCTCCCGCGACACAAGCCTAGGGGTCTGAGAGTGATAAAAAAAAGCTATGTTCAAGGTTTCTTCACGGAATAGAATCAAAAACGTTACTATAACGAGTTTTTGGTGATTTAAAATGGCAGGGGCAGGCTTTAATTGTTAACCCGATTTTGAGGAATTTTGGTAAAAATATATGACCTTGAAGACTGTTACACGTTGTTTATAATATGGTATGAAACTTCTAGTCACTTCTCTACTAATGGGAGCGAAGCCGCAGTCAAAGTGATTTTTTTAACCACATGTAACATTATGGTAAATACTCGACCGAAGTAAACCATTGTCGCAGACCATCAAGTGGTGTAGTGTTCAAATCTTACTATCCTAAGGACAATAGTTAAGTTTATGTACCATCATACACACGCAAATAAATCAATTTGTCTTTTAACATAGCTGTGGGTCATTGACCAAACCTTTGGCAAAAATATTATATATATTATAATTTGATAAAGGTATATGAATATAGTCATTATAAAATCTGTTCGCCAGTCAGCTATATAAAATAGTATATTTGATTGAAGTCGTCAGTCAGTCAAATAATAAAATCAATCAATCAATCAAATTTATATTTCAGATTATAATAAATCCATCGTGGGTTTTTCAATTCACATTACTATATAAAAATAAAAATTACACAGAATTAAATAAAATTTAACAAAATTAAGTCAAGTAGGTAGTACAAATTAGTCAAAATCACATTAATCCATTGTGTACTATAAAACATATTATATAGTGTTAGATAGTTTATAAAGAAATCTCTATAAACTGATATTCACAATGTCCTTACAGTCGGAAGAAGAGCAACGCGCCGGGTCGCTGCCTCGTCTTCCATCGGTGACGGGTCCGAGTACGGCCCCCGCTGGGCCGGTGAAATCGGCCCGGTACCGGGCTCCTGGGTTCAGGACGGCCACCCGGGCCGCGTCGGCGCCAGGCCTTCATGTTCCAAGGAGAAGGAGGCCCGCGCCGACCGCGACACAGCAAACGCCACCCGCTGCGCCTGCATCCGCACCCAGCTTACAAGGTGAGTACCATTATCTTTATCTGTTTTTGATGTCGTTTCATTTATTTATGTATAACGTGCCATGGCACAACGGAAGAGATAACTCGACTTGCAATAATTATCCCCCATGGGGACAATTATTGCAAGTCGAGTTATCTCTTCCGTTGTAGCAAGCCCAAAAAACACGGAAAGACTCCAAAAAGTTTCAATTGGCAATGCAGGCAGCTTCCTGAAACAAAAAATGAGTACCTACTTATGTTTGTCTTTCTCACCTGTTGATCTAGTAATTCTATCTTTATGTAAAACTAGCGGTCCGCCCCGTCTTCGCACGGGTAAAAGATTTCAAAGTTACAAATATTAATAATCCCTATTTTTTGATAATATAATATTATACCATATGTCACCCGGGGATAGTGTAGCTTCCCAACACTGAAAGAATTTTTCAAATCGGTTCAATAGTTTCGGTGCCTATTCAATGCAAACAAACAATCAAATCTTTCCTCTTTATAATATTAGTACAGGTAATATTGGTTATACATTAAGAGCATAATAAATAAAGTTTAGTGCACAATATCAGTTGTAAATGTGGAAACATATGAAGAAAAACTAAACGTATAATAACTAATTCTTGTCAACCTGGCTAAGTTCCTAACTTTCTAAGTCCATGGTATAAGAAACATCTCGAATCAAGAATTAAAACAGATTCGTTACCTAATAATATTTAATCGAAGCATACAAAAAGAAGATTCTTTTTTCTATCTTCGAATATTGTCCGATTTCGGTTTTTTTTTTGACGTGATAACGTTATATAAATTGATGAATACCAGCAACACTCATGAAAACCTGAGTTTTGTATTACATAAAATAATCAAAGTCAAAGTCAGTCAAAGTCAAAGTCATAAATGATTATGACGTTATCACGTAAATCTATCGTCCGTAAACCGACTTTACAGGCAACCAATTTTTTATTTCATATAATCTAAACATCATTTTCTACGCCTGTGCGTCTAATTTTTCCAGATTTTTACATCACTTTAAAATTACAAGCATCACAACCAGTCAATTTTTGCGCTGACTGTGTGGTTATTTATTTTTTTTTTTATTGGGAGTAGGCAGGCGTTTGACCACTATCTCACCTGATGTTAAGTGATGATGCGGTCTACAATGGAGCACGCCTGCCTAGAAGATACCTATTCACTCGTGACTTGAAGATACCCAGGTCGTATTTTTTCGGAAATACAGGGTTAGGCAATGAGTTCCATTCGTTAGCTGTACGCACTAAGAATGTGGAAGCAAAACGCTTCGTGCGACAAGTTGGAACGTCCACCATGTATGGATGTCGCATTGCCGTCCGTCTGGTCGTCCTAAGAATATTATATCCTAATCCTAAGTCGTGGTTATTTAAAGTCAATATTTTACAAAAACCATGAACTTTTTTGAAATAAATAAAACATTTATGCCAAAAATACATCATGCTCAAGCGATTGACACCAATAACAACATTTATGTTACAATTTAGAGAGGAAAAGAGGTTTGACCTGGAACGTAAATTCTATAAAAAAAATGGTTGCATAGGGGGTTGGTAGTAACGCTGAGATACCAAAACGTTTGCATGATACCTGTGATGTTTGTGCATTCTATCCACTTCATTACGACGACTGCAGGCGCCCGCGCCGCGCGCGTCGTCTTGCTATGGTTATGGTAACAATACACAATTCTAGCGTCACCTATACTATCTCATTGTAAAATATATTATGTAAGTACCTACAGATTATTATATATTGTTGTCCAGAGGTTGGTATCGTGGTAGCTGTAACACAGGGAATCCTAGTACAGCTACCAACGACCATCCTAGGTCTATATATGGGTAACTTACTATTACTAAACTTTGTAATTAGGATAATATCTATTAGTAATAATTCTTGATGAATACATTATTTGAATTTATTTGAATACCCACAACGCGAAAACAGTGTTTAGTATAGAATCCTCATAAGAGTAGTAACACTCTATGTGAGGGTTCGCCCGGGGAAGTACCGCCGCCATCTATCTGTTTCTACCGGCAGGTAGTAGTGTTCGCATTACTGTGTTCCTTTTTTAAGGGTATGGTGTCCGGTGATTTTGTTTTTCTTTTTTTTTAATCTGTATAGATCTAGCGTTTGACCACTACTTACTTGATGGTCAGTGGCGATGTGGTCGAAAATGTTATCACGTTAGATCTAGAATGCTCACTGGCTCTCAAGGACTGCTGCCTGAACACACTATGTGTTTGGTGACAGTTTTTCAAACTTGACGGTGGTAGCTAGCCAGGCATTCGAAAGTACCCTACCACCATGCTGGGAATTTGATAACGGTGTTACCTTCACCGGATAACAATTCCAGGTATATGATATATGCGCCCGTCACCCTGAGACATAAAGTTGGTAATTCACCAACTTTATGTCTCAGGGTGACGGGCGCGGTGCAGTTCTTTGCAAATTGTATCTGTCTTTAGGCCGAGGTTTTACTTGTTCCGTCTCATTATCTCATAAAAAAAATTGGTTGTCTGTAAAGTCGGTTTACGGACGATAGATTTACGTGATAACGTCATAATCATTTATGACTTTGACTGACTTTGATTTTGACTTTGACTTTGACTTTGATTATTTTATGTAATACAAAACTCAGGTGGAACGTTAGGTACGCGGAACGTTACTATTTTTCATGAGTGTCGCTGGTATTTATCAATTTATAAAACGTTATCACGTCAAAAACTAACCAGTATTATTTTTTATTAACGACAGTAAATTCTCGCTTTAGATCCAAAGCATTATGAATTATAACTAGAATAGTATCATGTTTTGTCTTGGAACAATTCAATATTTGCAGTAGACATTCATTAAATTCAAACACACGACTGTAATGAAGTTATAAAACATCCATTGTTTTAAAAAAGTCTTTACATACCGCCCGTGAACGTGGCTAAGTCCGTAGAAAATGAGAGACAAAGAAAGTTCAATTATAATATAATCACAGTTGGAATTACACTTTCGCACGCATAATCTCCAAACAGAATCTATTACAGCACGGTTGTGTGTAACCTCTCGTAGAGAATGTGGTGACGTCACAGCCATAACATGAGAAGTATGGCAAAATGTCAGATAAAAATGACCCATAATGCGCAATGATTATGATAATTTTTAACCGACTTCAAAAAAAGAGGAGGGTCTTAATTTGACCCGTATGTTTTTTTTAAATTTTATTTGTGTTTGTTACCGCATAACTTCCGACTGGGTGAACCGATTTTGATCATTTTTATTTGAAAGCTAGTGCTTCCCGTGTGGTCCAATTTCATCAAAATCGGACGAGCACTTTTTGAGTTACAAATCAAAAACTGAAAATGCGTGCTTATACTACACGATATTATAGTAGCGGGTGAAGACATCGGTTAGCATACCTACACCACAATGAGAATTGATCCCATGAGTAACAAAGGTCACTAAAATGAATAAAAAAAAAAAATTTTACCTAAAAATGGAACCGACTTTAACACTCAAAAGTATGACATGACTTGTCGAAGTGTTTTTCTCGCGATCAAGCCCCGATTGATTTATTAACAACATCTTGGCTTTGTCTCTATTTTAGACAGCATCATATTGATGGAATAAATATACTGTCGAGAATATGCCCCCTAATCAATGATATTATATGTTTATATGAGGTAGATGTCGCACAAGCGCGCGGAAACTGAGGCGGCAAAATTAACTCAATTGTAGTAATTTTCATTACGACGCGTATTTCAAGCGCAAGTATAAACATATAGCTATCCTTTTCTATATTATTTGTACCATATTATCTGTCGCAGTAAGCATGTTTATGTCGTAAACGTACAAAATCTAAGCACCGCGCAGTAAGAATATACGTCATCTTTAGTAAAACATAATTGCCCCCTAATGGTAATATGAAATTCAAAACAATAAAAAGGTCTTCACAGTTTATTTTCAAAACAATATTAAGTAAGACGTATTGTTTGTATGGCTGTCATTTTCGCACACAACATGGCACCTTGAGACAATTTGCCGCTTGTTTCACTTTCGAAAGGTCATATGTAACTTGTCGTTTTTCCGCCTATATAGCTAGTTGATCATCTTGCAGAAGTGTTTTTATTATTGACTATCTTTTGCTCGCGGCTGAACTGTAGTTATATAATTTTTGAACTTCAAAATTCACATGGTATAATAATATTAAAACTCACGTTCATAATTACTTTACACTGTTTTTTACGGGTATAACGTGGTACTTACGCGTAGTCCATATCACGATCGACAACGCACACCCAGTGCGAGATGGGACGTTACGACTAACGCACCGCACTCAAGATCCTGATGAAGGCTTCCGGAAGAAGACGAAACAATTGTCGATCGTGATATCGACTACGCGTAAGTACCACGTTATACCCTTCACATGGTATATTTGTATTACACTAATATTAGACAAGTGCGCATTATTAAGTCAAAAACATTTTCCTAATAATAAATTAACGAACATAAATTACATGCTAAGATGCACGCTAACCACTTTAGTTTCTAAACTAAAACATAGTCTTTAAACATAAGACTAATAACATAGTAAATAATATTAAACTCCTAACATTTCCATAGTGTTCTTTGAAGCATTTTAGTGCATACTTCGTACTCATGTAATTTAAAAATCAGCAATGGATTTGTAACCGTCACGTTTCGCTTCGCCACGGAGTTTCCCTTTTGTCACAGTGTTTAGCGATAGCACGCCAACCGAACACATAATAGGTACATATATACCCACAAGAGCTTAAAAAAAATTACACGTAGTTTATTTTTGTCATGTAACCAGAACTGGCCAACGTAACTGACGCTAAACTGGTCACCGGTCCGACCACACGAGTCAACTATACACACTTGTAGCTTGCAGCTTACCTACGTAACATATGTACAAGGTGCGCCCGCGGTTTTACCCGCTTGGACTACGGTTTTCTCGCTACCTCAATTATCCCACGGGAACAATACTTTTTGCGGGAGAAAAAGTAGCCTATGTATTATTCCAGGGTACCTATAAGCATTATTCTCCCCCTATATGGGAGACGCATATGTCCAGTAGTGGATGTCCAATTGCTGAGACGAAGAAGAAGATAAGCATTATTACAATAACCATGCATATCCGATCAGCCGTTTCAGAGTGAATGACTAAAAAATATACAAACAATAAACGACAGACAAACTTACGCCTTTATGATATTAGTGTGATTTTAATCACACTAATATCATACTGACTGCACTGAGATATAATCTTTTCGAAGCGCAAAATCGTGTGGTGCAAGTTACGGTAGAGATCATTGCCGGTAATAATAATTGCTACTGGTTTCTGTGGCGGGTAGATACGAAATACTGATGCTGGAAGCGCTCGCAGCTTATGGCTCTCTTACATATAGTAAATGCAAGTGGCTTTCGGTTGTATACGCAGGGTGTTATATATGTGACTGGTACATATGATAGTATTGATTATTGTTGTGTTTAATATATTTTAGATCTACCCTCACTTCTTATAATATGTGATCACTTACTTACTGTGTTGCCTACCCACCTAATATGAGTTGTTCTATTCATTCGCGGCTACCTAGCCCAATACATTGATTAAACATATTTCGTTTTTTATTGAAGACATAACACATGGCAAGACTTTTTTTTTAACTTATTATAAGCTTGCGTTTTACAACTGTCTCACCTGACGTTAAGTGATGACGTAGCACGCAATCTTTTTCACTCGTCACTTGAAGAATCACAGACTCGGACAACGAGTTCCATTCCTTGTCACAGTCATGACAAACGTTGTCACAGGTTACGTACAAAACCAGTAACGTTAATCTTAGACTTCTGTAGAAACGTAACATATGTTTGTTATATCGATTGTATTTTTTTTTTAGATTAGCTATCGATATGAACTGATGACGAAAACACGGCGTAATTATTCCGTTTCTAAAAGAAACAAAAAATACCAGAGAATGGAACCGACTTCAACACTCAAAAGTATGAAATAACTTGTTGAAGTCGGTACCATGATAGTTCAAAAGTAACTATTATCAAAATATCGTAAGCATGGTACCGACTTCGACAAGTTATTTCAGACTTTTGAGTGTTGAAGTCGGTTCCATTTTTTGGATACATTTTTTTTTTCACCCTCTTCAGTGACCTTTGCTACTCACGGGATCAATTGTCATTGTGTATGTTGACCGATTTCTCCATCCGCAACTATAATGTCATCGACGTATGCGTAGCACTTTTCAGTTATTGGAGTGTAACTCACAAACCGCTTGACCTATTTTAATGAAATTTAAATGAGACCACACGGGAAGCACCAGCTTTCAAATAAAAACGATCAAAATCTGTTTACCCAGTCGAAAGTTCTGAGGTAATAAACATTAAAAAAAACCATACGGGTCGAATTGAGGACCTCCTCCTTTTTTGAAATCGTTTAAAAATAAACGTAACCTTACTGCGGTGCCACTAGCCTAATTTTCAACAAACGTTAATTATTCTTTGACGAGTATAAGAAGAGATATAAAACTATAATATTAATATATTAATACTATATTTGGTTGCCTGGAAGAAATTGCTTTAAGCAATAAGGCCGCCCTTTGTATCACTGTATCTATATTTGTTTGTTTTCTTGATGTGTGTAGTTTTTAAATAGTGTGCAAATAAAGAGTTTTCTATCTATCTATCTATAATAATTAATCCATCTCATTTACGAATCTGAATCGATCAAAACATTACCGCGCATCGTCCGTAATGCAAACAGAAGAATGTACAAGCGTCACGAACTCAGCAAATGTTGTAAACAAACAGTTAGGCCCACTTTCGAGCTGGCCATGTGATATACCGTGACGGATAACAAACTGCTGGTCTCGTTTTGTGACTTGTTCTTACTAACATTATTGGACGTAGAGAGAAGATACGTACATTAACAACAGGAAATTGAGGAAAAGTAGACTTTGGAAAGCGAATAGTGCGATTATCAAGCCATAAATCATTACATTTCAAACTTGATCATTGCTATTTTCAATTTGCAAATATTTCCATTTAATAATGAGTGTACGCCTTTTGTCCTCAATTTTTGTATTGTTTCCTTTTGTGTTTTTTTCTGTGTTTTTGTGTATTTATTTAGGTGGCAATACTGTAGTTGTGAGACAATAAAATATAGTTTGATTTGATGATCGGAATCCTCTAACACAGGTATTTCCATACTTAAAAGAGGGTCCCAAACCAATTAAATGTAAATTAAATTAAGTTAACTGAATAAATGATTTGTATTTGATTTAATTTCATGTGCATATTACTTATTCCTCATTTTTGACGTGATAACGTTTTATAAATTGATGAATGCCAAAATGAAAAATAGTAACGGTAACATTCCTGTAACGTTCCACCTAAGTTTTATCTAGATCTAGATAATATAATCAAAGTCAAAGTCAAGGTCAAAGTCAAGGTCAAGGTCAAGGTCAAGGTCAAAGTAAAAGTCAAAGTAAAAGTCAAAGTAAAAGTCAAAGTAAAAGTCAAAGTCAAATTCAAAGTCAGTCAAAGTCAAAGTCAGTCAAAGTCAAAGTCAAAGTAAGTCAAAAGTCAAAGTAAAAGTCAAAAGTCAAAAGTCAAAAGTTAAAAGTTAAAAGTCAAAAGTTAAAAGTCAAAAGTCAAAAGTCAAGTCAAAAGTCAAAAGTCGAAAGTCGAATGTCGAAAGTCGAAAGTCGAATGTCGAATGTCGAAAGTCGAAAGTCAAATGTCAAACAGTCAAACAGTCAAACAGTCAAACAGTCAATTGTCAATGTCATACATGAATATGTCGTTATCACGTAAATCTATCGTCCGTAAACCGACTTTACAGACAACCAATTTTTTTTAAATATAACTCGTGTCTTCGCTGTGAGGGGTGTGAATAGTCTTTAAAATGTTTGGTCAATAGTGCTCAGAGTTTGAGACGAGTCTTACCTACTTTACTCATATTTATTAGTAGATTATTTATAATGCTACGTGTAATTATTTTAAATTAAAATAATATCGTCTGAGTTATAAAAAAATGTGAAGTGTGCAGAAGTAAATGAACCTTATAACCTTATCATTATTAAGGTAATAAGAAGGGTTCATACCTTTCTTAGTATTTTAATATGATTATTTAATTTTATTTGTTTTACCAAACTGGTTTACACAATGAACCTGCTTGTAAATATTAAGACATCATAATCCTACTAATATTATAAACGCGAAAGTTTGTGTGGATGTTTGTTACTCTTTCACGCTCAAAAAGCTGGACGGATTTGGATGAAATTTGGTATGGAGATACCTCAGGACCCGGAAAAACATATAGGCTACTTTTCACCATCATCAATCATCACCATGCGGGTGAAACCGCGGGGCGCAGCTAGTATATTATAAAATCGTTCTAACACAATGAGGAAGTACAAGATGTCTCTTACGTAGATCCGCTCGTCAATTAATCAATTACAATCCAATTGATTGATAGAAAGTTGTTTGATTGGACTAGTAATAGTAGTAATGTAGCTTTGTAATTAATTTATCAGCCTGCCTCGAGACGTTGACTGCTGTGTATTCTGTGATAATGGGTAGATATTATTTCACCATAAGGCACTAAAATAATTAAATAGTACCTATACAATGAACGAGGTGAGGTGAAATAAATATATAAATGAGGTGGGCAGCAGCACCTTCTGAGGATTGGAAATCATACTGCGCTCGCCAACCCGCCTGCCAAACGTGGCGAGTATTGGCAAATCCCCCCTATATGGGGGAGGCTTCTGTCCAGCAGTGGACGCACATGGCTGAGAGAACAATACAATGAACTAGCTGACCCGTGCCCACTTTGACGAGCGGTAAATGCTTTTAAATGTGATGAGAATCTTTTCATTTTCGGGTTAATATATAACTTATGAAACAGATAACGTGGCTTTCTATTGGTAAAAGAACTTTTTAAACCGATTCTGCCGATCCAGAGATTACCCCGTACAACCTCACAAACTTTCATCATCGTCATCGTCATCTCATCCATAGAACGATGACATATGCCACCCTCTTGATTTCAACAAAGACCGGTTGAAAGCGGCCCGCATCCAGCCCTTGCCTGCGATCATAGTCAGGCGTCTGTCCACCTGGTTGGTGGCCGTCCTATGCTGCGCTTGCCAGTCCGTGGTCTCAATTCGAGAACATTTCGACCCCAACGGCCGTCGGTTCTTCGAGCTATGTGCCCTGCCTACTGCCAGTTCAACTTGCTAATCCGCTGGGCTATTTCTCTTGCTTGGGCTTGTTCTTCCACGGATGTCCTCATTTCTGATTCGATCGCGAGAGACTCCAAGCATATACCTCTCTATAGCTCGCTGTGTGACTTTGAGCCTGCTCACGAGGCACACACTACGTTTCCGTTCTGTGGGTCATCTATGGAAAACACAGTGATCGCAGACCTTCGTTTTCAAGCATTGCGATATTTTGGACAAGAAGACGTCGCGGAGGTTCCCGAACGCTGCCCAGAGTTCCGGACACCGTTCAATCCGAATCCCGCACCAACGACAAACACCCATGTGAAACTTTTATATGGGCATGACAACTTTCATGGGCGATTGTGACGCTCACCACCGAGCTAGGGACATTTCCGTATCGTCACGTAACAGAAAATATAATTATCCGAACTTATTCGTAAGACGATTGTGTTGATGACATGTAAAATATACCAGAGTAAACCAGTTTCGCAACAGAAGCGGCAAACAGGTAGTTTAATGCCGCTTGTACGATACGTAAGCCATGCCACAGAATAAACAGTAGTTACTGCATCCATGGTACCTTTCAAAAACTGAGCAAACCTGTTCTGAGTTACGACTTTATCGGCACCAATCCTACTGTGGTCGGACAATACGTGACTTGAATTCTAAAACATCAGGCAGGTCTCACTGACAATGCCCGACATTCTACAATGAACTTTGACTCTTCACTAATAAGGCCCTTTAATGCAAATAAATAAAGTAAGCAGTAAGATTCTATATACAACACTGTCAGCTGACAAACATCGGACGGTCGCCGTGGCGCAGTGGTCAATGTCAGTGACATGACTTCTGTGTCTCCGGGGACCCTGGGTTCGAATCCCGGCCGGGGCAAACATTCGTGCTATGAGTGTGGATGTTTGTGTGCTGTGATTGTGCGTGTCCATGCCTCCCGCGACACAGGGTATCCTAGTGCGGGGTCTGAGTGTGGTAAAAAAATAAATAACTGTCTTACTGGAGTAAGCTAGTTAGAGTTACACAAAAAGGACCAACCTAAAATATATTTAATTTTTGAGTAGAATTTATTCATCATTGTCATCAATGCAAACTGTTTTTACTACAGAGCAAGAATAATCGATTCTCGCCTTCCCGGCTTGAGTTTTCGGTGAATGTTTTGTCACAACGATAACATAAAAGTTTTCTATTTCCTACCCGCCTAAATCAAGGTTGAAAAACTATCAACAAAAAACTGCGTTTTTAGGTAAAATAATTGTGTTCCTACAACATTCATGACTTGGTACTAGACCAATGATATATGTTTATATGAGAGATGTCGCACAAGCGCGCGGAAACTGAGGCGGCAAAATTAATCAATTGTAGTAATTTTCATTACGACGCGTAATTCAAGCGCAAGTCTAAACATATAGCTATCCTTTTCTATATTAATTGTACCGTATTATCTGTCGCAGTAAGCATGTTTATGTCGTAAAGGAACAAAATCTGAGCACCGCGCAGTATGAATATACGTCATCTTTAGTAAAACATCATTGTACTAGACCTATAATAATAAAAGAGATCTTTTATGCCGTCGTATATACCATTCTCAAAGTATCAAACCGTAGATAAGAAAGACACCGTACTAGATACGAAGCAGTAAAAATGATACAGTTTTGTAAAGCTGTGTGCGTGTGTGTTTCTATTTGAAAGGGAAAATCCCTATACTTTGAGTAATTTGTTTGTTCGGCGTCTTGTACATTATATCTATACATTTAAAAATAATGTCTTTTTACTGGTCTTGCTAAAAGATAAATAGGTACATTCTCCCCGATGATGGCTAAAACGTTAAAAAGCTACCCCTATTATATTCGAATGAAATACTGTCTTATCTATATTTTTATATCATACGACATTAAAATAATAGTAAGTATTACCTAGGAAGAGAGCGAATCCCACTAATATTCCTCCAAAACTCCATGCCGAACAAACTATAGTCAGAACTCATCACTGAATCGTTTGTGCTCTTCTTATAACGATATTTGTTGTGAATTAGATATTTTCAGTGCATCGGTCAAAAACATTAAAAGTAAATTATTTCAAATGTTGATAAGTTGATTTTCTTCTTCTTCTTTTGTTCTTTTGTTTAAATTGATTTTCTTTTGTTTAAATTATTATTCTTTAGTTTTAGAAACAACTATCATTGTGCATGCTGTGTTCGCACAGAGTAGGGCGTTCAGTAATCCATGTTCTCACTGTGTCTAAATTTTGATATGTAAATGCTGTTTCGCTCAGTTTGCGAACCTAAAAGTAAAAAAAAAAAAAAATATAAATGTGAAAGTTTGGATGGATGGATGTTTAATACTCAATCACGCCACAACTGCTGGATGGATTTGGATGAAATTTGGTATGTAGATACTTCAGGTCCCGGAATAACACATAGGCTACTTTTCATCATCATCATCAATCATAACCACGCGGGTAAAACCACGGGGCGCAGCTAGTCACACATACTCGTAATTTTTGCGATGACGCGACTTTCATACAATATGTATAGTACGGCGCCGGGCGTTTGGGACCCTTCTTTGTGGATACTAGTTAGGCATGGTTTTTAAGGCTGAATCGTGTGTGGAGATCCCTCTTTCTTTTATTCTTTGTCTGAGATATCGCTTTGTAATGTGAAGCATGAGACTTCGACATAAGGGATTCGAAGACGCAATTTACGTTGACATAACATCAATGGCCGATATTTAGTTAAAACAATTATATTTTTCCTTCACGTTCGTATGAAGTAAGTATGTAAAATATTTTTTTATGTATTTGAGATTGTGTGCAAATGCAAGCCTGTAATAATACAAGTGTATTATTAGGTATTAATAATATGTGTATTCTAGGTCTAGCGTGATAACATCTTCGACCACATCGTCAATGACCATCAAGTGATATAGTGGTCAAACGATAGATCTATACAGTATAAAAAAAAAAAAAAAAAAAATGACCTCGGCTCACAAATCTTAAAATATGTAACACTGTCTACCAAAATACTTTGAAAACAAAATAACTTATCAAAATTGGTTAATTCGTTTAGGAGCTACGTTGCTGGTGCCACTGACACACACACACACACACACTGACTGCTGCTGTCGAAAGTACCTTACCACATGCTGGGAATTTGATAGGTAGACATCGAACCAGGGTTAGTCAGTTCGGCAGCCGTCTCGGCGCTCCCACTGAGCCTTCATCGCTTCAAAATAAAATTATAATAAAAAGTTTCGCTTCTCTCAATAAACACTGAATATTGTCATTACATTACATAATTTTATTTCCTATAATTTAATGAAGGTGAATTATTGCTTTTCAAAGTTAATTAACAGATAATATAATTAAACTTATCTATACCAAGAAACGAGACAGGTACGTTTTTTACTTTTTTTTACTTTGATTGGATTTATCTACTAACCTGCCTATGTACCTATATACTACCGCTCCCCTTTGATTGTGTACTTTCTCCATTCAATGGATTCACAATTTGTAAAGTGTTACAAAATTAGAATACACGTTAAAGTAAGATCTGTGTGCTCTCCGAAAACCTGTATTCTTAATGATATCAGGATTTGGTATTTAGATATTCAAACTTATGCTGTGACCTTTATGTTGTAGCAAAGAAAATCACTCTAGAAATCACTATCTAAAAGTATCAATATATGCCTGCGAATTATCTTATCAATTGAGTGGTTCGCACGAGTGCATATGGGTACTTAAATAATATTGTTAGTAAAACCTCTTTTTGCGGAAATGCAACGGATATAAATAATACGTGTATGTATACCGTGTTGTATTGATGGTTTGTTGCTATGGTTACATAAAAAGATAAGGGTTTGTTTATATTACCGTTAAAATGGGGAGACATACTGACTTTTATGCCGCCAGGTGGCGCATCATCGCTGGTTTTTAACCGACTTCAAAAAGGAGGTTAATCAATTCGACCGTATATATATATATATATATATATATATTTTATGTGTGTTCGCGGATAACTTCGTCGTTTATGAACTGATTTTGATAATTCTTTTTTTGTTAGATAGAGTATACTTTCGTGGTGGTCCCAGTAAAATTCAAATTAAAAAAAAAAAAAATTTAAATTTAAATTCATCGAAATCGGACAAGTGGTTTTTGAGTTATACTTCAATAACTGAAAAGTGCTACGCGTATCTTGATATTATTGTCGCGGTTGAAGACATCGCAGAACACACAATGACAAATAATTGATCCCGTGAGTAGCAAAGGTCACTGAAAAGGGTGAAAAAAATATTTTTTTTTACAAAAAATGCAACCGACTTCAACACTCAAAAGTGTGAAATAACTTGTCGAAGTCGGTACCATGATCACAATATTGTGATGATAGTTACTTTTGTGTGAACTATCATGGTACCGACCTCAACGAGTTATTTCACACTTTTGAGTGTTGAAGTCGGTTGCATTTTTTGTTATGTTCTGTCAAATACGCTGTGTTTTCTATTGAAAATATTACTTTTAAACAAACATACATTCCTAATATACTTATCTTGAAAGAATTTCCATTTGTATCTATTCTATAACATATTATCATTAATCAGATAAACATCAATTTGCGTCCATATTTATTATTTACTGTTCCAGCTATATGTAGATAAGCCTAAGTATATATTATGAGTAGGTATGTACGTACCTAATCTCAATCTGATATGCTATTTGATTATATCTCCTAAAACATAATAACGAATAAATTAATGTTCATAAGTACCTATATTTATTTTTATGCGCAGTAAGTAATAACCTTCCAGGATTATATTAAATAATAGTAAAACATAACGCCTGCAAATAAATAAGAGCAGCGTTAAAAAGAGATTGAGGTAGGTATATGTACGTACTCTTTTGTTATTAGAGGAAAAAACAATAGCAGGCGCTCATGTATCTGATCAAACGTTACACTTACACATAGCTGACCTAAACGTTGTTCTGCCATATAAAATGCTAGTAACGCCCCGCGGTTTCACCCGCGTGGATTACGGTTTTCCCGCTACATCGATATTCCACGGGAATGATACATTTGACCGGAATAAAAATAGCTTTTGTACTATTCCGGAATTATAATCAATCTCAGTGCTCAGTGTCTGGTGGCTTGCCACCTATTTAATTTAAAAAGAAATAACGGGTTGCACTCCAGGAGTGCCGGCCAAAGTGAAAACTTGAACTTTAACGTTATGCATTTTGGAATGGTTAGAGAATAATTCTATAAAGTAATTTCGCATGAATCGCGACTTTACTCATCCCATTTCACTTCGTCTTAAAAAAAAGTTATCGCCAGTAAAAAAGTGCACAATGCCGCTATAGAAGTTTTCACTTCAAAAAATGTATCGTAGCCCTGAATAAGTATGTTGAGAAAACTTTTGTTACGCCAATTGTTAGGCCAAGACTTGGCTTAGGGCCAGAGGCGATCAGTTGTTCTGAAACTGACATTGGATTGACCAGTATAGCCGCATTGACTTGGGTGGATGAAGGGGAACACTCCTCATACACGTGAGAATAACCCGAGTATCAGCAGTGAGAACATAATGGGTGGAGTATGGTTAACGTGACCATACGTCCCGCTTTCAGGCAGACTGTCCCGGTGTCCCCAGCGAGGTCGACATAGCCCTGCTTTTGCAAACACTTGAAATGATTATTTAAAATGTATTTTTCCCGCTCGAAGAGACAACGCGAACTGCAACTTTGGGGGAAATAAATTCACGCCACTAATGGGGTTTAGAAAGTCGTGCTTATTTAACTAGGTATTTTGTGTTTAGTGCTTTGATTAATTTGTGTTATTCTGTCTTTTATAATAAAAATCTTGTAAAACACTAATAACTTTAAACAAAAAATATAATTCTACAAATGTCCCGCACTGGCAAAAAAAATAAATGGTCACGTTAAGTATGGTATGCTAATCTATATCCCAAGGCACTAATCGACAACTTAAACATAGAGTTCGTGGCCGCCGCCATCTTGCCGTTTCCCAACCGCAGAGATTTCACGCTCGCTGCGCGGTCAACTTTATCCGGTTACAGACCGATTGTTCTAAATACTAGTTTGATACCATTTGTTTCAAAATCCGGATATAAACAGTATGTAACTACGTTGTGTCGTTTAAATTGACATATACTATTATGTTGCTTTTATAGTTACCTGCATTGCAAATTTTTGCTGGATGATTGGATAAACCGGAAAGATAAGAGTGAAGCGAAACTATTTGCAAGTATCATTTTGCAAAATGTAGTATCCTACTAATATAGTAAAGGTGAAACTTTGTATGTATATGTGTTTGTTTGTTTTTTTTTTATTTTTTTTATTTATTTGCTAATGTATCCCTAACGTAATCAGGGGTGTGTTGTCGTTTTTATTCTAAGACATTACACGAACGACAAGAAAATTTTAGATTCAATTGGAGTAGGTGATGACAATTTTTCTTTTTTGTTGCTAACTAAATACATTCTAGTATAACTGTACTAGGTTACATACTAATTTACTGCATATTATTTTAGCATTAGACATTTAACTTTAAGCTGATTATTGCTTACTATTTCTTACTATTTCTTTTATTTATTCTTTTTACTATATTTATACAATAGTTGATAAATATTTCTCTATTCTTATTGTCTAACATTATTTCGTTTATTTTTTCTTTTGACAGTATGACATCTAATTCTCTTTCTAAGTTGAATCTTGCATATCCAAATACTGGGCAATCAATCAGCACGTGTTCTACACTCTCATGTTTGAGGGGGTCGCAGAGACACGATGGGCTCTCCTTGCACATAAAACGGTCCATATGTGTTTGTTAGTCCTTCTACGCTCAAACTGCTACATCGATTTTGATGAAATTTGCCATGGAATGGACATAGTTTTCCGTAATCCACGCGGGTCGCTACCAGTAAACTATATATGAAAGGTATTGTAGCATATTTTGCAATAACTTTGCTTAGTGAGCCTAAGGACTTAACATATGTCTCGATGACGTTACAGAGGCTCGCGGGTGTTTAGTCAGGGATCGTGTTGATTTAAAATATAACAAATACTAGTATGTATTTTACAGATGATCTGATGGCTCAAAAAAATAACTTATTAATGTTTTTTGACTTTTTAATATACTTTCTTCTGGTGTACCAGTACGTAAGGCACAGTCAAATGTTCAAGCTTTAAAATGCAGCGTCACTACAATGTTGTTAAGGGAAAGCGTGGAACTATCATATTCCATAGTAGACTTAACAAGTAGTTTTCCGGGGTCTAAAGAATTATTCCAATGCAGAATAAAAACCAAATTCATAGCTACGTACCAACAGCGATATTTTAAGGATGAAGTTCACTAGTTAAACGTCCGATTATCAATTAACCGTCAGTTAACCGGCGGTAAAAACTGTTTGACCGACGGTTAAATTGATAATCTATAATAATAATAAATTTTTTTTGCGTTCACAAAAAATACATTGTATTCAATGGATGAAATCTCCTTTTAAGTAAAAAATACTTGTCATAGGAGATTTCGCTCTTGCCCATAATCTGACGTTTTAAAGTTTGGTAAACAGCGTCCTAAGTCTTATAATAATATGCCAGTGTTACGAATGTTGCTGAGCGGAATTAAGAGTACAGTTTACTTAATTAGCATACTTCGGATTAAAGCATCTACACAAAGCCTTATGCTCGGCTGGAGAAAAACCTAACCATATACCGCTAGCTTGATGGATGAGGTCAAGATCCTTTGCGAAGAAGCGGGGTGGCGCCATTTTTGCTTCTTGGGTGCTTCGAATTTCGTTTGAGTATTTTCCTTGTAGCTATATTTTTCAAATATGTAATAAGAAGAAGAGAACTCTAGTGTTGCATGAGAATTAATTTTGTAATACTACAATTTTATTTGGAAAGATATGCTATTTTTTTACACATAATATTGAGATAATAATAGCAAGAGCTGTTTACTTCTATAATGTGATAATAGCGATTATCTACCTGTGGTGCTTTACCGTCTTTTCTGCCTACACGTCCATGAATAACGAGATTTGAATTCACTAAGTTTAAATAAGTATAATAACTATGTATATCTTCTAGGTAATTGTAATGTAACAAACCGACTAGGATTTTATATAGTAGGAGAGTAATTTTCTAGTGTTTACCACGTGAGTCCTAGTCGGTTTGTTACATTACAATTATGGAAGAAACTCGCGATAGTTTTCAGACTCAAATCTTCTAGGTACTTATAAATCTAATTATTACTACTATACAAGTAACTGGGTAATAGTTACTTTTTGACATTATCTTCTTGTGATTATAGTCAGATTTATAGAATGTGATCATAACTATTGATCACTAATCTTCCCTCTAAACTTATAATAGTTATATATCTGACTCTGACGCAATGACTGGTATGCATCAGCATTGCGATGCTGGGTGGTGCGCCACCTAGTGGCAGTATCTGTAGGTATTACTATAGTAAAAGTATTATCAGTGATTATCAATTTATAATGTAACTTCCTCTAATATTTTGAATGAAATTTTGCTATTTGATATTATTTTACGTTTTCAATTGTACACATTTAAACATGCAATGTAATAAGTACATATTAATTTATAACAATAGCATAGCGCCATCTGGTAGAAGTTGAGCGAAGCTTGTAGACTGTTGAGAGCGTTAGGGTACATCCACACGTACATAAATGTACTCTATACATACGTGACGTAAGTAATCCCTTTAGTTTGTATAGATGGCAAAGCACACAGAGAGTAGCCTTTTTCTTTATTTTTGCGTATTTTTTTAAAATATACCAGATTTCAACGGGTTGTAGACAGGTTATGTGAGATTTCCACTCATTAAAAAAACCCCGGTGTGACCTGAGTGCATGTCAGAGGACACTAGGATCTCCTACCGAACGTACCAGTGCACACAGGGCAGCCTGGGACTAGGCCAGAAATGTAATGAACGGGAGCATTCAGTACCTACAATAAATCAACAAACGAAAACAAAATATTGTACACTGTGATTATAAACATAAACACCAGTTGCACACGACGCAGACATATGAAACTCGGGAAGTATTGTTCACGGCCGTTTTTTATCGGCTCCATGTGACCAATTGTTCATTATTCCTTTATTGGCATGCCATTAAAGCTTTCACTTTACACATTATGAATCTATAATTGTAAAAAAATACTGATTGGTAATGTAATTTGTTGATTTAGTTTCATATATGCGATAGAGGAATTGACGTTCGAAATTGATGCGCGAGCGCAATCGAACAGCCGTTTAATTAAAGACGTCTTAGGGTGGTGTTCACCACAATTTAAACGTCCGATTATCAATTAACCGTCGGTCAACTGTAAGGTAAACATTTTTTTACGGTTAAATCGATAATCCGACGTTTTAAATGTTAGTGAACTCCACACTTAATAACAAATGTAAACAGTGAAAGTTAAAGGCAAATAATTATTGTAGAAATTGATTACAAAAATATTTACCACTCGAGAAGATCTGAAGATTAAGAGTAGGAACAGTATTTGATTTGTAAAAGTTTCTTACTGTAAATATTTTAAACATGTTTATATGTAGGTACTTTACTGGATGCAGCAGAATTATCTTTACTTAATTCACGCTAAAATCGTGTCAAAAAAACTGGTCGAAATCAATGATGATCATATAAACATATAATATCATTGGTCGAAATAGATAGATAAACGCTTTATTGCAACACCAACATAAGAACTTATTACTAGACAATTTTTTTATACAATGTGTAACAATGGGCGGTTTTATCGCTCACAGCGATCTTTTCCAAACAAGCCTAATATAAAAATATGATTTAATCAAAACTTTATACACTTTTCAATTCGTTCGTTCACTGAAACTAACTAATCTACTATTAAAAAGAGGAAAAATTTGTATTTATGTGTGTGTATGTTTGTAATGAATAAACACAAAAAATACTGAGCCGATTTCAAAAATTCTTTCACCATTGGAAATCTACATTCAGCCTGAGTAACATAGGCTATATTTATTGCTAGAAAATATTAGGAATCCTTACTAAAACTTAAGTAACGTAACTTAAGTACGTACACTTAAGTCCAAGGAATAAAAAAGTGCCTTAAAACGTCTTTCGTCGCATGCGCTGCGTAAACTATTGATGATAGAACAAAGTATGTTCTACAATACTCAATGTCTATAAAAAATCTCCGCGATTAACAAAAACATATAAATAAAAAAAGGTAAAAATATTAAAAAAATCTTATTCTACCCGTGCGAAGCCGGGATTGGCCGCTAGTATTTAATTTGGAAGTTCTTATATTAGCTTGAAAGGAATATTCTTATAAGCATAATATTGCCAAACTTGATATTATAAAATTTATAACACTTCGGGAGGTGTCAATTACCAAATGATGAGTAATTTACCTAAGTACCCGAATTTAATAAAACAAATCAGATTTAAAGTTAGTTTGTCGCAAACTTAATAACAAATATCTCATTTTTTAATTTTTAGCCAGTTTGTTTAAAAAAATATATACTACGTGTCCAAAAACTTGCCGAATCATCATCGTGCTTATTACTTTTTTATGTAATAGGATAGAAACAAGCAGACGGGCCGCCTGATGGTAAGAGATCACCGCTATCTGTATTACAACTGCGTTGAAGCTCAACGATTTGAATAAATTAATCAATCGAAGCGTAAATTCGTCACGATAGTTTCCAAATGAAATGTCAAAACAGCCATCTGTGCAGTAAACCTCATTGTTATATTATAGACATTCTTGGTCGATCGTGACTCCGACACCGATGCTTTGCCAAGATTGTGACAATGTTAGTAACAGTGAAGTAATCGCCTCAACGCAAAATGCGTAGATTCTCCTCACCCAAGCTTTATGCTAGCAAATTAATTTTGAATCTTAGGTCGTTGGGTTAAAGTATAAATTCACGAAATTATCTGACTGCATGGCTCAGGCATAAGACATCTTATGTATACTCATATGACAGTTATTAAGCTTCATACTTTTATAAACTGATGATCGATGCAACGTTGGTCACATAGCACGTGAAAATTAATTCTTTTGATTTTTTTTTGTTTATGACTAATACCTATATCAGATTCTATAAAGGTATCAGATAATGTATAAGGTAAATCTGTATATTCTAAGAGAAATTTGTCTGATTCTACGCATAGGTAGTAGCTATACATTTATCAAATGTAAAGTGATTTGCTAACATTTGTTTTTTTTAAAAACTTTTCTCTTCAAAGACTCCAGAGTCCCTGTCATTTTTTTAACATCACAATTAATGAATTTACAAAATTATATATAAAACAAAGACACTTTTACGTACGCAGAGAAAAATATACACAATATAATTAAATGATGAACCGTGTATAAATTCTAAATTATTCTTAAAAGAAGCTGGTGTACTGATTCAATGTTCTTTTTACTAATAGGTGTGTTGTGCCTTTTCTTGCTTTGCCTTCGCATGTGGCGTTTCATGCATGTGCACTCACTGTGTTAAGAGGCTGCTTTTTCTTGAGAAAAAAATTGTTTGAAATAACCCTGGGGTGGTCACATACCGTAGGTCCCGTTGAAATTAATCGACCCTTATTGCGTTCGTACCAGCGTTGTAGATGCGCTTCGGAAGCTAAATAATAGGGCTGCACCTACTGTATAATATACTAGCTGCGCCAAGCGGTTTTACCCGCGTAGTGATGATTGATGAAAAGTAGCCTATGTGTTTTTCCGGGGCCTGAAGTATCGACATACCAAATTTCATCCAAATCTTTCCAGCCTTTTGAGCGTGTAAGAGTAACAAACATCCATACAAATTTTCGAGTTTATAATATGCTTCATATTTATAACTAGTAGGGCCCCGCGATTTCACCCGCGTGGATTACGGTATTCCCGCTACCTTAACTTTACTTGTTCCGGGATAAAAGTAGCCTATGTCTTTTACCAGGGTCTAACCTATCCCAAATTCCAAGTTTCATCGAAATCCGGCCGAAAACGGCTAAATAAAAGTTCTTTTCCGTTTGAGCGTGAAGGAGTGCCAATCATAGACAACCTTTCGCTGTTACAGTATTAGTGGGATTTTTTTTTTTTTTAACATTTACACAAGGTCTTCAGGTCCCAAACTAGGCAGAGCCTGTACTATGGTAACCTGATGACTGATATATATACTTATATACATATACACACCCAGACTCAGGTCAAACAGACATGTTCATACACACAAATGTTTGACCTGTCCGGGAATCGAACCCGGGACCAGCGGCTCAGAAGGCAGAGTGCTACCAACTGCGCCAACCGGCCAGCCAAGCCAATAAAATGAAACCAAAACGTCCATGACAACAGATTTAGATAAATATCATTTCAATTTTCAATTGTAGTACCTACCTAGCACTCGAGGTTCGCTTGGCATTATAACTTTACGGTACGCCAGTAATAAAGTGTTTTTAAATTATTAACGCACATCGTATGGTCTCGGAGAGTACAGTTATGTAGATATTAAAAACAAATTCTTATGATTACCTTATTTTATTATCCAATTCGTAAAAGCCGCTTTTGAGATAACAACTTTATTTATTCATTCATTCATTCATCTCAGCCATTGGGTGTCCACTGTTGGACAAATGCCTCCCCCAATTGGGGGGAATTGCCAATACTCGCCACGCTTGGCAGGCGGGTTGGCGAGCGCAGTATGAGTTCCGATGCTCAGAAGGCGCTGCTGCCCACCTTCTGGTACGTGGTCCCTTAGCCGACTCTTACGGCACCCGCGGGAAGAAATGGGGGAGTACTATTCTAGGCCGGTACCACCACGGCGCACACTTTATTTATAATTAAGATTAAATAGTTTAAAAGTACAAGGAATACAATTTCAACAGGTTAGGGGCACCGGCTGCCCCTATTCCCTTTATTATATTCTGATCATGGTCAGTTCAGTTCGCAGGTGCTATGTATATAGAAACTGCATACATCTTTTTTTCTTTTCTCAGCTATGTTTGTCCACTGCTGGACGTATGCCTCCCCCATATAGGGGGGATTTGCCAATACTCGCCACGCTTGGCGGGCGGGTTGGCGAGCGCAGTATGATTTCCGATCATCAAAAGGCGCTGCTGCCCACCTCCTGGTACGTTATCCCTTAGCCGACTCTTACGGCACCCACGGGAAGAGATGGGGGAGTACTATTCTAGGCCGGTACCACCACGGCTTCTACATACATACCTATATCTAACTTTCGACTACAATTGTCACAAATATGGGTATTTATTGCGGAACTTCAAGGTAATTCGTTACACGCATTGTCCTCAAATTTTAGCAGATGTATATCCAAGGTTGTATTAAATCCTAATGACGCAATGCATTACTTTGTTTTGAGAAAATAATAAACCTTCTATTTTGGTATTATTTATTATGTTGCTATACCTTGCTGGCCACATGCTGCTATGGAAAGAAAATTCTTTCATAGCTAACACGGATAGTTTTAATACTTTTAATCAATGACAAAAGCGGGGTTAGCTTCGGCTGTCAAATTGACGGACACTGGTACGATCCCTAACAACAGGTTGAGCTTCCGGTGAAGCTAACACCGTTATCAAATTCCCAGAATTGTGGTAGGGTGCTTTCAAGTACACGCCTGGCCAGCTACCACCTTCAAATTTAAAAACTGTCACCACACCAACCACATAGTGTGTTCAAGCAACAGTCCTTGAGAGCCAGTGAGCATTCTAGGTGTGGTGTGATAACATCTTCGACCACATAGTCACTGATCATCAAGTGAGATAGTGGTCAAATGATCTATACAAAAGAAAAAAAGAATGACGACTCACATACAGCGCACGCTGCGCCGCCGCCTCCGTCCGTGTCGCATCAGCTGCCAATTCTGCAACCACAGACTACAATTTGTGATCAATGCTGTCAACCAAGCGAGACATCTTTTCAACTTGTGTTTTTCTTTTACTATTATACACAGAATATATACACAGAAGCTATTTCTTTGACCTTAAAATTCTCAACAAAGATATCAGCGAAACTATCAAATCAGCCTTTCTACCTCGGAATTTATATATCCACTCTCCGCTTTAATATAAATATATTTACCGTACATTGTAAAGCCCAGTGATTGCATCTATTTAGTACTCTATACCTGCCAAAAGCTTCCAACTTGCGGTCCATGTTCAAAGAACCGTCTAGTTAACCTTGGGATAAACTGTTGTTACCAACGTCACTGCTGTTGTAGCAAGATTACTAGAAGTCATGTCAAATATCTTTCTAATCTATGGTTCTTTTGTGATTATAAAGGCGATGGTGGCGATTTGCATTAAACTCAGACTTGTGTTTGATCTTCCATTTACCTACCGACGAATCTTTTGTATGTGGAATTACAGCATGTTTTAGTAACAGTGACAGGTGCTAAAGGTATTAAAAATTTTTTACCAAAAAATGGAACCGACTCTAACACTCATAGTATGAAATAGCTTGTTGAAGTCGGTACCATGATAGTTCAAAAGTAATTGTTATCAAAATATTGTGAGCATAATACCGACATCGACAAGCTTTTTTTTTTTTTTTCTTCACACTCAGATGCTCCCCGCGATACAGGGAATCCTAGTGCGGGGGACTAGGATTCCCTGTATCGCGGGAGGTATGGACACACACAATCACAGCACTAACATCCAAGAGCCGGGACAACCATCTACACTCATCGCACAAATGTTTGCCCCTGCCGGGATTCGAACCCAGGGTCCCGGAGACACAGTAGTCATGTCACTGACACTAACCACTGCGCCACGGCGACCGTCAATTCATCAAAAGTTATTTCATACTTTGGAGTGTTAAAGTCGGTTCCTATTTTAGTAAAAAAAAATTTTTCACCCCTTTCAATGACCTTTGCTACTCACGGGATCAATTGTCTTTGTGTATGTTTACCGATTTCTCCACCCGCAACTATAATACCTATCATCGACGTATGCCTAGCACTTTTCAGTTATTGGAGTGTAACTCAAAACCCGCTTGACCGATTTTGATGAAATTTAAATCACACGGGTCGCACCAGCTTTAAAAAAGAAACATAAAAACAAACAGGCTGAATTGAGAAACTCTTCCTTTTAAAAAGTTACAAACGCGTTACAAGACACACACACAAGAAAATTTAACGCAAATACAAGAAACAAGAATGCTTATTAGAGAAGCCATTTCCAAACTGTCTAACATATGGTTCTTTGTTAACACGGAATCTCGTGCAACCTTATTTAACTTACCTTATACGCCTTCGTTCTTCCGTGTGCTTATTACAAAGTATATCTGAGATAGCGGCGCAGGCGCAAGCTCGGTTCATTATGGTTGGCTCTATTCATGAACGAATAAATACTACTTGATTAAATCTGACTTAACACCACATGTTACCATCAAATCAAATCATACCTACACATTCTATGTTACCTCAAAGAAGTAACAGTGAAATAAACAAGAAAACTAAATTTAAAAAGTATATTTTTATACGTGTACTTTTTGACGTGATAACGTTTTATAAATTGATGAATGCCAAAATGAAAAATAGTAACGTTCCGCGTAACGTTCCACCTAAGTTTTATCTAGATCTAGATAATATAATCAAAGTCAAAGTCAAGGTCAAGGTCAAAGTCAAATTCAAAGTCAAAGTCAATGGTCAATGACAATGACAAAGTCAAAGTCATACATGATTATGTCATTATCACGTAAATCTATCGTCCGTAAACCGACTTTACAGACAACCAATTTTTTTCTATAATTGTAATGTAACAAACCGACTAGGACTCACGTGCTAAACACTGGATAATTACTCTCCGACTAGTTTCGAACTTATTTGCAGTTGTTCATCTGGGAGTTATGATCGTGCCAGGCGGCGGGCGCGAGCCTCAGCACGGAACTACTTACGTACTTTTTTCTACTTTTATTTCATCTAACATATAAAAATATCGTGTCACAGTGTTTATTATCGAACTAAAACTAAATAATTAATAATCACCGTACATACTCACTTTCATCGTACAATCTCCTTCGTTTGATGGTCTATCACACTACGTGACATTGACCAAATTTGACCACAAAAGTAGAGTTGAAGTTGAACATTTTAATAATTTCTATGGCAGAACAACGTTTGCTAGTTCAGCTAGTGTTTATATATTTGTAGGTTTATTGCTGCCATGGTAACGAGTAGGTCATCAAGTATTTTTACAATTAGGCAGAGAGATCCTAATAAATTTGTAAACTCGCATTTGTTTTGTTTGACAAGTTGTGATGATTTAGGGTTAGGAGTCCCATAACAGGGTTTGATATCCACAAAGGTAGACGCTTTCAATGGTGTAGGTACAGTCGACAAAGAAAATGGTTATAGGTAGTACTAGTTTTGACAAAAAGTTTTTGTGTAATCACGATAGCAACCTGGCAATAAAGAGATGCACGGGAAAATGAACCTTGTTGTTTTTTTGATGCCATATGATCTTCAACCGTATATCACTATACCACTCGGTATAGTGATATAGTATTTGGGGAGGAACAGACAGAGAGAGACATACGTTCAATACTTGATACTTTTCTGATGTACTTGTAGGTACGCTTCTAAACTACTTAAGGCTTCTTAAGTTTTTAAAAATAAACGAAAAAATGGGCAATAACCGGCCAAGTACGAGTCAGACTCACGCACCGAGAGTTCCGTACAAACAGTTTACAAACTATAAGCCTCGTATAGGTCGCATATAAAATAAACAAAATATCAGAAATAACTTATTTCATGTTGTTACTGTAGGTGCACAGTTTTAGTATTTTTTCCTTTCCTTGTACTATTACAAGATTATTTACGAAATCTATGTCAACCTGTCATGATCCTAGAATATCTAGATTAACGGGAAGTGCTATAAAGCTTGGATAATAGTGTATTCTGTTCGTATAACTTTTGATTTATAAGCTTGTGTAAAAATAAGCGGCTTAAACGGCCGTTTGTTTTAATTCCATTTAATTACATATCATTTAAGTACCGGCCTAGAATAGTACTACCCCATCTCTTCCCGTGGGTGCCGTAAGAGTCGGCTAAGGGATCACGTACCAGAATGTGGGCAGCAGCGCCTTCTGAGGATCGGAAATCATACTGCGCTCGCCAACGCGACTGCCAAGCGTGGCGTGTATTGGCAAATCCCCCCTATTGGGGGGAGGCATACGTCCAGCAGTGGACGCACACGGCTGAGAAAAAAAAAATTACATATTTTCACAGTTATTATTAGCTCTAAATTACTTTCAACTTGATACATCCACGTGTTTCTGAGAACAAAAGATAACAGACAGGGAAACAATCAACGAAGTTGATATAAGTGTTTTTGTTTTATTTTGAAGTACGAAACCCCTCAAATGTTGTTACCGACGCGAGGTCTTGATTCTGGGAGAACTGCTAATTTAATAATATACAAACATGACCGTGAACAACATTATGATAAAGACTAGTGATATAATACTAGTAGTTTATGAAACTGTATCATAATAAGTGTTTTAAGACCAAATTATGTGCAGTTTCATACATTACTTTATCTAATATAAAATAGATAATGAAATTTACTTAAAATCACAACATATATGTTTTCATTTGTTTGTAAACGTTTAGCGCCAAAATCCATTTGTTGGTCGCGCATGCGTGTTGCGCCGCGTCCACAGACTATATTATGTAGAAAAACTGCATTGCAACCTCCTTGGTCCAGCTAGTTGTCAGTTGAAGAGCTGTATCGAAATGTTAACTTTTTAAATTTATTTCGATATAATGTCTATAAAGTCTGTCATTCTAGTTTTGTTTTTGATTTTTTAATCTTTATATTTCAGTATGAGATTATATAAAGATTTTTACCTAGTATGCTACCTCAACAACTGTAGTAGTACATAATAGTTAGTACATAATACATATTAGTCGCTGATCTGAGTTTCTTCCAAACTGAGACAACGTATAGTAATGGTTGCAGCGAGCGGCCACTTTCTATCGCCCGGCTATGGGAAACCGCATCTGTGTTTACGTGCTAGTACTTTCTATAATGATAATGATAGTATAACACGGTGATACGTGTTAGAAGAGATTAGCTGTAGGTACCGCGGCGTCGGGTGGTTCGGTTTGGATAAATTCGCTTCTTACGTAAAACCCTTACTCAGTTGACTTTTGTTCCAACCGTACAAACTTCGTAGAATTTATAGTTCCTGGTGTCTTTATTTGGTCATTGGAATGTCTCTTTTATATCTACACTAGCTGCGCCCCGCGGTTTTACCCCTGTCGTAATGAAAAACGGTGAGGATGGTGATGATGAAAATAAGCTTATATGTGTTAATCCAGGGTATAAGCTATCTCCATACCAAATTTCATCTAGATCCGTTCAGCCGTTCTGGCGTGATTGAGTAACAAACATCCATCCATCCATCCGTCCATCCAAGTATCCATCCATCGTAACTTTCACATTTATAATATTAGTGGGATTACAATTATACTTTAGTACTTTTTCTTACTTCCTATTTTTTTTATCACACTCAGACCCCCGCACTAGGATTCCATGTATCGCGGGAGGCATGGACACACACAATCACAGCACACAAACATCCAAGAACCGGGACAAACATCTACACTCATCGCACAAATGTTTGCCCCAGCCGGGATTCGAACCCAGGGTCCCGGAGACACAGGATTCTTGTCGATGACACAAACCACTGTGCCACGGGACCGTCATTATTTCCGTTTTTTCCGACCGTCATATTTAGATAGGCTATTGAGATTAGTTTAACGTTGGTTTAACTTTAGCTAATCCTAACTTTATTTAAATTTTAAGTTTTTATCAGAATTACTTATGTTTATAAGGATGTATTACGTATGCAGGCGTTTTACAGTTCATGCAACTCCTACACAAAATAATTACTGTACACGACTACAAATGTTGCTGACCTTCTGCATTAACATAATGCCCGTAATTGCATTCCTAATCGTGCAGAAGCGCTTCCCGATGCAATTAGTCAGACGCTGGTATTTGATCAGTACCACTTGCGGTTTTGAGCGTGAGCATACGAGATGTTGGGGCAGAGGAAGACCAAAGGTCTGGATCTGGAGACTGTCTGCTGAGATGACGGATGAGAGCAGAATGGAAGAGCACATGTTGTGACTCATTGGCGTGGGATATGGTCAGGTAGACGATTAGTAACTACTTGCAATAAGTGTCATGCTGTTTTAAATAAGCCAGCGCAGTAAGAGTGAGACAGAACGCAAGCTTGGTACTTTTTTATTTGTTGAATACGGTTTTAATTTTATTTTGATTTCATAGGATGTTATTAGCTATTTTTTAGACTAAAAATAAAACATCGACAAGGAAGTCTTAAACGTTTTTTGCTAACAATGCAAGTGTGACTGATCCGAGGCGAAAAAAAAAACATATTGCTAGTCTTACAACATTCTTGTACTTATGGTGTTCCAAATGTCTGGGTGTGTATATGTATATAAGTATGTATATCAGTGATCAGGTTACCATAGTACAGGCTCTGCCTAGTTTGGGACCTGAAGCCCTTGTGTGAATGTTGATAAATAAAATCAAATAAATAAATAAATATGTTGTGTTATCTAACGGGGCACATATAATATATTTTATTATCTCTGTTTAGAGCATTACGCTAGACGTAAAATGAGTTATGAACTTGACGTTTCTTGTTACATTTATATAATTATATTAGTACATATTCGTAGACAGACGACTTGACTAAGATCGCAGGAAAGGGTTGGATGCGGGCCGCTTCGAACCGGCCCTTGTGGAAATTAATGAAGGAGGCATGGGTCCGGCTTTAGACGTCCTATGGCTGAGATGATCATGATATTCATAGATATAGTATACAAGAAAACTGTTAGAAACAAATTATAAATATAAATCTCACTAATATTATAAATGTTTATTATTATTTATTTACTTATAAAGCACATAACTAACGTACTTAAACGATAAAGTTTTTTAGTAACAAAAGTATTTAACTAATTGTAATGTAACAAACCGACTAGGACTCACGTGGTAAACACTGGAAAATTACTCTCCGACCAGTTTCGAACTTATTTGCAGTTATTTAACTAATTTAGTTATTTATTAGTATTTAACTAATAATAATACCTAAGCAATGCACGTAACATTAATTAGGTCACATCGAAATTTCAAGCTAGGAATAACCTGTATTATGAAGTTCGATAAATGTGAAAGTTTGGATGGATGGATGGATGTTTGTTACTCAATCATGCCAGAACGGTTGAACGGATCTGGATGAAATTTGGCACACAGATAGATTATAGTCTATAATATGCTAAAAGCAATGTATGGTTCCTGTGGGATAAGCAAATAATAAAAAAACTTCTTTTACTCCTTCACCCTCAAACGGTCGCACCGATTTCGATGAAATTTGGTATGGAGATAGGCTAGACCCTGGCAAAACAATTAGGCTTTTATCTCGGAAAAACATAGTTCTCGCGGGATCATTAAGGTAGCGGGGAAACCGTACTAGTATGACATATATCACGGAATGACAGTTCAGTAAACTCGTCGCGCTCAAGTCACAGAACGAAATGAGCTAGGGCAATGAGCTGTGACTCTGTGAGTTAGTCGTTTCTCTATTAAAGAAGTTAGTCGCTGAACTAATTTTCTTAGACTTCCCTAAATCGTGTGCTGACCCCGGACCCGAAGAGTGATCATTGTAATTATAAAGGCCATGACACACTTGTTTAACTTTATGTGCAAGTTGATACAATATGATGATGGAGTGACGACAGCTGTGGTGAATACGATTGCAACACAATACACCTTTATTAGCAATATCACACAGATAACGTAACAGTTTGATTATGAGTTTTATAACGACGATGGCTGCATTATTAATGCAGGTAGACTACGGGTTGTGTTCTAGTGATGCTTTGTATATGACAAAAGCTTTGAAGCGATGATGGCACAGCGGGGGGAGCGTCGGCTGTCAAACTGACGACACTGGTTCGATCCCCTACAACAGCTTGAGCTTCCGGTGAAGGTAACACCGTTATGAAATTCCCAGCATGGTGGTAGGGTACTTTCGAGTACACGCCTAGCTAGCTCAAAGTTTGAAAAATTGTCATCAAACACAGCGTGTTCAGGCAACAGTCCGTAAGATCCTGTAAGCATTCTAGATCCGCCGTGATAACATCTTCGACCACATCGTCACTGACCATCAAGTGAGATAGTGGTCAAACGCTAGATTTATCAAGTATAAAAAAGATAAATGATAGCTGAGTGGTCCCGTGTTGTTGCTATTATCGTTTTTGTCGTCGTATATGCTTTAAAGACTACTTAATATTCTATTATCTTATGTATCTTCATCTAAGATGTTTTTATAGTGTAGGTTTTTTAGAACATTGAAATAAAAAAGTTAATAAATTCAATTTTATCAGCTATGATCATCAGATTGTATTTCTGAATATGTTCATGTCTCTCCATCTAATTTAGATAAAATTCATATTATTAACCCTAATATTAGTTGCTTAATATTGCAGTAAGTAATATATTCAATGTAATATATTTGAAATTTGATGCAATGTTGTGTAAATTTTCACTCGTACCCGCCAAAATCCTACTTATTTTGTATACCACCTTCTTAATGCATGCCTAGATACCGCTGTTCATGTTATTCAGCAGACATCTATTATTCACTTTTTTCCCTTCAAATAATTTGTACATTACCGTTTATTTCTTGTATCCTTTCACTAATAAAGCAAGAACAACTGTGACTCCTTAAAGCTAAATTTTATGCAAAATATTTCTATGAAATAGTTTGTTCGCAGCAGCGAAGAAGTCAATGAGGATGGAATGTGTATGATTAAATAACGTCCTTGTTATAGTTTGACTCGAGAAGCGTGAATATTTAATGTCTAGATGTTTTTCCACTAACCACTAATGATTAAACTCATAACCTTATTAGTAATTAACTAGTTAATTTATACCTCAATAGTTTGATACTTGTACAGAACATTGGGAGGTCAAAAGTATTAGGCCACGGTCACGGCAACCCAATTATACAATGTTTATCTACATAATTAGCATAGTATGTAATGTAGAGAGTTTGTTTGACTCAGTGAAGCATATTGGCCAATAGACGAGATCGTTTGCAATAAGTGCAACATCATTGACTTTTGTCAGATTGATTCTGTGGTTACTTTAGTAGTACATCGAAGATGTAATGTCACTAGGCTAAGACTAGGCTTAGAGTTGTGCCTATGGGTGATCCATGAATTACCTACAGTTGGGAGGGAGGTGATCAGAAAAGTGTGACACAGTGTGACATGGCGTTGTTATATTACGAGTATCACTTAAGGGTTTAACAGGTACTCGCGGGTGGTTACAGGCAGAGAGGGCGGGACTTTTAGACTTTTTAATTTCCTTTCTGCTAGTGTAAGACACAGTTCAAGCGCATTTGACGTTCCCGCAAATATTTTTGATAAATAAAAAATGTGGTCATTCGATAATATATTTTTAATGATAATTACCAAATGAAATAAAACTTGATTCTATCAGAATGACTTCATGAATTGTTCTCATAAGTGGTATTTTAACAAATTTATTAGCCATGTGCAATATTAGTGTTATTACTGATTAGTGTGAAAAATATGTATGTGTATACATATTTTTGTTTGACTTAGTGAAAAATATGTATGTATATACATATTTTTGTTTGACTTAGTGAAAAATATGTATGTCTATACATATTTTAAAATTAATAATATTTTAAGTCAAACAAAAATATGTATATACATACATATTTTTCACTATACATATTTTTGTTTGACTTAGTGAAAAATATGTATGTCTATACATATTTTAAAATTAATAATATTTTAAGTCAAACAAAAATATGTATATACATACATATTTTTCACTAAGTCAAACAAAAATATGCATATACATACATATTTTTCACTAAGTCAAACAAAAATATGTATATACATACATATTTTTCACTAAGTCAAACAAAAATATGTATATACATACATATTTTTCACTAAGTCAAACAAAAATATGTATATACATACATATTTTTTAAAGAAATAAAATCAACACTATCATTTTAGAACTTAACCCCTCCCGAAGTAAATTGGTAGCTGCAGCTTGGTTATAATTCCTTTATCTTCATAAACGGTTTTTATCACGCTCTTTACTCACAGATAAAAGCTACATAATGTAGAATACCGAATATAATTGAAGAAACTTTAATAAAAGACCACATTACCTCCAACGCATCGCCAAGACAAGACCACTGGTGTTGCGGATATCTATAGACCAAGGTGATCACTTACCATCAGGCGAGCTGCCTGTTCATTTATCCGCCGTCCCATAAAAACCGACAGATGCGAGTAAACTATGGTCCACGGTAAATGTTGGTCTGTTGTAATCAACTAATGAAAGTGAATAAAAACCGCGGCTTCACACGGGAAACAAAACTGTTAATTGTTCGCGACCACACTTGGTATTGTGCAGGTATTACGTGTGAAGGCGTTTTAGCGATTTTGAATTGGCAGAACTTGCATCTTGCATGATTTAATTTTGTGTTTATTTGAGTTTTACTCATAATGTTATGTAACACTCTAGAAATATAAACTGTCCTAGTCTTCCCACGACTCCACGTTGTGATCTCATTGTATTCGAGAAACTTTGAAAGATTTTTGCAAATAATTGCACCTATTTAAATACTACGAGTATATTCGCTTGGACACCTAATTACATGTCTCGGGAACTCTATGTGGTTCTTCTTCTTCTCAGCAATTAGACATCCACTGCTGGACATATGCCTCCCCCATATAGGGGGGATTTGCCAATACTCGCCACGCTTGATAGGCGGGTTGGCGAACGCAGTATGATTTCCCACCCTCAGAAGGCGCTGCTGCCCACCTTCTGGTAAGTTAACCCTTAGCCGACTTTTACGGCACCCGCGGGAAGAGATGGGGGAGTACTATTCTAGGCCGGTACTACCACGGCTTTCTATGTGGTTAATTTAACGTATATGCATGGATTGCATACGTCTCTGCTCAATTGGGTCCAGACAATTTTTAAGACAATCCTAGTTGGTAAGATAAGAAGGACAAGTCTATGATAAACTTTTTGAGTGTTTGTGTGTCCCTGTTAAATTTTATCTTTGCTGTTCTACAATTTTTGTGTCTATAACACTTTTCGTCAAAACTATTCATTATAACTTTTAACTCAGATACCAACCACTAATTATCAATTTGACCTTCTCAACACTTGAGGCTGACCCCGAAGTAAGCTCTGGCGATGACGAACTAGTTTTCTTATATTTCTAACATTTAAAAAGCTGAGGGACCTTCAGCCTGACGTATTCTGTTGATTGCCCTTTTAGAGAAGAAATATTTACGGATCCGATGTTGTAAGTTAGACTTTGCCGAAAGACCGGTTGTGGAACTATACCTACGTGGAACCCCACGACGCGGAACGTCCAAGTCCGTATACGCTCAGCTTGACACCTGCTCTGAGACCGTGGCGACTCGTGTTCAATGTGGAAGAAGGTCAGCAACAGATAAACTTTTAGACCCAATTGCACCATAGTTTATTTGTTAACTCTTAACTAGGCATTATCTAATCATCATCATCATCTCAGCCATAGGACGTCCACTGCTGGACATAGGCCTCCCCCATTGATTTCCACAAGGACCGGTTGGCGGCCCGCATCCAGCCCTTGCCTGCGATCTTAGTCAGGTCGTCTGTCCCAGGTGGACAGACGGTGGTCGGTGGCCGTCCTATGAATATATATATATAGAGAACCTTTCGGCCCCAACGGCCATCGGTATAACTGTACCTGTAACTATATTCCCTGCCCACTGCCACTTCAAGTTGCTAATCCGCTGGGCTTTATCGGTGACTTTCGTTCTTCTACGGATCTCCTCATTTCTGATTCGATCACGTAGAGAAACCCCGAGCATAGCCCTCTCCATAGCTCCTTGTGCGACTCTGATCCTGAGAGAAGGCCCATAGTCAGAGACCACGTTTCAGTTCCGTAAGTCATCACTTGTAACACACATTGTTCGAAAACCCTCGTTTTCAGGCATTGCGGTATTTTGGACGAGAAGACGTCTCGGAGCTTTCCGGCATTAACTAATGACTCATTAAAATTAGCCATAATTCAACTTACGTTCCACAGTGAAAACTTATCAAAGCATTAATAAATCAAGCCTGAACCACTTGCATATCATTCACTCTCATTAAAAATCGAAATATATGAAATCAAAACAAAATGTCAACGTTCACGTGTAATTTAAACGAAAATTCACAAGTTTTTCCTGAGTCGTGTAATACGTCCCTTTTTAGGCTATGCGACCGAATGTAAAAAATATCGAACACTACAGAGTTCTACCTCAACCAGTATACTGTTCTATTTTACTGGTTGAAATGTCTCGAAAGGCTTCGTTTATTATCACATGTGAGTAAAAACGGTTAGACATCGTCATTGAAACTGACTATCACGCTGACGAAGTTAGGGGCACCAGTTTAAAATAAGAACCATTTATTTTTCATTATGATAATAAAAAATAAATGGTAGATAATAAATGGCCCACGATAAAAGAGACAAGGAAGCAGGTACGATTCTTTAGTAATGTTTTCACAATCATGTTAATGACTACAAAAGAAAAGTAAATGTAACAAACACTGCTCGCAGACTGTCATATGTTATAGAAAGTAGATGTCAACAAAAGTTTTACTTACAGTTTTACCATAATTAACATCTAAATGGTCGATGGAAAGTAGTTTGTAGGCAGAGAGAGGTAAAACGCAAATTACAATGACATCGTTTTGGATTTGTAAAAGCATTTTAATGAAATGACTAATGCAACATACTATGTATTTATGTCACGTCGTTTGTCCTATGTGTAACATTGTCCTACAAACTAATATGCACTATATGCTGCTAATAGTAAAGTTCACAGTATGTTGTGTGCTTATCGATATGCCCAACTAAAAATAAAAACGGATTCATTGCTATAGTAGTAGTATTAGTAGCTGTTGCTGAATAAAACAGTTTCATCATTGGCAAGTTCACCTGCAGCAGCAATGCCCTTATGAGTTTGAATAGAAAAATGTAGGCGATAGTGAAAATAATTGCGTTTAGTGGGTTTTGGATTACCTAGCATTAATTTACCTAAATAATGTATATCAGTATATTAAGTATCTTTATATATATAATTCTACTGACCGTGTGTATGTCACTGAACTTCTCCTAAACGGCTGGACCGATTTGAATGTTTTATTTGTATGCGTTTGGTATATTTAGTATATATGTATCTGTGTGATTGACTATACGTTCTAATTATATACGTGAGACAGTTGTCAAACGCAAACTTATAATATGCAAAAAAAAAATAAAAAAAATTGCAGTACATATGACATACTAGGAAAGGAGCCTATGTTGTTCTACAAGGTATCATTTTACCAAAATTCATCAAAATCGGTTCGGTGAGTTAGACATGAAAACATACAGACAGACAGTTTCACATTTATAATATTAGTAGCTCTTTGTTGTATCCCGTCTATTTTTCCGGGATAAAAAGTTGTCTACGTGTTAATCCAGGCTATAAGGTACCTACATACCGAAATTCATTTAAATTTTGAAGCGATGATAGCTCAGCGGGGGGAGCGTCGGCTGTCAAACTGACGGACACTGGTTCGATCCTCAACAACAGCCTTAGCTGCCGGTGAAGGTAACACCGTTATCAAATTCCCAGCATGGTGGTAGGGCACTTTCGAATACCTGCCTGGCTAGCTTGATAGCTAGCCACCCTCAAGTTTTAAAAACTGTCACCAAGCACATAGTGTGTTCAGGCAACAGTCCTTGAGAACCAGTGAGCATTCTAGGTCTAGCGTGATAACATCTTGGACCACATCTTCACTGACCGTCAAGTAAGATAGTGGTCAAACGCTAGATCTATACAGTATATAATAATACATAAATAATAATAATATGAGACAACATTCACACAAGTTCTTCAGGTCCCAAACTAGGCAAAGCCTGTACTATGGTAACCTGATGACTGATGTATATACTTATATACATATACACACCCAGACACAGGTCAAACAGGAACCACTGAAGATGTCGACCGCAGTGATCGACGAAACGTCTGGAAAAGTTTCACATAGACCACGGCCAAACAGCCCGGAAGCAATACATACAACATGCAACGCCGGCCGTGAAAGCCTTAGAGTTTACAAAATAATTAATGTTTGCCTAATTAAATAATAATAGGTATATAAAATGTCCGATAGGAAAGCAGTCAAATTCATAAAACAAAGTCATTCAATTCAAAAAATTCCTGTCATCAAAAAATCACTCACACTATAATAACATTTTGCTACTAATATTTTTTTAAGTTTATGTTTAAATAAATGTGTGTTGAGGTCTTTTAAATAATTAGGTATTTTGTTATAAATCATTGGTCCCATACAAAATATGCTTTTACTCATACAAATACAAATACAAATACAAATCATTTATTCAGTGAACTTAATCTAATTTACATTTAATTGGTTTGGGACCCTCTTTTAAGTATGGAAATACCTGTGTTAGAGGATCCCGCTCTTCCTAAGTAGTTTAACTATAATTGATTAAGTAGGTAAATAAAAAGTAGGTAAATAAAATAAATATAAAGTAAAGTAAGGAAAGGTGAGACTAATAGGTATTAACCAAAATAAAGAACTAAATCTAAATACTAAATTTACAAAATTTACAAAATTATGATTCTATTAATTTATTTATTGCCTTGCATATGTGTGTGTGAAGGGTGTGTGTGTGAAGGGTGTGTGTGTGAAGGGTGTGTGTGTGTGAAGGGTGTGTGTGTGTGTGTGAAGGGTGTGTGTGAAGGGTGTGTGTGGGGGGAGTGTGAGTGTGTGTATGTCTGTAAGGGTGTGTATTTGTAGCGGATGTGTGGGTGCAATTTAATATACCTACGTTTGATGAGACTTACGAAGGAATTTGAAGGAGTTTTTCTACTTCGTTATAATTTAATGTCGATAGCCATTCCTCGAGGGCTTTTTTACAGTAAAAGCTATTTAAAGGGTAGATATTAATTTTTTTATTAATAATATTGTATAGATATTGACTTTGTTTTGCATATTGTCGAGATGCATACTGAGTCCGAGTTGTAACGCCAGAGGTAACTCTTCCTCTTCTTCGCTTACTTTGGTCTTTATTTGGGTTGTACTCAATAGATTTATGTTGCATCACAACAGCATTTATTATATATAGTTTTCTAATTGACAATACTCCATATTCTTGATACAGCAAATCTGTAGAATATCTGTAGGGCTTAAAAAGCATTACTTTTAATAAGCTCCTCTGTGCTCTTTCGAGTTCTAGGAACTTTGTCTTAGTAGCACCTCCCCAAACAGGTATACAGTAACTTTGAACCGATTGTGCTAAAGAAATATATATTTGTTTGAGCAGGTGTCTAGGTGCAACATGACGTAGAATTTTAAAAATCCAGATTAATTTACGAACCCTGTTCATCAAGAGTTCAATATGAGCATGCCAGGACAAACGTTGGTCAATCATGATTCCTAAGTATTTTGTGGTTGATACTTTATCGATGCTAGGACAGTCACAAGAGGCATCTTTGAGGTTACATTTGTGAATTTTAAGGCTATAATTTGTATTGGGTTGGCTATTATTATAAATAGTAAAGGTTATAAAGTTAGTTTTAGATACATTTAGGGTAAGCAAATTTAACGTTAGCCATTTAGATATTTCATAAGAGTCTTCTTTGCAGTGTGCATGCAGAGTTTATAGTTGTCGCGTCTGTTACGCTTCACTTTCTCAGACAGTAACAGAAAGTAATGCAGGTTTGATTTAACAAATGAAGCTACTTCAAAAATATAGAGTGACGGAAGTGCCAGGATTTTGTGTTCTATAAATTTTGGTCTACAGCTGTCAGTTGTTTTCAGTCCAAAGTGTTGACGCGGTATATCTATAATATGCCAATTTAGCGCTAAGCTCAAGTAGCTCCCCATTCGCTTTCGCCGGAGTACCCATACTCTTTCCCTTTTGTACAGTATACTGTTTAATCCATCTTCTCCGCGTTATCTCGAATACCTGCATAACTCCCACAGTCTCAATCTTAGGTCATCAGAAAATATTCCTCTAAAAACTCCCACACACACAAACACGTTTTACAACAAACCTTTTACCATAGAAGCTGTTCGTTTATGGAACTCGATAAAAATAAAGTTAAAAAGTTTTACCAAAATTCATTTTATCACCGATTAGTCAAAAAGTATAGGGAGTTTCCTAAAATTACTTTTAGGTAGATATTGATAATACGAATTGGACATCGTCATTATCCTACTAATATTATAAATGCGAAAGTTTGTGTGTATGTTTGTTACCTCTTCATGCTCAAACGGCTACACCGATTTCGATGAAATTTGGTATGAAGATAACTTATACCCTGGATTAACACATAGGCTTATTTTCATCATCACCGTTTTTCATCAACACGCGGGTACAACCGCGGGGCGCAGCTTCTAATATAATACTTGTTTTGTAGCCTATAATATAATATGGTTACATATAGTATACATGAGCGCCGCCAAGATTAGGGGGGGTTTCAGGGGGGTGCATCTGCATCTACACACATCATAAAAATTTAAGTACCATGTACGGTTTTAAACTTTTGAACGATTGTTAGAGTTCCGTACCTCTAAAAGAACCTTTATATGATAACTTTGTTGTCCGTCCGTCCGTCTGTCAAGACCCTTTATTCTCGGGAACGCGTGGAGGTACCGAGTTGAAATTAAAACGATATACTCAGGTTTACAGTAGATCTTGAAGCCATGAAACAATCAAACTTATAAGTTAACGTAAAAAAAAAAGTGATAGCATAGTATAGTTATATAAATGTATGTATATACACACATAAATTAATATAAATATGAATACTCCCCCTTTATCATCAAATTATAATATTTCGGTCTATTCAACATAACACTGCACGCTACCCCAGTTTTTTTTCGTGTATCTATCTGCGACACGGTTGCCTGGAAGAAATCGCTGTTTGGCGATAAGACCGCGGATTGTACTTTAATTTTCATATTGTTATATTATAGTTTATATTTGTGAAATTTTAACGCAATAAAGTGTTGTCTATCTATCTATATTAGATATAAATTAAATAATAAAATGTTAAAATTTCACGTATAGATGAAGAGCTGATGATTATCAAGTACCTAAATAATTTTTCTTAAATCATAGATGTGAACACAAATAAAAAACTAAATTAGAATAGGTTCATCTATTTGGGACGTTAAACTTAAACCTTTCTGTATGCGGCGAAGGTTCAGAAAAAGCCTACCAAAATGTCTGTGAGTTGTACTTTTTTGTAATGTTTTTTCAACATCATATGAAAAAAAAGAATTATTTGTCTGTAAAGTCGGTTTACGGACGATAGATTTACGTGATAACGTCATGATCATTTATGACTTTGACTTCGACTTCGACTTCGACTTTGACTTTGATTATTTTATGTAATACAAAACTCAGGTGGAACGTTACGCGGAACGTTACTATTTTTCATGAGTGTTGCTGGTATTCATCAATTTATAAAACGTTATCACGTCAAAAATGAAACATCATATCATTCATAGTAGGCATACAACATCTACTTATAAGTTAACTAAACATAATGGAATGAAATAGCGGTAGTATTTAAAATACGAGGTCAAGACATAGATTATAATTAATTGTTCCTATTTGCTAGAACGTTCGGTTATCTCACAAAAATTCCTTAACCTTTAAAATTAGCAAGCAATTATAAACCCTAAAAACTTGCCGTTGACAAAGCGTATAGGCGCGATTGACACGCGTACGAGTCGCTAAATGAGTAACTAGAGAGTGTATTTTATTCGATTTTCACTGTGTGGCTTGACAACCCTAACTTGAAACTAATTCGTCTGATCTTATGACCCATACAATTAGGTGCCACCTTGGAAACGTATAAGTAGTGTGACCATACACAAAAAATACATACAATTTCTTAAAATAAGTTCAAGTAATATTTAGCTCTCAAACATAGCATATTAAGAAATTTTTCGTATAAATTAAAGGATTTATTTCTATAAGTAAATATCACCTTGTGTTTGCTTTACATAACGATCAAAAACTGGTTGTTTTTTTACGATATTGTTGTTCGATATGAAATGTTGCGTCATACTTTGGTAGCATGAATATTTTAAACACATTTAAAAGGCATTAGGAACATGTCGTATATTTTATTTATACAAGCTTCATTTCAGCAGATAGCTTAGTCCGTTAAGGATTGTGTCGCTGATAGGTCGCATTAGTTTTAGGAACATGGTGAGTGGCACAGTAAAAAATGACAGTGATACAAAGACTAAAGTGGATGCAAAGAAAAGTGAAGTGTCGTGTTGGGATTGTTTTAAATCAGCGGCTGCTGAAGTTGCGTTAGATACTGAACCGGCTGCGCTCCCAAAAATACGCCAAGATGTCAGGAAAAAATATAAACTCTACTCATTTCTCGCTGCACAGCTATCAAAACCCAAAGCTGTACCATTGGCGCAAAAAGTGAGTGAAAATTACGCAATCGGCAAAAAAGTAGAGCAAAGGTTGACTGAGAAAGCAGTGCAAACAAATATATCACAAATTGAGAAACTTAAGAAGAAATCTCTTGCCTCTTATAAAGATGACATTTCAACAGAATCTGACGAAGATTTACCTAAGTCAGGAAGTTCAGTGACAGAAAAAAAAACTGAAGATAACAAGGAACAAAAAATACAAGACTATATCAAGGAATATAATCTATTTGAAGCATACAAATCAATAAGAAGAAAAACACTAACACCTAATAGTACATTGCAAATAACCAGGGATTGTGTCACTTTAGACAATAGCGCTGTAAGCAACAATGGTACTACTACTTCTGTAGAAAATATCCAGCCACCAGATTATAAAAAATTAGAAATTGTTCAGCCTAAAATAACTATTCGTAAGGTTTACGAAAGTCCGAGTATAAGTATCACGTCTAACACATATATATCAAATGATCAAGAAAATGTTGATAAACTCGATAGCACCAATCCTGAAACTTATGACGTGGATAGCAAAGAGTCCACACCACTTAAAAAAAGAATTTCTGGTATCGCATACCAGCCTAGTGTATCTGTGCAAGAGAAAATCATACCAAATCTCGTTTTCCAATCATCAATTCCGCAAACAGAAAAACCGTTAAGCTGCATTCATAAAGCATACAGCTCTAACACATCTTTAAATGAACCATCCAACCAAAAATATTTTGTTTGTAAGTCATTAAAAATTGAAGATATTAATAAATCAAAAAGCGAAATGAATCCTGCCATAGAAACGTCAACTCCGAAGCTGAACAGGAAAGTAGAAAGTAGATTACCTATTTACAGTTTACCTTTAGCTAGTCAAGAAGATAAAAAGCAAAGCGAAATTGACAAAATAATACAGGGCATTCAAAATATATCTTTAGAGTCCAAGGATGTACCTGTAGTTACCAAAATTGACAATGCTAGTTTATACGGATCGGAATCCGGATATTCTGGGTCTTCAGCAAGAGATTTACAAGATGTAGAACCAAAAAGCACGACCGTGTCAAACAGACTTAGTATTGAATCAGGAAATGAAACCGAAAGTCCTCAACTCTCACACAAGAGCCCTCAACTCTCACATAAAAGCCCATGGACGAACTTCAAATCTTCTCTACCAGTGTTGGTGTCACGACACAAGACTCTTGCAGGATCTACAAAGTCTTTAGTCGGTGTTTCCAGACCTGAAGGACAAAAACCCTTGAAGAAGCTCCGTTGGAGTACTTTGGGCTTACCTCACAGATCGACTGGTATGATTATTTATTTGCAAAATTTATGTCGAAATTTAAGTTAAAACGTGTTTCATTGCTTTTACTTAAATTTTGACATAATTTCTTCCGCGGCCGAAATAATATGTACATAAAGAATTTTGAGCAGAATTCCGAGTCTTCGATTTGATACATTTCCTAAGATACATATGATACATTTAATTTTTCCTGTTGAATTCTGTTGTTTCCTGCTTGGCTACTCCTATTGTGGTCTTGTTAGTCTGGCGTTCATATTCCAGCGTACACGTTCTCTTAATTCAGTGATCTGCAGTAGATCATTCACATCGCAAATGCGTTGTGCATTGTAATTTACACCAAATGTTGAATTTTATCGCTAATTTAACAGGAAACAGTAGTTACCGCATAGCGTAATATACCGATAACATGTGGATTTTATGTGAATTAAAAACATACAAGCGTTGTTCGCGCATTATACGTGACGTGTCGTGCTTTGTGTTGCATTGCGAGTGAATTGATGGGTGCCCTAATTAACGATAAAAGAGGCTCAAAATACATGCCTTTCGAAAATCCACGTATTATGGCTGAAGGAACGGAGTCGTCTTCTTACTTCCCTGTGAATGTGTACCGGACTAATCACGATGAAAATGGTGCTAATAATGTGACAGTGTTTGAAAAATTTTGGCGTTGTCTCTGCTGTAAAGCTCCTAAAGATGAGATCAATTTGTCTGAAGAAAGTTCATCGTCTGCGCTTGTCCGTGCTTCCAGGAAGAGTTATACAGTGAATCAGGAATCATCTAGTTCACGTCGCGAAATACATGATCAATTACCAAAATTAATTGTTACAAGGCCTATAAGCGATGAGCTGGCGCCGGAAACAGCCACAGTATTATCATCAACTATTGATGATAATTTAGCAAAATCTACAACAAGACTGTTATTGGCAACCGAAAAACAAGCGAGTTCTATAAGCTTAAGTTCCTCAAAAAAACCCAAAAAGCAACTATCAAATTCTGTGGAGTCGCTAAAAGAGCCCGACAGTCGTGGAAGTACATTAAAATCTGGTGAGCAAGGCTCGTTTCTCCGCGAAGTCCTGTCATGTAGAGACTCATTTTTGAGATCTTTAGAATGGTGTGATAATTCCTTGACAAGAAGGAATCGGTATAGAAAGATCAAAAAAGATGATTGGATTGAATTGAAAGGCGATGGTACCAAGAACTACGTACAATTGGCGCACTTCTTACTCGTACTAACTCTTCTTGTCTTTCTTTTGATTGAACTTCACCTTTTAACTTTCCAACATGGCGGCAAAAAACTTGTTTGCACAAATATAGGGGCGTTACTCACCTGTTCACCTTTTTCGTCGGCATAAATAACAACATAAACGAATGCAGCTTGTATTAGTTTTTTTTTATGACCTCAATGTAACATTATTTGAATTATCGCATATTTATATAACAAACAAAAAGTTACATTTGTTTTATGTTATATTATCCTCGTTTCAGATGATGTTTACGTATCGGACGGTATATCGCCCGGTCATGCAACGCTACCGAGGAGGTCAAACTCTCCGCTTCCACATGAGAGAGACTCGCTGGACCGTGACCGATTCTCACTCAATAGAAGCGGTCTTCAGGTACGCCTCACACTTTTACATATATTACACCCCCTTACTAATAAACGTTGTAACCTCTGAATTGAAGTGTTTTGTCTTTGTCACTCATATGACATGTTGGCGTTGGAAGAACGGAACAAAACACTGAATTACTCAATTTCGGAGATTAATCAATGTTTATTAGTAAGAGCATTAATCTAAATATGTTTAGGCGCATTTATATTGTATAATTACAGATTATACATTATGAGCGCAAAAAAGTAAGTATTTTCGCCTTTTTGAGTCTTGATAATGCGTATGTCGGATTCAATTCTTATATTTCATTACTTTGGCTGAGATGTGTCTCTGTTTAGAAGAATGTAAGTAGTACTAATGTCAAAGGCGAGGTATTCCCTACAGTTTAGGTAAATAGCGCGTGAACTTATCTGTTTATACCTAGACAGAGAAGGGTTTATAAGCTAGGATTGTATGGGTGAGAGCGGAGCAATCAAGCACAGGTCCGACGTTAACAGTGGTCACAGACAGAATGAGGATACTCAACGAACTAAGTTTTGTAAGAATATTCTTATGATTATTGAACATAAACGTTTTTTTAGTTTGTTAAAAGCATATGTTTTTAAAAGTATAAAACTAACGAGAGGATTATACCTAATCATATTTTAACACCTGAACACTCCCTTATACTGAACCAAAGATACTCAAACTGAAAAATAAAAGCTCAGTCTTTCTTGCGTATGATTATTAATTATTTGTGTAAAGTAGCCATTTATTTATATATATAGCGCGATAAGACTAACAATCGTTAATATATTCTGGTATTTAATGGAATGCTCGAATGATTTCATGTCATAATTGGATGTAATACCACGTCATTCATCGGAGCGGTTTGCTAAATATGTAATTAAGGAACAATTTGTAATTAACAAACTAGTCACAACTAAAGCATGGTAGTGATAACTGTAAAGTACGTTAAACATATAATTCATGTTCCTTTTATTAATTATCATTTAGTAAATCGCACGAAAGTGAACGAATGATTCATTTCTTTAGACAGGATGATCAAAGGTGTAGATATTACTTATCCGAAAGGCAACCTTATAGCGTAATATATAAGTTTAACAGTAAAGGTGTGAAATATAAAGTGATTACAGTTACTTAGTTGCTTTGTCTGGCGACCGTCGGCCATTGTATTATATTTCTTGCGTCACGCACTGTGGGTAGCTAGGAGCCCTTGCAACACAGTATTTAGTACTCGAAGTGTCACAAATCTCGACTAAAACTGCTTAAAGCGAGGGAGTTTTAGTACGACTCCTAGTATGCATTAGACAATTTTTACAGAAAAATCATAAGTGAATTCACTTAGGCCCAGGTCAAGAGCAACCGACCAAGGGTCTTACTATCTGCTTTGTAAAAACCATGCAAGTTCCGAGCAGTTCCCAAACCTGGCTTTAACATGCCAGAGACAACAATAACCGTTCACCTTTGAGAATATCAATGTTCAAACCGTTCACCTAAAGGAGCGTGAAGCCGTGGTGATGGTATGATTTTACACTAAGCGGTTTAATCTAGGTTTTAGAACTGCTCGGAACTTGCATGTTTTTTTCAAAGCTGATAGTATGGCCCCAGGTGTAAACCGACTCTGTTGTATGAAAGGTCTGATGACCATGAAGCGAAAGTAATGTCTCGGGATCGTTGCATTTGGAAGCCTGTGATCTCTGCCTATCCCTACGGGAAAGAGGCGTGCATATAATGTAATGTGTTGGTTTATAAAAACATACATAAATACATCCTCACAAACTTTCGCTAGAATATTCCTGAATACCTTGGAGCTCACTACAAGTTTTAATAGGTTTTTTTGCTCCTATAGCCAGATTATACTCGGTCTTTGTCTTCATGTAGGTACATTTGCCTTTTTTAAGTAATGGTTGATTCTTTTATTAACATTAAACTAAACTACTAATTAAACAACAACATTTGAGCAATCCACTAGCGGTTGCCTTCCTATACATAGTTATATTGCTCTAACCGTTTGGCTAGACGTACGTACACACACACACACACACACACACACACGGAATTTCGACATATTCCATATAAGTATCGGTGGCAGTGGGTAGATAAAGCAGCATTACCCAATGCCATATGCGGTGCACTGGACCGACGGTTTCACATGCTGGCCAATAAATACTTATGCAAGTATGAGCAATCACCTGTTGAGCTGATAAGTGACATTTATAAACAAACTAGTAGCGCCCCGCGGTTCAGGGTATACCCTGGGCTGCGTTCAGGAGCTTCGTCGGCCAAATATTGATCGACCAATATTTGATCGATGTCTCACGAACGGCTACTTCATAGCATGTTACAGAAGAAGAAGAAGAAGTCATTTACATTGTTCATGGATCACATGATAGTTACTACTGCATATGCCACTTTTGACAGCCGACCAAGATTTCATCGATCCTAGAGGTAGAAAGATTATGGTCTCGTCGAGCATAATATGATCATATATTGGGTGGAGCAAGTAATGCTCTAGTTGAGTTCGTGAACGCCGCACATCCGCTGTCAGAGCAAGATATGACTTGGCCGATGGAGCTGCTGAACGCACGCCTGGCTACTTTTAACCCCGGAAAATTCGAAAAGTTCTCGTGGGCTAACTGAGGTAGCGGGAAAGCCGTAGTCCACGCGGAAGAAACCGCAGGTCGTAGCTTGTACATAAATAATCACGAAATGCACCAAATCTGAACGAGAAATGAGTACCTACATATTAATGAGACAGGAACAGACAGGATACGGGCTCGATCCAACCGGCTCATATGGATATCTTTTGGTTAAAGGTGTTGTACAGCAACTTGTATATGTTGGAAGTTCTACGGCGGAAATGGTGATAATGATGATAAAAACTTTGAAAACAAATACATTTAAAAATATTTTTTATGGTTTATTGCAATAACAACATGCTAGACGGAACTCAAGTTCAAATTATTTGAAGGAAAAAATTCACTGGTTCTCGAATTTTTTCCTTGAAATAATTTGAACGTAAGTTCCGCCTAGCATGTTGTTCATGCATACTTCATTCAACTGCAACTGCATTCAACCATAAACAATCTTAGAATAAGGGTAGGGTGCCTTCGCTTGATACGATATCAACTGTAATGTTGGTCTATCAGTCCTATTAATTAATTGTTCATACAATTAAAGGTAGATGGCGCTAAGAACAACATCCCCTCAGATGTTAAAAATGAAAGTATAAATTCGGACCGCCAGTGGAGTACTACCATAGCTTAGTTAGACGGTATTCTGTAGTCGTAGATTCAAGTCTCACTTGTAGTCGATTTTTTCCTTCAAATAATTTAATTTTAGAAGATGTAAAGTTCGGTATATAGGTTTAAAAGTTTTTAGGGAATGGCAGGAAAAGGTACACATTTACCTACTAATTCGCCGCATAAAGACGGTCGCCGTGGCGCAGTGGTTAGTGTCAGTGACATGACTATTGTGTCTCCGGGATCCTGGGTTCGAATCCCGGCAGGGGCAAACATTTGTGCGATGAGTGTAGGTGTTTGTCCCGGGTCTTGGATGTTTGTGTGCTGTGAATGTGTGTGTCCAAGCCTCCCGCGATACAGGGAACCTAGGGGATTTAAGTGTGATAAAAAAAAAAAATACTACTACGAGTATACTAAACTAGTCTCTAAAAATCTGTAATAGAACATCTTGAGTGCCTGACAGCTGTCTTCGACGTCATTTGCTTCGCATATCTTTTTGGATACCCCATCTCACATTGAATTTTGGGTACATGTCACATACATTTTAATATGAATAGTTAGTATTTTAGCATAATACAGACGTGCTCAAACACTTGCGAATTTTTTAGCGCATTTTGCTTTCTTTTCTAATCTAAATAACACCAAAAAATCTCATTTTGAATTTGTCATAAACATAACTAATAGTACTTTAATAGATCATCCAAGGATAAGGGTTGGATGCGGGCCGCTTCCAGGTCCTTCCAGGATATCAATGGGGGAGGCATATGTCCAGCTGTGGATGTCTTATGGCTGAGTTGATGATGATGGTGAGATGCATCCAGGTCTTAATCGCTCCGCTTTCGCGAACAACTAATCTCGTGGAAATCCTTTCTCAGTATGTTTTATGAGGCCTTTTACTTTTTTTAGTTAGTAATTATGACATCTCAACTGCTACATACGCTGGCACAAAGTACCTTCAACAACCAGCTGAACGAACTTTAGGTTAGGTACGAAGTAATCATAATTATTACCTATAATACCAAGGATTCTGTCAATCCCAAACAAGTCTTTCTTGTTTTATACATGTAACTTACCTAGAATCTTATATACCTAGTCATGACTATTAAGTTTGCGTTATCTCTCAAATATATTTTAATAGCGCATCGCTTCAAAGTTGAATTCAAACAAGAAGCATGTCTATTAATAGCTTATAAAAGTGTAATGTCCGTTTTCACTAACGAAGAACAAGGCAACGCCGACGCCTAGCATAGACAATTTGTCTATGCGTCTAGCTAAGTTACTCTAGGCGGGACGGGAGCGTCGGCACGTCAAACCGACATACGCTGGTTCTATCCCCCCAATCGGTTGAGCTGCCGACCTTTATTGAATTCCCGTAAGGGTACATACCTACCTGCTTTTCTAAAATTTCTCGCTGACTACAATTCCATCCATATCCAAAACAAAAACAAACAAATTCCCAGCAATAATTGACATCGGAAATGGTATCAAATGCCAGTCGATAATGCAAGCAAACAAAAACAACTGGTGGAGTTAGTTGTACACGATTCAGTTGTTATCGTGAGATTACGCCGACAATAGCGAGCGCCGACAACGCTGCGCTGCTGGCGTGTGGGCGGTGATCGGAGATACACGTTGGATTGAGTTCTAAATTCGAATTTAGAATTCTAGTGATCTCTTTGGTTAAGTGTACAATTGACCTCCTTAGTGTAAGTAGTTTTGAAACGGTAATAGCCTCGGGATCGTACTATTAACTATTCTGTGTCTCGGGGTAGGTTTACGTCGCGCGGGCGTTTTATTTGAATCCCACTTCGCGTGTGAAGGTGCAATCGTTGTGAAATTCATACAATGGTGGTAAGGCATACTCATTACTACTTTTTCACCGACTTCAAAAAAGGAGGAGGATATACCTATGTTCGACTGTGTGTTGTTTTTCTTATACTCGCCTGACTGGTAGGCATGGAAATGTTTGCTTTTATTTCTTTTTCATTTGTGAAATTACTTACATTAAGTATAATTATATTTTCATCCGTGGTTTACTACAGGCACCGATTTTAATTTTTTTGCAGTTGTCACGCTATTACTATATGCTACTTTAATGAAACATGGTGAATTACGCTACTGTATGTATTGTGATGGAATTTGAAATTGAGTATGTATGCAAATACGTGCTGTAAAGTTTAAGCCTATTTACAGTTAATTAATTTTTCCCAGCTATGTAAAATACAAGAAACTAGCTAAGTACGTACAATACCAGAAACTAAGAATTGACGGTGATGTCCGAATAATTTCGAAGTCAAGTTGTGATTCTGTAACTGCTAAAAGCGGCAGTAACGTAACCTTTCATTCCATAATTTCCATACGTTTTTTTATTTTATGTATCACACTCAAACCCCCGCACTTACATTCCCTGTGTCGCGGGAGGCAGGGACACACACACACAAACACAACACACAAACATCCATGACCTGGGAGAAACACTCACTCATCCCACAAATGTTTACCCCTGCCCCGGAAGGGGATTCCCATTCGAATCCCGATTCGAACCCAGGGTCACTGAGCCACGGAAACCGTCATTGTTTTGACATATTCTCCTTGAAATATTCCATGCCTACCTACTTACTATCGAGCTACCAGCGCCAAAGTGTGTTGAGGCGATCCTTAACTTAATTTTATTTTTGACGTGATAACGTTTTATAAATTGATGAATACCAGCAACGCTCATGAAAAATAGTAACGTTCCGCGTAACGTTCCACCTGAGTTTTGTATTACATAAAATAATCAAAGTCAAAGTCAGTCAAAGCCAAAGTCAAAGTCAGTCAAAGTCAATCAAAGTCAAAGTCACAGTCAAAGTCAAAGTCATAAATGATTATGACGTTATCACGTAAATCTATCGTCCGTAAACCGACTTTACAGACAACCAATTTTTTTATTATTTTTTAACTGCTAATTGACGTTTCCTTTGATCCCATTTTAGTTTCATATCAAGTCATATAGTTGCCAAACGCTAGACCTATATAAACTAACGTGCATCCTACAACGTCATCACTTAACACCAGGTGAGACTGTTGTCAAACGCAAGCAACGACGGTCCCGTGGTGCAGTGGTTTGTGTCATCGACATGAATTCTGTGTCTCCGGGACCCTGGGTTCGAATCCCGGCAGGGGCAAACATTTGTGTGATGAGTGTAGATGTTTGTACCGGGTCTTGGATGTTTGTGTTCTGTGATTGTGTGTATCCATGCCTCCCGCGATACAGGGAATCCTAGTGCGAGGGTCTGAGTGTGATGAAAAAAAAAAGTGATGAAAGCTTATAACAAGAAAAAAAAGACATGCTTTATAGACATTTAAATGAGAGGCGTACGGTCTGCGCTCAAAACTGCGTAAAACAAGTTTTAAAAAAACAATTAATTTTCGCGTTTTTTCCCGATTTCCATTTAAACAAAATGTGTTAAGGGTTTTTATAGTGCCTATGTATTCTTTGGGTTACAGGTGATATGTAAACCTGTGAACAAGGGTATATAATCTTTTGAAGGAAGTGGTATGGTAACGAAATCTTTCCTTTTGATGTGTAATTTATTTTGTGCATATACCTACTTTACATACGAGCTTTCATAAATTAAGTCTGCAGTGATTCTTCAAGAGTACAGTATGATCACGGTAACATACAATGATCCACATTAATACGCCAATTCTTACAAATTTTCTTTTTCTTCTTCAGAATCGTTCGGAATCCATGGCATCCGTGTACTCCGGAGCTGGAGAGGGCACCAGGTGTAACGTGACTGTCCGGGGGGAGGTTCAGTTCTCTCTGGTATACAACTATCGTCTGGGTGCCCTCGAGGTCGGCGTGAAGAGGTGTAGAGACCTTGCACCCGTCGACACCAAGAAGAACAGATCTGATCCTTATGTTAAGGTGGGTTTTCATTTGTGATTTATGTACATATTAATATTGCTTGTGGCATATTTCAACATGTACGTATTTATATCCGCTGTCCTGTTTAATTGGACTCGTGAGATTGGTAACTCGCTAGTGTCCTCTAGATGAACAAACCGTTCACCCATGTAGCGCACCTAATGCTAATATTGAAGACGCATCTCACGGTGTAAGAGACGTTCCAGGTGTACCTGCTGCCGGACAAGTCCAAGGCCGGCAAGAGGAAGACGAAGGTGAAGAAGAACACGCTGAGCCCCGAGTTCGAGGAGACGCTGAGCTTCGTGCAGCCGCTGGCCTCGCTGTCCGCGCGGACACTGTGGCTGAGCGCGTGGCACGCGGACCGCTTCGGGCGGAACGACTTCCTGGGGGAGGTGGCGCTGCCGCTGGCCGACGTCGTCTACGACGACCCCGCGCCCAAGTGGTACCCGCTACACGAGAGGGTAAGTGTTGCTGATTCTGGACACTACTATTTGTATCTTTCTATCGAATTATAGAGACGGTGTGCCGTGGGTGCCGTAAGAGTCGCCCAAGGGATCACGTACCAGAAGGTGGAATCATAAAAATTAATATTGTATTTCTTTTTGCTGTATTCTGATTTGTATATGTGAATGACTTGCCAAGTATGATATCACGTCTAATGTTATAAATAATGGTCATAAACGATTCAGCCCCCGATTCAAAACTCTTCGATAGCTAACCGAATTTATTCGGTAATTAATGCAGCAGCGCCTTCTGAGGATCGGATATCATCGGCCCTCGCCAACCCACCTGCCAAATGTGGCAAAAATTCCCCCAGTAAGCCAAGACCCCCGTCGGCCACAACTTTGCTATTGCTAGTTCCGGTAGCAGCCAGAATAAAAGATGGGGTGATCCTGCTGACCCAGGACTCCAACTACACCCGAATACGGGTTTTATAAGCGATTAGTTGTTAAATCAGCCTGATATCGTTTTTAATTAACATTAGCATGTCCAACTGCACACCAGTACGATTCTAGACCTTATTATATAGATGTAGTGTCCGGCTTTACTTACGTTTACAGTCGAAGTTTCGACCTAGGTTTCGGGCATGTCCGATGCCCATCCTCAGGTGAGTTTACGCTGCCAGATCGGAAGACCAATAATACATCTATATAATAATGTGTCAAACTCACGAGAATTTCCGATCCTAGACCTGTCACGCGTTTGGCGGCTACCGCTGCGAGGACTGCCTCCACCCAAGCCTGCGAGCATGGTATACCTACTATGTTTGCTCATTCGTGATTTCCTCCAGCGGCCTTGACCACCATAGAAAATTGCTTCAATTACGTATCTATTTTATACCCAAACAATCATGGGACCGTTGATACTTACACAAAAAGGTATAATTATGCCATGGAGCCAGGTGAAGCAGGTCGCATGAGGCAGAACTTAATCGCGATGTATTGTAACTGCCTTCTTCGCTGATGTGGAGTTTTCTCATATAAAGAAAGACCTATTATGAATGTATAAAACACGGGAGTTACTCATGTAATAAGTCAGAGGGATCCGACTATTGTTTCAACCAAATTCGGTGGTCTTTTTCAAGGGGAATACGGGGCGCTCGCAGACTTGGTCGCGGTTCGCTTAGTACTGAGGTATTTTGTAAGGAAAACACCTGTATTAAGTTAGAAATATTGCAGTAAATGTTATCTTCTTTCAGACTGAGCAATTCGACGAGCAACAAGATTCTCGAGGCGATCTGATCGTGGGGCTGAAGTTCGAGCTGCACGAGACCGGCGCGCTGCGAGGGAAGGGAACACTGCACGTGCTGGTGAAGGAGGCGAAGAACCTCGTCGCTACCAAGCCTAATGGGCTTGCTGACGTCTTTTGTAAAAGGTTAGTGAAGGATTAAGTGTCTGACTGATAGATAGCCGTGGTGGTACCGGCCTAGAATAGTACTCCCACATTTCTTCCTGCGGGTGCAGTAAGAGTCGGCTAAGGGATCACGTACCAGAAGGTGGGCAGCAGCGCCTTCTGAGGATAGCAAAACCATATTGCGCCAACCCGCCTGCCAAGCGTGGCGAGTATCGGTAAATCCTCCCTATATGGGAGGCATATGTCCAGCAGTGGACATCCTATGCCTGTGATGAATGAATGAATTAACATTTTAAAAGTTAATATAAAATCTTATGACCACCCGTTCGAAGCCGGAACGAGCCGCTAGTTTTTGATATATTTAGGTCTTTTCTTACATTTTAAAGTTCGTATTCTGTTAATTGTAGCTACCTTCTACCGGAGCGAGGGAGGCTTGTGAAACAGAAGACGAACGTCGCCCGCCGAACCCTGAACCCGCGCTGGGAACAAACCTTCACATACCGCGGCCTCAAGATGCAGGAGCTTAGCACGAGGGCCCTGGAACTTAGTCTCTGGGACAGAGACCGATTGGCATCCAACGATTTCATGGGAGCAGTGAGGCTGTCTCTTGGAACTGGTAAGTTATCTACCTTAACTTAAACAGTGTCCAGATTTTCCTCAGTAGGCTTAATTTCTACATACTGATCTCAGAAAAGACATTAACCATTCTATGTTGTACTCTTCGATTCACAGTATTTAGGGGTGATGCTGGACATATTATGTCCAGCTGTGGACATCTTATGGCTGACATGATGATGATAAAGATTTAGGGGCAGAGTTCGGTTAGTAATTTTATGCGCATTGCAAGATTTCCTATTAGAAGTAGCTTTCTTTAAAAATGTTTAGCTATTGGGCGAGAGGCCAGCAGTATCCAGCGATATAATGGTCACTGTCAGCGATTTAAAATAGGGTAGATACCCGATCGCCCGCTCCAAAACGGCACCGTCAAAACAAGGCATATGCCTTGTTTTGCTCTCAGTCGCATGTAACCGCGGCAATTGCGTGTTACTTATTAAAATGAAACAGTATCCGCTTGTGGATTAATTTTATATTAGCTGGAGAGGTATCAGTAAACACTGGCGAGAGACACTTTAGAGGTTTGATTTTCATACAGACTGTTTATCTAGGGGTATATTTGTTTGAAGGGCACTGTAATCTCTTCTTAAGAAGTTTTTTTAAGAACAAATGACACTTTTCATTCTATGTGTTAAACAAACTTTAGAACTTATTACCTGACCTCTATCTTGAGCACTAATTGTTTCATGATTCTTGTTCTAATATAACATCGATTGTTTCAGTGGGGCTATGGTGCTTCTTATTTAACCTAGTTCATATTACAGGTGGTCTAAAAAGACTCCATATTTCATATTCATGCCAATAACTGTAGTACAGATATTTTCCGATACAATCACATAGAATTGTAAACTTATGTTCTCTATTATATTGACCCCTATAAAACATTTTAATACGATGATATTCGGGCGATGCTAATGAGAGATCTCTATCGAAACTAAAACTTGACTCGAACACCCACGACGCTGGTTAATGCATGTTATGAGATAGTAGATGTCGCAAAGCGCGCGGAAACTGAGGCGGCAAAATTAAGTCAATTGTTGTAATTTTCATTATGACGCGTATTTCAAACGCAAGTCTAAATATATAGCAATTTTCTATTTTCTTTTCTATATTATTTGTACCGTATTATCTGTCGCAGTAAGCATGTTTATGTCGTAAAGGAACAAAATTTGAGCACCGCGTAGTATGAATATACGTCATCTTTAGTAAAACATCATTGGGTTAACCCAATGTCAGGATGAATTGTTATTTTTGTATATATGTCTTTTTAGGGATTGTTTCTTTAAGGGATCTCTTAAAATTTTTATAAAAAAATATATTACGTATTTAAATAGGAAATTATAATGAATTGAAATGACTGTATTACATCTATATGTACGTACTAGCTATCGCGGCGAATATGAAAAAAATGATTAATCGGTATTGTTCCGTTTTTCAGGAACTTACATGGGAGCTAACGTCAATTGGATGGACAGCGTCGGTAAAGAAGTCACTTTATGGCAGACCATGATGCAGCGACCAAACTTCTGGGTAGAAGGGTCGCTACCTTTAAGACCACAACTCAGCAATTAGTGTCTAAATAACAAATACAGATATGTTTGTCAGGAATCGCTTGAAAATTCCGTGCAATATTTAAAAAAGTGAGTTAGCATTTTATTTTTTTTGTACCTTTTTGACAATCACAAAGTAAGCCTAGTTATTTGTGAACAACGAATTTGTCTAGATTTTATATTTATTTAACTTTCGAACTATTTTTCACTAACGAATGAATTTATTAAGATAAATTGAGGGACCCAAATCAATATATATAATAATTGGATAACTTGATGCTTTTAACAAGATATTATATAGTTTTAATATGACATTGACATTATCTACATGTACACAAACAGTGAATTGAATTGAAAATTTAAATTATTTTTTTCTGTACTTATGTAGTAAAAGTATTAAACTGCTAGCAAGCAAGTAAATAGGTACCATATCATTAAAATATATATATTGGACTTTATGGCGAAAGGTTGAGATATCGAGATTTATTTTTGAGCTCTCTCTCTTTACTACACCTTCAAAATATGTGTGTTAAGTTTTTTTAAAACGATATTCTATTAATTATGCTATTGGTTCTACTATTGTTCTATTCTTGTTTGGGCAATATACATCTTTCTTTTTACGACAAATAGATATGTATATAAATACACAACACCTTATTCGTATGTTTTCATTTCTTATTTTTCGTCTTACTGTTTGTTTTTAATTGTGGTAAGAAAGTGCCAACTGTTTTGAAACAGTACCTATCTTAGTAAATTACTTTTAAGCTGGCAAGTATGGTTAATATTGATAAGATAATTTGATTAAAAAAAATATATCTTTGTGGCGTTATCATGTGTTGCAAGTTTTTGATACTCTTATTTTTTTTATTTCCTAATGATTACTATTTTATACATTCCATCTTGTGATGTTAGTTATTATAGATTTTATAATACTTTTAAGAATGTAACAGATGACAATAATTGTATATGTATATTTAATTGTGTGTGTAAGCATGTTATGTACGTACTCTTAGCTGCCTTATACATAATTAAAGTTAGAATAGATCATAATAATGCATTTTGCATTTATCTAATAAAATTAATGTACAAATTAAGTTCGCATGAGTGTTTATATGCTTATATTGTGATAGGTTTAAGTAAGATAATTAATTATTAGTTAAGTATGCGGTAAAATATTGTAACAAACGTCCATAAATTGGAGATCTACTTAACTCACATAAATATTTTTTATAAAATATGTTTGTTTATAATCGTATGAAAATGAAAATAAAATTTATTTGCATATATTGTGCTTTCATTGTCGATACCTATAGGTAAGTATAGCAAATGGGCATATGATAGATCAGCTGATCTAGATAGATAGATTTTTTATAGATAATTTTATGATCTAAAATTTCGGTTTAAGCTACTTTTATGGTAAAACTTACCGTTTTGCTGAAAATCGCGAAAAACTGAGCTCGAATAAAATTTTTTTTATACACGGGAATGATGGGGAACTTAAAAATTTATTTATAATTATGTTTTGAACAATTTTATTAATTTTCAGCTTGTGATTTTATGCACCGTCACTCTCATTTTTTAGTCTAGATTGACCGGACTATAGCTATGTCACTTAGATAGCTAGTAAAAATAATACCCGGTTGCACTCCAGGAAGAAGTGGCCGGCTGAAGTGAAAACTTGAACATTAACGTTGTGCATTTTTGAATATTTTGGAATGGTTTGGGAATAATTTCGAAAGAATTGCTTTATTTATCAGTATTAAAGGAATGTCATTTATGTTGTAAAATACAATATTAATTTATTGCGTTATCGTAGACAAACATGACAATGCGTATTTAAGTTTATTGATTTTATGTAACAACACATAAAATTGACAAGATGGCGTTTTTTTTAAACAATGTAATCTTTAAAATATCGGCGTTTTGATAACCGAACTCAATTATACTTTTCAACATAACGACTTTATCAAAAAAACTACCAATAAACGAAAATGTTCCTTATTCGTAACATGTATATGTTTAAATTTCAACGGCGGTCTACTCTCCTTTCGTCTTACGAATTCGATAACGTCACTACCTGACGTTCTGACACGAGTTTGACATTTTTTCTTCATACAAAAGTGCACAACGCCGTTAAAGAGGTTCACAAATGCTGGGTATGTTCATAGGGGTTCCTTCGAAAATAGTGACCTTAGTGTTACTGTCCAACGGGAGTCTCTGGTCGCCATACTGAGAGACGACTGCACGGGCGCCGTGTGATACCATGTAACTGTTAGTCTTCATAATCTTGTGAGCACACAAAATAGCAATCATAAATGAGAAGATCCGTAGAAGAACAAAAGTCACCGACATAGCCCAGCGGATTAGCAAGTTGAAGTGGCTGTGGGCAGGCCACATAGCTTGAAGAACCGATGGCCATTGGGTTCGAAAGGTTCTCGAATGGAGACCACGGACTGGCAAGCGCAGCATAGGACGGCCACCGACCAGGTGGACAGACGACCTTACCTTATCCCAGGTAAGGGCTGGATGAGGGCCGCTTCCATTTGGTCCTTTAAAAATCAATGGGGGAGGCTTATGTTCAGCAGTGGACGTCCTATGGCTGAGATGATGATTATATATATGCATAGTGGACATCAAATATGACGTAATCGATATTCACTTACGTCTGCGTAAAGAAGTTACTCGTGAGCCGTGTTTTATAGATTCTCGGTGACAGTCGCTAATAGACAACCGTAAAAAGTTTTTATGAATCTAGTAAGTACCAATATCAACTCAGTGGCAGTTTAATTAGTGTGAACTTTTGATCCAAATTTATAAAGTCATTAATATTTATTAACAAATACAATTTATACATATTATTATATATTATAGTACCTACCTATTGACGCGTGACATAAATGCTGGCACATAAAAATATTTGGCTCAACGCATCAGCATTGCAATTCAACGTGGCAATGTTGCTAGCATTCTAGGCACGCTGCCAACTGGTAGCGGGTTAGAGCATTTGAGATTTCTATTCGCTGCTCATAGCTAGTGGATTACTCAAATGTTATTGTAGTCGCTGCAGGCCTGCAGTATTGTAATTAGTAGGTACTTATTTTATTTTAATAAAGGCATAGGACATATTAGTAAGTGTCTGTTCCAACAAACATTCAAATCTTCCTAAAACGTTTTTTCTCTGGAGGCTTACCTTACAAGGTAGGAGAGCTTTACTTCGAGCGCTTTGATATGAGTTTTTCTAAGCAGTTTGAGCATTTCGTTTTAACTTTCCTTTGTACCACTCCGCCGCAGGACATAAAAAAATCTTGGTAGGTAAGCAATTATCTGAAATTACTTCTAAAGTAAAATGAGTCTAAAACTTTTAATCGCTTTATGTAACTATTTTAAAACCACGTAGCTCAATATGATTAATAAAAAGCCAAAATTTGCTTGACACAGGCAGTACGAAGCCAATATTGTTAATGAGAAACGAAACTGTAATAAAGATCTAAAGCTAAAATAAGTAGTTTAAAGCTTTCCAAAGCTATTTTTTTGGATGTCTTACATTTTAAGACTGCATCTACATTGTACTCAGAGTAATTTTTCAGAATCTGATTTGGCAACATTGTTGATGACTCATGACTGTTATATTAAACTGTTTGTTTACAAAATGATATGGAAGTAAAACGGACCACTAAAATATTGATTTTGTAAAATAAACTACAGACGTTTTGTGCTCCAATATATTACGATTAATTCAAGAAAGATGACAACAGGGCTTCCGAACTTTATCTACCTGCTTTGTGCATTATTAACGACTTTGAAATCAGGTTAGAATTTGGGCGTTGTTTCTTTATATTTTTACGCTTAATTTGGTTTATTTACTGTTACGTTTGCCTTTTAGTTGATTCAATATACTGCTATCATTGTTCTGGAACAGACTCTGAGAATCCATTCCAGTGTAATGAGTTTTTACCGAGCGATGTCGATTTGGTACCAACTGACTGTGCGGAGATCCATGACGCTCAGTATTGTATCAAAGAAGTTGGAAGAAACGAAGGTGACACGCTATATCTGTGCCTCTAACTTTAGTATGAGGAATTTGCGAGAAAGTCGAATCGTTCTTATTTAAACTTAAGGTTATATCACATGAAAACTGCTAATTCTAATTTTGAATATTTCTACAAACAAAATGAAATAGTTTTTTTGCAACTTGATTACCTACACGACTTTTTCGATAATAATTCATGCTATGAGCATTATAACTAATCTGGGGGTGACAGTTTTAACTTTTTTAATATTCACTAACGTCAGATAGATTTAACAATTTATCCATGTCGGGTACCTATAACATTTCAAATGTATATATCACAACTAATATGACATTAATCATATCAGTACCAGAAATATCACTTTTCAGACACATTTGTACTAATTCAGACACTAATCACTCATAATTTTTTAATACAAATCATCATCATCGTCTCAGACATTGGACATCTACTGATAGACATATGTCTTCCCGATTAATTCCCACAAGTACCAGTTGGAAGCAGCCTGCATCCAGCCCGTGCCTTGTGCCCGTGCCTGCATTCTTAGTCAGGTTGTCTATTGTGTAAGCGCAAGTCAGCCATTATGGCTCACTGGCAACATTGTGTGTATCAGGGTGGTTGTGACATATGCTGGATATAAAATTAGCATTTGTATAATTATGGTACCTTCTCTATTCACGTTTATGAACTCTTAGTCAAACTTATGATAAGTTATTCATCCAGTACTTATTGATATCTTTTAATAATATGTGAAAATACATATCCTACATAGGCCTAGCATTGGAATGCTATCAATGCAATTCATCTTCTACAATGGAATGTGGTGATGGACTGATGAAGCTAGATGGTGGTATCTTGAAGCCGACTCCATGTGATCATGTGTATAACGCCCAATACTGCATAAAACTTACAGGTCTAACAAAGCTAAACTAATTTGATTAACTTGTTGTAGAATAGATGCTTTACACATTAATATAACTAACTAACACTTATGTACATTTTCAACTTTATAACTCTGTGTGTAGTTTTTTAAAGCACGGACACATTTTGTGTGTGTTGTGATGATTAGTCATGTTTATGTTTGATGTAAGGATGAAGTTCACCAAAATTTAAAATGTCCAATTATCAATTTAACCATGGATAAACAGTTTTTACCATACAGTTAAACTGTTTGACTAACGGTTAAATTGATAATAAATAGGACATTTGAATTTTGGTGATCTCCACCTTAAGTAGTTGAAGTTTGCACATATTCTTATTTCAAATTCTATAAAATACTCCTTTCATTACAAAGGCACATAGAACAATTCTAAATATAGATTTATGGTAGGGATTGTCAATTCTGGTTCTTAGATTGAATTTAGGCTCAGTTGGCAGACATGAGACTTGGGTTAACCTGCAAAGCGGAAGCAGTTAATTTATATCGAATCATCTCCTCAACTTGTATCCAGCACAGGTTCAATAATTGTAGGTGTTATGTATTCATTTCTGGATCCGTTCGGGTTAAACTAACTTGAGGCTCTTGAGTCCACTGTGAGATGAGTTATAGATTTTTTTTTTACTGTATACATTTCAGGAAGAAAAATGTTCATTTCTTCTTCCCGATTCTATTCACAAATGACCATAGTTGCTACTGTAGTCCTATTAGTATTGGCAATAGTTTGGGTTATGCTTCATCTATGATTTTATGCAAAGGCTGTCCTGAAAGGGCTTACATGAGATTGACTGTATCAAAGTACTTATATTTTATTGTCAACAATGGAATTATCATGAGCAAGGAGTGTTATATGTAAGGAATGTTAAAAAAGTTACACAAGTAAAAAGATTATAATTCACTTGCAAATAATGCACTGGTTTTCTGAGTTTTACAGCACAAGACACTTGGTGGCTTTACTAACATTATGGTGATTGGTAACAAAAGGTATGTACTTTAGCACTGTTATACCTTATCACTCCAACTTCCTAATATGAGATTTAAAAACTGTATACTAGATGCGCCCTGCTGTTTCACACACTGCATTTACATTTGTTAGTCTAGTTTATTATATATATGCGGTATCCGGCTTTACTCACGTTTATAGTCGAAGTTTCGACCTAGGTTTCGGGCATGTCCAATGCTCATCTGCAGGTAAGTTTGCGATGCCAGATCGCAGCGACATTCTAGTTTGTATATGCTATTCTCCATAAGCTGAGCTATCATACAATTAAAATCCCGTCATTAGGCCTAGCCATTTCAGAGATTAGTGAGTACAAATTATTAATTTTAATTCTTTTTTTTTAATCACACAATTACAGCACACAAACATCCAAGACCCGGGACAAACATCTACACTCATCGCACAAATGTTTGTCCCTGCCGGGATTCGAACCCAGGGTGCCGGAAACACAGAAGACATGTCACTGACACTAGTCACTGCGCCACGGCGACCGTCTAAATTCTGTAAATAGCTATTAATTTGACATTACGAAAATTCCATTTTTCAACCGACTTGCAAAAATTCTCGTGAGTTTGACACATTATTATATACAGTCGTGGTCAACTAATTAGGGACATTCAAGATAGTGAAGGGCTATAACCGGTTATGTACATATAAATATACAACCCTATTGATTTCTCAGCACCTATTATTTGCATAATGTGGTCCGATTATTATGCTATAAATGGCTGTAAATAAAAGATTAAATAAATAGAAAAAGTATTTGATATCAAAGATTAAACATGTATTAAATATTAAGGTACAATTCTGTAGTGGACATTTAATTAAGGACAGTAAAGTATAATGAAAAATACAGTTAAACAAAACTTATAATCTGCAGTGTTATAATATCTTTAACAGCTCTATTTTATTATGTGTAAAATCAGTACCCAGTAGCAAAACCTTTGTTAGTAATTAACGCTTGACACCGATGTGGCATAGACATTATCAGTTTCTGACATGTTTTGACAGGAATGTTTGCCCATGCCTCACAAAAAGCTTCATGAAGTTCATCCAAATTTGTATTACGATAAGTGGCAACTTTTTTCTTGATTTCGTGCCAAAGGTGCTCAATTGGGTTGAGGTCCGGGCTATTTGCTGGCCAATCTAGCACCGATACAGACTGACTGGTAAGAAACGACTTGACTGAATGGGCGGTATGTTTCGGGTCGTTATCCTGCTGAAACGTCCATATAATAGGGAGATGCTCCTCAGCATAGGCAAGCATAGTTTCTTCCAATATTGCCTTGTATTGATGTTGGTCTAAGTTACCCTGAACTTTCCTCACAGGTCCCACTCCACGTCCAGAAAGTGAACCCCACATGTTAACGTTTCCACCGCCATGTTTCACCTGTTTTTTTGTGAATCTTGGATTCATTTCCGCTTTTACAGGACGCCGTACATATTGCCTTCCATCTGAAGAAATCAAATTAACCTTGGTCTCATCAGAGAAAAGTACATGTTGCCATTGGGCTTAGGTCCAATGTCCATATTTACGTGCAAACGCCAAACGAGCATTTCTATGTTCTTTCTTCAACAACGGTACTTTGCGAGCCACTCTTCCGAACAACCCTGCTTCTACCAAACGTCGTCGAACGGTCCTCGCAGATACACCGGCTCTTTCGTTTGCCCCAAACACTTCGTGTTTCATTAAAATAGAGCCTAGAAACGGATCTTTCTTAGCTAACCTGGTTATCATTCTATCTTCTTGCGGAGTCGTTTTTCTCGATCTTTTTGTTCTGGACACATTTAAAGCTGTGTTATAGCGCTTGAAATGTTGCACTGCATTGCATACCATAGTTTTTGAACAATTTAAATGTTGTGCTATCCTTCGGTATGACCAACCACGCTCGACAAACTTCATGATAGTTTTTCGTAGTGTTGGATCGCAACTTTTATTTTTGCCCATTTTTCTTCAAAATAATTATCAAAACTTAAAATAAAAAATCTGGATTGCCGCCAAAACGTCCACGAAACAATAAGAAAAGAAACAAAAAAATATTAAAATTCCAATTTTGAAATTAGAACGCAATACCTCAGTGTCCCTAATTAAATGGCCAGCCAGCATTCTTTGAACAAATAGCACTATGATAATTTATCAGCTATACTGTAAAGAGGTTTAATATTTAAGAAGTTGTTATTGTTTGAATAATCGCGCACATAAATGACTAATTACACTTACATGTAAAAGATATGGAATATTGTTAAGACTCGTTGGAAAATAAAAAAAATATTCACAATTTGGCTTAACTAGAGATTGTCCCTAATTAGTTGACCACGACTGTATATGCGGTATCCGGCTTTACTCACGTTTATAGTCGAAGTTTCGACCTAGGTTTCGAGCATGTCCGATGCTCATCCTCAGGTGAGTTTACGCTGCCAGATCGCGGCGACCGCGATGCCAAAGCCGGATACCACATATATTTGACTTACAAAAAATTAAGAAGGTTCTAAATTCGGTTTTATATATTGTAAGCGACACGTAATTTATTTTAATAATGTATTTTATAAAACCTAGTTTGTAATATTTATCATGTACATATTTGTATTAACCGTCCGCACCAGAGGGGGCTGGAGCGGAGCGAGGCGCGCGGGAGCTGTCACAAGTGTGCAATTGGCACACCAGTCACCGGGACGCCCTCGCCGGCCGACAAGCAAATCCGCGCGCTCTCTGTGTTTATTTTAAATTGTAATGTTTTGTTTGAGCATTTAATTTTCGCCAAATATACATCCTGGATACAACAACCGCATTTTCAATCGGAGTTAAACCGTGTCAGCTACACTGGTCATTCGAAACCGGATCGTTATGTTCCAAACACCGCCGAGAAAAATGGCAACGACAAGACGGCAACTTCGAAAAGAACGCGAACAACGGGAACAGGAAGAACGTGATGGACAGTCTCTAAATCTTCAGCCTGAAACAGAACCAAATGGACAGAAAAGTGATGAGTTATCGACAATTAACCCCACAATTGTTGCGAATACGAAAGCGGGTAGCGTCGTGAAATCGGAACCGCCTTTAAAAATGGTTTCGCAAATGGAAACTCATCCTCGATCTGTAAAGACGAATTGTAAGAAATCGATTACGTCATCTGTTGCGGCACGTAAAGCGAAGTTGGAATTAGAGGCAGCCGAAGCGAAGGCGAAAATTCAAATGGAGCTCATCGACAAAAAATTGGCCGCGGAACTAGCTGATATTGACGATCAATGCAGCGCACGGTCCCAACGGTCGTCTCATACACATAGTGATGTGCAAAAGTGGTTGGAACGTAGCCATCAACACTTAGAGCTTGGGACTCAGCCCGCCCCCGATCATGGTCACAACTCGGGCGCGCAGTGTCCACCGCCGACGTCAAATAATGTCGGTAACGAAAATGGAACAGTGCAACTTCTGGCCAGCGCTCTGAAAGATTTGGCAACCGCCTCTGCCAACAATGGCATGAATTCGACGCTCTTGAGTCGCATTAGTACTTCTCGGGATTTACCAACCTTCTCCGGAGACCCTATGGAATTTCTGCAATTCAAGCAGGCTTACGAAGAGTCGTCACACGTGTGTAATTTCACCTCAAAGGAAAACTTGTGGCGACTACGAAAATGTCTTCGAGGACCGGCACGCGAAGCTGTCTCAGCTTTGCTGATTAGCGCTAGTACGCCTGAAATGGTAATGTCGACATTAGAACTGCAGTTCGGGAACCCAGACCTAATCCTATCAAGAATAATGCTAGATATTAAAAAACTGCACCCTGTGTCGCAAGAATATCATAAAGATATTGTGTCATTTTCTGTGAAAGTACGAAACTATGTGGCAGCTGTGAGTGTTATCGGTCGCGATGAGTATTTAGTGGCAACGAATGTGATAACGACCGTGCTTTCTAAGTTACCTACCGTTCTCCTATCGAAATGGGCTGACTATAGCTATCCGCTCATCAAACAAGGTAAGCGACCCACACTGCATACATTAGCCGAATTTCTTAATGAAGAAGCTCTGAAAAATAATTCTATGGCGTTAATAAATACGCGCAGTACGTTAGAATATAACTACAGTAATAAAAAGAAATATCCAGAGTCTACATCTAACCGTTTACATACTACTTTATTAAATAATGATAAAAGCATTGACAATAATTGTAGTTACTGCCATACATCGAAACATAAAGTCACAGAATGTAAAAAGTTTATAAAGTCATTACGCAAAGACAGATGGGCTTATGTAAAGAGGCATAGACTTTGTTACAAGTGTTTATTATCTAAACACGGAAGGGACACCTGTCCGGCCGCTGCATGCGATATAGATAACTGCGGACTTGCGCATCATCGTCTACTGCACTATAAATTATCGAAGCCTACGGCACCGAGAAGCGATGACACTAATTTATGTGAACGGAGCGAAGGTCGAGGATCGAGCGAACGCTTGGTCTCCGAATGTCAAGCGGAGCTGCAACCTGAAAGTATAAACATGAATTCAACTCCTGAATGTAAAGTGTGTCTAAAAGTAGTTCGTGTTAATCTTCATGGACCTAACGGTATTATCAGTGCTTATGCGTTACTCGACGACGGGTCGACGTTGAGTTTTATAAGTGCAGCTCTGACGTCACGGTTAGGGCTGCGCGGTCGCCGCGACACAATACGTACGCTCGGAGCGTGGAACAACGAACTCGTATGCGAAACTGAAGTGGTGTGTTTGGAGATGTCGACCTGCGACGGAAATACGTATGAACTTAATGCGCGTAGTGTTAAAGAGCTTAATTTACCTAATCAGTATTTGTGTTCTGTAAATTGTAATTACTACAGTCATTTGAAAGATATAAGCTTAAATTTATGTACAGGAAACATTAAGCCCGAAATGTTAATAGGGCAGGATAATTATCATTTGTTATTGCCGTTAGAAACTAGGATAGGTAAGCTGAATGAGCCCTGTGCAACACTCACTCCCTTGGGCTGGTGCGTTCATGGAAGGATACCGGTGACGTCATCACGCATGTGTCATCCCCACGCTACGCTTTTCATCAAGGGTGGTGCTCAGTCGCCGCGGGATGATGAGGGGTTCGAGCTGCAACAACTGCATGATGAGGTACGTAAATCATTTACTATAGATTCTTTAGGAATAACGTCAAGACCACGCCAGAACGCTGATGATTTACGTGCAGTCGAACTTCTCGAAAAAACAGCCACTTTAATTAATAATAGGTGGCATGTGGGACTTCCATGGCGTGACCCATCGTGTGTCATGCCTGACTCCAAACCTACCGCGCTTAGAAGGTTAAAAGGGCTGGAAAAGAAGATGACCTTGAACGAGGATTACGCACAGCGTTATATGGACCGGGTCAATCATCTTTTCAAAAATGATTTTGCCAAGGAGGTAACGGAGAACCAATTAGGTTCGAAAATATGGTACCTACCTCATTTCGGAGTGGATAATCCGAATAAAAAAAAGTTACGTTTAATCTTTGACGCGGCTGCTAAATCGCAAAACTTATCATTAAATGATTATTTATTTAAGGGTCCAGATCTTCTTGCGTCTTTGTTCGGAATAATGTTACGATTTCGTGAATATAAAATCGCGATAGCTGGAGACATAAAGGATATGTTTTTAAGGATTAAAATCTTGCCTGAGGATCAAGATTCGTTACGATTTCTGTGGCGCGATAACGTGAAATCTCCCATAAAAACCTACAAGATGACATCTTTAATATTTGGTGCGAATTGTTCCCCATTTATTGCTCAATTCATTAAAAATAAAAACGCGCAACGTTTTAGTTCAACAATGCCGTCAGCTGTTGAAGCGATAAGCAAACAGCACTATATGGATGACTATATAGATAGTCAGCCGGCCGATTCATTTTGTATTAAGTTGGCTAATGACGTAGATACCATTCACAAAGAAGGTGGCTTTGTGGTATGTAACTGGCTGAGTAATAGTACTGAGGTGTTAAATAATTTGCCTAGTGAAACGCTAGCGTCGAATGCCTACAAATTAAAAATAGGTCAACAGCTAGATGGTGAGCGTACCCTAGGACTAATATGGTACCCCGGAGATGATACCCTAGGGTTTGATGTCACGTTCAAACGAATTCCTCCAGAAATAATGGACGGAAAGCGACCTACTAAAAGGGAGGCATTACGACTAATAATGTCTATATTTGATGTTTATGGTTTCTTATCGCCTTTTACCATAAACGGTAAAATAATTTTGCAACAAACTTGGAAGTCTAATATTGATTGGGACGAAACTCTTGATGATGTAATCTATGAAAAATGGTTAAAATGGTTAAAGTTGTTAAAGTCTGTTAGTGACATACGCTTACCACGATGCTACCAACGCGTATCGAACATAGATACTTATTCACCTACTTTAGCTGCGAGCGACAGTGTTCATAATAGCGATAACTCTGATGGTTATGGTGACTTACAGTTACATATAATGAGCGATGCTTCGACTCAGGCTATGTGCGCTGTAGCCTTTTGGCGATGGATAGAAAATAACGAAATTAGAGTTGCGTTTGTATCTAGTAAGTGTCGCGTCGCACCCGTTAAACCAATGACAGTTCCGAGGTTAGAACTACAGGCAGCCTTGATGGCCGCTAGGCTGGCGGATACTGTACAAAAGGAACACCGAATCAAAGCTAAGCGCCGTGTATTCTGGTGTGACTCAACGACGGTGTTGCAGTGGTTACGTAATAATAAACGCGATTACCCGATATTCGTCGCTCATCGCTTAGGCGAAATTGACGAGTTGACGAATATAAATGAATGGAGATTTTGTCCTACGGAGTTAAATGTTGCTGATATCGGAACAAGAGAGTCCTATGATAATTCAGTGTTTCAAAATGAATGGTTCACTGGACCGAAATTTCTTTACTGTTGTGAAAATATGTGGCCGGCGGACATAATGTCGCACACAAACACTGCATTAGTTAATTGTGAGGCAGAGTGTGTATCTACCGTGCGAGAGGTTAGTGAAAGTTTACCTGTGCCAGATCCAGGTAGATTTTCTTCGTGGTTACGTCTGATGAGAAGCACGGTCGTCATGCTGAAATTTATAGATAAATGTAGGCGTAAAGTACTTACTAGTGATTGCTCGCTAATGTACCGCGCTGAAAACCTGTTGTTGAAGGTTTCACAAATTCAGTCATTTAGTAACGACATAGATGATTTGAAAGCTCAGCGAAGTCTACCTAAAAATAGTAGATTACTTACGTTGTCGCCGTTTTTTGATGAGCACGGCGTCCTTCGTGTCCGTGGACGTATCGACGCCGCCGCTGACGTTCCCCTGGAAGTGAAGCAGCCTGTAATACTAGATGGTAAAAATTATATTACAAGGTTGATTGTTCGATATCACCATGTTAAAGCAGGTCATGGTAATCAGGAGATGGTAGTAAACGAACTGAAGCAAAAATATTGCATACTTAGGATACGACCTACAGTGAAGCACGTCGCATCGAAGTGTATGTTGTGTAGAATTATGAAAGCTAAACCTGAGGTACCTAAAATGGGTGACTTACCTGCGGGGAGAGTAGCTCACCACCAGAGGGCGTTTACCCACTGCGGCCTGGACCTATTCGGACCTATGGAGGTGACCGTCGCTAGACACCGACAAAAAAGATATGGTGTATTATTTACTTGCCTTACTGTAAGGGCAGTTCACATAGAAGTTGTGCAATCTCTCACAACTGACTCTTTGTTGATGGCACTGCGCCGAATGGCCTCCAGAAGGGGGTGGCCGGGTTACCTTTACTCGGACAATGGAACTAACCTTCGTGGTGCCGATGCGGAGATCAAAAAATCCATACAAGAGCTAGACGAAGAGATGCTCAAAACAACGGCTAGCAATTACGGGACTCACTGGGTTTTCTCCCCCCCCAAAAGTCCGAATTGGGGAGGAGCATGGGAAAGGCTCATAAAAAGTGTCAAAATTACTTTAAAAGTAATTTTAAAAGAGCGCGCGCCCAGGGACGAAACCCTGAATACCTTATTAGCTGAAGTAGAAAATATGGTAAACAGTAGGCCATTAAATCATGTGTCAGTTGAAGTTGGAAGCAGAGAATCATTGACACCAAATCACTTTCTCCTCGGTTCGTCATCTAACCTGCCCGTCCTAGGAGTTTTTGACGATTCCGACCTTTATCTAAGAAAGCAGTGGCGCATATCTCAAGCGCTAGCAGATATGTTCTGGAGGAGATGGGTACGAGAGATATTGCCAGACATGATTCCTCGTCAAAAATGGAACATAGAACAACGACGGCCGCTAGCTGTTGGTGATTTAGTTTTTATCGCAGATCCTGATACCCCCAGAGGATTATGGCCGCGAGGCATCGTACAGCAAACGTATCCCGGAAAAGATGGTCGAGTACGCGTTGTTGCAGTCCGCACGTCTACCGGTACCTATAAGAGATCTGTTGGTCGTGTCGCCAGGATACCTACGGAGAGTGAGTGTTGCCAGGGCAGCACTAGGGGGGAGAGTGTAAGCGACACGTAATTTATTTTAATAATGTATTTTATAAAACCTAGTTTGTAATATTTATCATGTACATATTTGTATTAACCGTCCGCACCAGAGGGGGCTGGAGCGGAGCGAGGCGCGCGGGAGCTGTCACAAGTGTGCAATTGGCACACCAGTCACCGGGACGCCCTCGCCGGCCGACAAGCAAATCCGCGCGCTCTCTGTGTTTATTTTAAATTGTAATGTTTTGTTTGAGCATTTAATTTTCGCCAAATATACATCCTGGATACAACAACCGCATTTTCAATCGGAGTTAAACCGTGTCAGCTACATATATGTTACCTCTGAACTCCATCATTTATTAACCAATTTGAAAAAATATTTTAATTCCTAAGCACTTTAACATTGGACTCATACAAATCCAACCGCATGTTGTAATTTGTGTCAAATACCAATCAATGTAGGCACTGAATAAACTGTGACGTAAGCATTGTATTTGACTAATATAATTTATCCTGGAGTCTTCAAGACGCGAGTGAATAGGTACCTTCTAGGTTTGCGTGCTAAATCCTAGACAACGTCATCACTTAACATCAGGTGAGACAGTTGTCAAACGCAAACTTATAAGATGTAAAAAAAAAAATTGGTTGTCTGTAAAGTCGGTTTACGGACGATAGATTTACGTGATAACGTCATAATCATTTATGACTTTGACTTTGACTAACTTTGACTTTGACTGACTTTGAGTTTGACTTAGACTGACTTTGACTTTGAGTTGGACTTTGTGCGAGTGTTGCTGGTATTCATAAATTTATAAAACGTTATCACGTCAAAAAAAAAAAAAAAAATGTATTCCTTTTTACGTTGGAGTAGTACTATTACACGATAGTGCTAATTGTAATACTCAATTGTGCTGAATTCTTTATCCCAAGCATTTGAAGCAACCTAATATTCCTAAAACAATTTTTCAGGTGGTATTACAACAAAAAGGTACTGCTCCTCTTTGGATATCGGCAACTACTGCAACTACGTCCGACAGCCCGGAGACAAGCTGGAATATAGGACATGTATCTACACGTGTACTAGTGATGGGTGCAATTCTGCAACGTCTTTGAAAATATCAGCTGTTTGTGTGTTCTTAGGAGTCATTTTAAAGTTTATTGCGTGTTGATTTTAGGATGTTAAAGTTGCGACGAATATTCGACCATGTATAAAGTTTCGGCTAAAAACTGAACACCTCATAATTTGAAAGGCATACCGCTCGGAACTTGACCCAAGTCACGTTCGACTCTGATATGGATCCGAGAAAAACTTGTCTTCGGGTAGAGGCTGTGATCTGGATCTCATAATCGGGTCAGGGGCCTAAGTCTACTATTCAATATGGCAATATGATCGGCTCACAATTGGTGAATTTGACAGCTTTGGTAGTCCGCTGTTTTTAAGTCGTTCATATTGAATCAATCTCGATTCAATTCTAGATTCAATGACACAGCGCGTTATTTCCGTAGTCTGTTAGTACATTAAATGTCAAATGCCCTACTAAACCGACACAGGCCGAGCATAGATTCAACATAGACTCAGGCTGCTATGACTTAGCAGACTACGGATTTTTGACGTTGTCTTATTGGCATCGGCTCGGCCTCGCAGCAGACTGAATATGAACTTTGAATTAGTAGACTTGACACCCTGGTGAGTAATGACTAATGGCCTAATGACTCATCTGCTTTTCGTTTCTACATTCTACAGTTCATAGCATACCTATGAGTTTATTCGGGTTTATAATAATTTTATATAGTACACTATAACATATTACATTGTTTAAGATTCAGTTTAAATAAAGCCAGTTTACAGAGTAAAAGTTCCCAAGCATGTTTATCGGGCCGAAAAGTCGATAGGACAGAATATTCAGCATTTCGCCGGGAGCCGATTCTGTTATTCGTCGCAACATTAATATTTATAGTGTGACATCACAATATTTTTTATCAAATTTTAGTTAAAAACATTACATTCCATTTGAAACCGTCCTTTGAGAATCTCTATTTTTGTGCCTATATATTTATAATTTGTACATTTTATGAGCATATTATGTATTCATGATTGTAACGCGTTATGACTGACTAGGTGTACATTATTTATGTGAATAGTAACTTTACACAACATTAAGTGCATTAAAGTTTTGATAAAACATAATTGTTGTTTTAAATTCTATTTTAGCATAAAAAAGACATGTAATACATGTCGTAACTAAAGCTTTTCGTAAGCAATGCAATTTATTGATTTTGTGAGAAATCCTAGTCGATAGAATAAAATTATAATCTGATTTAACAGAAAGTTATTGACAGGTTCTCGCGGTTGTTTACATCGTAAATAATATGAAATGAGCTGTGAATAAAATCAAATTGTCACTCAATTTTGAATTCAGCTTTGCTACATATACAATTTTAAGTCTTTTTAGCTTATTTTGTTGAAGTCCTACAAGTCTTAAAAAAAGACATGTGTCTAAAGAAGCTAAAGAAATACTACACAAGAACAGTTCCTAAAAATAATTTATGATTGAACAAAATTTGATTTAAATAGTTTTTTCTATAATGAAAAAATATTCTCAACCGACTTTACATTTATCAAAAATCTCGCAGTAGCGATAAATGCGCTTAAACGGTCTTACAAGGAATTTAAAACGTTTAAAAATGTGTGATTACTAATTAATTACAATTGCATCTCGATTGCGTTGTGAAGTGTGACAATTTGCTAAGTTGTCACAAAACACAATTTGTTTCAAGCCATTACAATACGAAAGATCATGAGAATAATTAGATATGGTTAAGTTAGTCATCATCAGACGATAGAAAAATAATGGACATTTATTACTTTTACAAATGGAAATCAATGGGGGAGCTTATGTCCAACCGAGGACGTCCTATGCTGGGATGATGATGAACAACGAATCTAGATAGGTGTAACAATAGAAAACATTTCGTCAATTATGATCAAACATTTATTCAGAATTTGTGCTACACAAGCTTGATATAAAAATACAATAATAAATATTAACACCGACTTAGCCAAGTAACTGAGTACACTAGCTACCTACTACACGATAATACTTTCATTTCCACTTACAACGCTACATTATGCTTTCCATAAACAAAATGGAATGTTAACTCGAAATTCTCAGAAAACCATCATGATTACACGTGTTGAAATGTTTTAAAAAATATTCAAGCTGTGACCTGACATTAAATATCAAAGCTTTGCATTTCATAGCCATTACAAAGAATTATTGGTTGATCATCATGTTCAATCGTGATCTTGAAGCTACCGATCACAACGGTAGATTATTATGCACCTACTTAATCTACAATGCTAGCTTTCAAATCGTTGAATCTAAAATTTAAATTATGCACATAAAAGTTTGGGTAACTTTTTTGAACAATTTGCGTCCATGATACCGATTGTAAAAATTGTACAAGCTAATGAATATAAAACCTCACAATTAGGCCTCGATATTTTCAGTAAAAATAAAGATTTTTAGTAACTAACTAAAACTAAATTGGCGCCCAACAAAACGGTCAATTCATTCATAGTTCATAATAATGACGCCAGGTACTATTTGCATCAACTTTCTTAAAAAAATACGTACAAGGATTTACACGCTTAGTAAATTCCACCACAATTATAAAGGACAAACACAAAAAATTAAATAACAGGTAACACTTACTTAAATCAGACTTAAAAAAAAACAATCACGAACAAGGCAACTCATAAAACTAGGAATAAAGATTTGAAATTTCATTATGTGCGTAATAAAAAAGTGCCGATTGTTTTTTCGTCAAAATCACAATAATTCAATGTCATAAATTAAAATAAACATCCAACACAACCCTGATGTTAATTGCACAATAAAAAATAACTATGTGTAAATGTCATAAATTGTCATGTTATATCAAAAATAGGCAACGTGTTAAAATGACCAGAATATATAATGATTAACACAACATTAATTATAAAGTTATCAAGAATTAGGTCAAAGCTAGTGCTCATGATGTCAGTAGACATGCATTTTTTATTTTATCTTTTAAATAATGTATACAGAGCTTTTGTTAAATTGTATGCATAAATTGCTTTAAATATATGATAATAGGCCTAAATTGCTTGTCTTATAATAATACTATATGTATATATTATAATGATAAAATGCCAATATATTGAAATAATCATTCCAAAAATATAAAAATGTTTAAAGGTTTGATCTATTAATAGTTCAATTGTATAAAGTAAGGAATGTAAACATAAGAAAATCGAAATACAAATATTAAAAACGCGTCATATGTAATCATAAGTCAATAATTGAGCGCGACTAAAAGCCGTTTGTGACAAATTAAGTGTTATTCAAATTTATTTATTTTCCAAATTATTTTAGAGCTTCTATGAAGCATTTTATTTTTTCTAACCATATTGAAGAGATGGCTCATTGATACGACTTCTTGAAATTTTAATTGGAATGCCGATAACTTTAGAATTCCTCCAATTATACAATATTTTTTACATAACAGGCACACTCGCACAATAGCTACAATAGCGTGAAATGCACAATAGCATTTTCAATAAGCTACACTTCCAAATACATGCGTAGCATAATATGAATGAAGCTATGCAATTGAGCCGATAATTTTTTCACATCTACTTTGGTCCTTGCACGATATTTTTAAACAATTTTTAAAAATATTTATCCTATCCCGCATTTGGTTTTACTTTCCACACCAATAAGTAAAATATACCTCTGGAAATTATGATGGCAATAGAAAAAAAAACGTATTCTGAAGCGAGCGGTACATACTTTCTGAATTGGCTTCATTCGCTTGTAGCTTTCATAGTAACATACACCATAGCCTCTTAAAATGGATTGTTCTCAATGTACGTAGCACAAAGAGTGCTTACGTCATTATCTTGTCTTTCGGAATGTATTGAACAGCAAACTCAAAGAGAAGCATTTTCAAAGACACAATGGCGGTATTACACACAGCATAATGCCATTCTCGAGCAGGCAATGATAAGGCTTCTTCAGAAGTTAGTTTAGGAGCCGTCGCGCTGCAATCTCGCCTGTAGAGCTGCGACATTCTGTTCCAATTCGCGAACGCGCTGCTGACTGTTCTGTAACTGCCGTTTGCAAATCCTGAGCTCCTCGCCTTGGCGGTTGAACGCAAGGCGTAACTAGAACAAATATATTAAAATATAATAATAATACATCGACTTGGACATAAATATAAAAGAATTAATAAAGATTTTAAAAGGTTATAGAATTATTGTAGTCATAAAATATTGAGTTTAAAAACTAGTCGGTTACTCGGAAATTCTCGTGAGTTTGACACATTATTATATATATGCGGTATCCGGCTTTACTCACGTTTATAGTCGAAGTTTCGACCTAGGTTTCGAGCATGCCCGATGCTCATCCTCAGGTGAGTTTACGAGTGGTCGCCGCGATCTGGCAGCGTAAACTCACCTGAGGATGAGCATCGGACATGCTTCGACTATAAACGTGAGTAAAGCCGGATACCACATATATATATATAATAGTCGGTTACTCCACTAGATTCCCATACAGGGGACTTACTATCAGCTTTGTAAAATCCATTCAAGTTCCGAGCAGTTGTAAAACCTGGCTTGAACCGCTTAGTGTAAAGTCATACCATCACCACGGCTTCACGCTCTTTTAGGTGAACGGTTCGAACATTGATATTCCCAAAGGTGAACGGTTATTGTTGTCTCTGGCATGTTTACAAAGCTGATAGTAAGGCCCCAGATGCCGCGTTCTAGTTCCCTAGTACATAGACACTACAAGTCGGATATATATCTTCAAGTCGCGAGTGAATAGGTACCTTCTAGGTTTGCGTGCTAAATCCTAGACAACGTCATCACTTAACATCAGGTGAGACAGTTGTCAAACGCAAACTTATAATAGTAAAAAAAATATACACGCGTATCTGTGTCTAGGGTTGCGAGTCTGTGCTCCTGGAATAGGGCGAGTGCAGCTGCGAAATAGATTTAAACTTTACGAGCTTACGAAAAATCAATGTACAAATAAAAAAAAAATCAAAATAATTTAATTCGCAAAAATCTTTTTTTTTTTTACATATTATAAGTTTGCGTTTGACAACTGTCTCACCTGATGTTAAGTGATGACGTTGTCTAGGATTTAGCACGCAAACCTAGAAGGTACCTATTCACTCGCGACTTGAAGACTCCAGGATTGTACATATCGGGAAACACAGACTCGGGCAACGAGTTCCATTCCTTGGCAGTACGTATTAAGAAAGTGGAAGCATAACGCTTCGTACGTATAGGTGGTATATCTACCATATAGCGATGGCGAATTGCCGTACGTTGTTAAATTATGTTGTTCATTTGGTTATGTCACATCCGAAGATCGAAAAGCAAAAAACTATTTTGACAAATAACGAGTCAAAAGTTGGAACTCTGACAAAAAAAACCTACTTAATATAATTATGTGTAATTTTGAATATTTATGACGTAGGTCATTTTAATGTAATAATTACATAGTAAAATCAGGTTAGTATGCAATTATTACATTAAATTTAAAATATTTCTTTCGTAATTGTATAATGTTTTGACACTAAGTAATTTTATATGTATCAAAGATAGATGTACTTAAGTACAATTTGTTTCAATCCAATAAAAAAAATAATTGAAACATTTCGTTTATATTCACAAAATACACAAGAGGAATGACATCTTTGCAACAAAAAAGTGTGATCCTAAATCTCCTTTTCGCCAATTTAGAGTACTATAAAAATTGCATCGTGACAGAACCCACAGCATGGAAAAGCACTTTATATATTTATGTTTCTATATAGCTTCCCATATCAAGATCAAAATCGGTCAAGGTCACATTTTTATGTATTTAATTTTATACTGTATAGATTGACGTTTGACCACTATCTCACTTGATGGTCACTGACGATGTTGTCGAACATGTTATCATGCTAGTCCTAGAATGCTCACTAGCTCTCAAGTAGTGTTCTGCCTGAATACACTGTGTTTGGTGACAGTTTTTCAATCTTGAGGGTGGTAGCTAGCCAGGCGGGTAATCGAAAGTACCCTACCACGATGCTGGGAATTTGATAACGGTGTTACCTTCACCGGAAGTTCAAGCTAATCTGGGGGGATCGAACCAGTGTCCGTCAGTTTGACAGGCGACGCTCTCCCCGCTGAGCTATGATTGCTTCAAAACCGGTCCTTCCTGAAATACTATGAAATACTCAAGTGAGCTCGGGCAGATGTCGCTGAGAGCCAGTATCATTCCACCAAGTGAGGTGGTCGGTCACTGTAATGTATATTTTTTTTTTTATTACTAGGATTCCTTGTATTGCGGGATACATGGACAATCACAGCACACAAACACCCAAGACCCGGGACAAACACCCACACTCATCGCACAAATGTCTGCCAGGATTCGAACCCAGGGTCCCGGAGACACAGAAATCATGTCAATGACTTAGAGCTTAAGCTTAGATTAAAATGAAAAAATGCTAAGTTATTGAGATGAGATTTGAGGCTTTGTCAGGATCAGATGGATGGAAGAAATAGTTGGGTACTCACAGTCTATCACCGGGATTCACCACACACTTCCCTTTGTCCTTGTTTTTGAGTTTATACGTTTATTTTATTTCGTAATCACTGCCCGCTGGATTTGCTACATTTTTGTAGAAGGTGACGGACACAGTACACGATTCGACAGCTAGGTGCGCACTGGTCGTTCTTTTGTGTGTTGGTAGGGGTAGTGGCGCGAAGATTTAAATTAGGATAAAACGTTGGAAATGGGAAGGACAAGGGAAGACTTAAAGCCTGTTCACTAACCACTGCGCCACTGCGCCCGTCACAGACGTCACCGGGAACAAACAGCCGGTTCGTTACCTCGTGCTCCGTGCTGAACACGTCGCCCTGGTTGATCTGCTTGTAGAGCGGCACGCTGTTGTTGGGCTCCTGGTCTCCGCTCTGTTTGCCGAACATCTTCTGCAGCGCGTGGAACTTCGTGTTTTGGTTCGCGTTCGTCTTCTGCGATTTCTCCGTTTGGATTTGCTGAAAATAAAAGAATAACATTGTCTAGTCTATTATAGATTGTTTGCTTTACAGATGTGTCATAGTCAAGCAAGTGCAAGAAGCACTTTGAACTAAAAAACAAGAAAAATGATTTTGTCAAAAAATCATTGGTTTATAGTGCATTTGATTGTAAATTTGCGGTTGAAAGTGGTTTTCACTTATATATCCATAAACGACAGTGATCGCTTATCATCAGACGGCCCGTCTGCTAGTTTACCACCTATTTCAGAAAAAACTTTACAACGTGAGACTTCTTCAAATTAATAAGAAGAATAAGAATAAAGAAGAATAAATCTTCAATAATTCAGCCTCAAACAGGACTCTAATCTGGATCATATAAAATTGTCCACAGAGGGGATTCCAACCGGCACTAGAGACTTGTCCGTTTGAGTTTGAGTAAGATATTGCTTTCCGATTTGAAAAAGCATCTATATATGAGTAACGTATACTCGTGGTAACCTACCTGTATGTCAATATCGTGGTTGTGGTTGTTCTCGCTGGGCTGCCAGGTGTTGAGCGGGCGGTAGTCGGGCGTGGTCTCCCGCGAGAGGAAGGCGAACTTCTTCCGGTTGTTGGCGTCCTGCGGCTGCAGCGCGGGCGCGTCGCGGCTGTTGGTGCGCGGCTTGTGCGTCGATATTGTTACACCTGGAACAGGTCATATTCATAACTAGGGGTCCGTCCTGTCTCAGCACCGTTACATTATTAAAGTTTTGGTGGGGATCCTTAATAGTTTCTAGTAATAAATATAGCCTATGTTACTCAACGATAATGGTGAAAGAATTTTGGTGAATTGGTACCCGGCAATTTTTGAGTTTATTTGTTACAAACATACAAATATTTCCCGTTTATATTATTAATGTGACTAGGGTAGATCGCAACTATCACTATCAAAAAAAAATTGGTTGTCTGTAAAGTCGGTTTACGGACGATAGATTTACGTGATAACGTCATAATCATTTATGACTTTGACTGACTTTGACGTTGACTTTGACATTGACTGACTTTGACTGATTATTTTGTGTAATACAAAACTCGGGTGGAACGTTACGCGGAACGTTACTATTTTTCATGAGTGTTGCTGGTATTCATCAATTTATAAAACGTTACCACGTCAAAAATTGTAAGAAAATCAGTATTATATTGTACCAGCTGCGTTCCTCGCTTTCAGCCGCATAAACTGTTTTTATATTCCTCGGAAATTCTGAATGTAAGACACCCTTACTCTTTTTTTGCTCCGCTAGGTGGAGTTGGAACATGTCTTCCTCTACTGCGTTCATCACTAATTGTTTCAGTGCTTCCATCTCATCATAATATACGTATAGTTCTTTACGCAATCAATCTACAACTTCTAATCAACTGAACCAAATTTTGATGAATGTTGGTAGAGAGATAGATGGAACCCTGGAAGAGGATATGGGCTACATTTTATCCTCCAAAAAGTACGGTTCCCGTGAGATAACAGAAAATCTCCACCAATTTTGTTTTAACTTTGTACTGGTAGTAAGTAGTGTTATAGTTGGTGATGATGTGTAATGAAATATTATAAACATTTCATAGTAAATAAATAAAATAGCAAATAGGTAAATAATTTTTTTTTGACGTGATAACGTTTTATAAATTGATGAATGCCAAAATGAAAAATAGTAACGGTAACATTCCGCGTAACGTTCCACCTGAGTTTTATCTAGATCTAGATAATATAATCAAAGTCAAGGTCAAAGTCATAGTCAAGGTCAAGGTCAAGGTCAAAAGTCTAAAGTCAAAAGTCTCAATGTCAATGTCAAAGTCAGTCAAATTCAAAGTCAAAGTCATACATGATTATGTCGTTATCACGTAAATCTATCGTCCGTAAACCGACTTTACAGACAACCAATTTTTTTAAAATAGGTGGACTGACGTCCTGACTAAGATCGCAAGCAAGGGCTGGGTGCGGGCCGCTTCCAACAGGTCCTTGTGGAAATCAATGGGGGAGGCCTATGTCCAGCAGTGGCCGTCCTATGGCTGAGATGATGATGAAATAAAATAGCGGGAATACTCTTTTCGTTTTATGTTTTTAAATTTGTTATTTAAACTGACGTGGTTTTGACACATTATGAATGTATAAAACACGGGAATTACTCACGTTACAAGTCAAAGGGTTCCGACTATAGTTTAAATACAAATAACTTTATTTGACATACATTTGTGGTTCATAATACATTTGTGAACCCCGTTGTTGTTGTGTGTTGACCCCGAACTAGTTTGCACTGTGTTTCGGGATACAATGGCTTCTCCTATAATAACTGCAACTTAAGTACGCCAAAGTATACAATAAACACATAATTTATATTAACACAATAATTAAATTAAAATATAATATCTTAATATTTATAAATCTCGTGTCACAATGTTTGTCCTCAATGGACTCCTAGACCACTTAACCGATTATAATAAAATTCGCACACCATGTGCAGTTCGATCCAACTTGAGAGATAGGATGGTTAAAATCTCAAATTATAGTCGCAATTTTAATTTATTGCTAATTATTAGCACACTTATTACAGTCACAATTATCTGTTAACTCCAAATGATTCTAACAGATGTCGATACCTTTCGACTGGGTTGAGTAAGTAATCAATAGATGGCGCTGCTATGGTAAATCTACGAACGTGTCATATAAGCTACTTCTAACAGATGTCGATACCTTTCGACTGGGTTGAGTAAGTAATCAATAGATGGCGCTGCTATGGTAAATCTACGAACGTGTCATTTATGCTACATTTTAACAGCATAATTACCACGTGTTGTTGACGCTATAAAATTAATGTAATATAACAAAAACTTTAGCCACAGCAACGCGTGGCCGGGTCAGCTAGTGTATATAATAAAATTAACACATAATTATTATTAAAACATGGATCAACTGAATACATAATAAATGATCAAGCTCATGGTTACTACATAGACTTAAGGTAGTGAGTTTAGGTAGTTAGTTAGTTATTCCCGTGTTTTATACATTCATAATTTGTTAATTATGACTTGGTCGGTTTACCGTGTATCCTGACTTCGGGATACACGGTAAACTTTCCACTTGGAAACAAAACATTTGTTTACTAGAACGTACCAGTTTTCATGCTAATCAGTAGAGGTGGCGCGTTTATACCGCTCAGCCAATCCTTCGCTGTGAGAGCGGGCAGTGGAGCCGCGGTATCGGGGTATAGGTCCTCCTGAAGTCAACATAACATAAATTAATTAATACGTTACATTTTTACGATCACAAGCAACTGTAATGTCTGAACGAAAAAAATGGGCACCCATACTTTACCGATAAGTGGTATAAAACTATAGTTCTTATATGCAAACTGTCATATCAAGTCACATCAGTAACACTGACCAACATACGTAAAATTAAGAATTGATAGTCATTGACCCTAATTCTGTTAATCACACAAACTAGGTATCTATAAAATTCTTCAATTTGAAATAAGTCGTATTGTATTTACGCTAAAATTCAAATTCGTATAACTCTCACTAATATTAGACGAGTTTTATCCCATTGCTGGCCACTTGCAGGTAGTTTCAGTAGGCACCAAATAAGTGGCGACTCAATTTCGCTAAAAGTACTCGCAAATTTAATTCATTCATTTCAGCCATTGGGTGTCCACCGCTGGACAAATGCCTCCCTCAATTGGGGGAATTGCCAATACTCGCCACGCTTGGCAGGCGGGTTGGCGAGCGCAGTATGATTTCCGATCCTCAAAAGGCGCTGCTGCCCACCCCCTGGTACATGATCCCTTAGTCGACTCTTACGGCACCCACGAGAAGAGATGGGGGAGTACTATTCTAGGCCGGTACCACCACGGCCTGTTACGCAAATTTAATAAATACATTTAATTTAGTAATTTTATTTTCATTACAATAAGTACGGTCGTAACCACTTACACTTATCGTTAATTTTAACATATCTACATATTTCAATAATTATCCAATTATTAGATACAAATGTCAAAACAAAATCAAATCAAAATAAATAGACGTCAATACACAATAACCAAACGTCAAAAAGTTATATTATCAATTTTTTCACAATATGTCAGAAGTTGTTGCAATATATATTGCCATCTATCACAAAATAAGTCACATTCAGTGTTGGCGTCCAGAAATGCGTTGAGACCATTCAGCGAGCGACACAAGGGGGAGTTGGCTCGCGCCACGGTGTGACTCCTGGGAGGGGCGAATAGCCCGTGTCTCCGGTTTGGCCTGTGCCTAACGTACTTGTCAGGGACATACAGTGCACACAAAACATTATGGAGGGTAGGACAGTCAATGTTGCCTCTTAAAATTTTGCAACATGTCGACAGCTAATGTTATTGATAAGTCTCATACTAATGAAAACTTTATCTTAACCGTATAAGAACTGATTTAGTTTTCCAAAATTTTAGTTTAGTTCAGTTGAATAAGTGAATCACTACCATTTTTAACATTATGAGATATTGTATAATTATACCAATTTCATACAATAATGCCAGTGGTCTACACAGTATTGTGACTTTCTGTGCTCGTGTACGTTGTATTAATTTAATAATATTCTTCATACTGTTTATACGGGTAATAACGTGACACAGTGCAATACGTGAGGTTGCTACGAACGCCCCGTACTCAAGATCCTGATGAAGGCTTCCGGAAGAAGCCGGAACAATTGTCGATCGTGGATGACACCGAGACCGCAGTTAAATTGAGTCAGTGTAGTGTTTGGTTCATTAGAGAAATGAGATCGATTTCATCATGACCACCAAGAAACAAATATTCAATGATGTGATCAACAGGGTGAGAACCGGTAGTGATCACTGCATGGTAACAGGCATTGTTGAATATTATTTTTAAATGACAGGTCCCGTTCTATGAAAACAACGCTTCGACCTCAAAATGTCCATATCCAAAACCCCGAGAGCTTTCGACTTGAGTTATCCAATCGCTTTGCTTCCCTTGAAAACTTTGCGTTAATATTAACTTTCCGGGTAAAGGTATAGTAACGGAGCATTTAGTTGGGTTAAGGTAAATTTGTTTGCATAACAGTATCCTCCGTTCGATCGTATCTTTAATACGATTTGTAATAAAGGTACGGATGTCGTATCGCAAGGATTTCCATATTTGTCTATTGAGCTGTCTATATGACGGAGCATCATCGGATGATTGCAGTTGCAACGAGCGTCGTTCAGCCATGAGGTCAAGGGTATGGCTGGAGAGTTTGGACTAAGATCGCAGGCAAGGGCTGGATGCGGGCCGCTTCCAACAGGTCCTTGTGGATATCAATGGGGGAGGCATATGTCCAGCAGTGGACGTCCTATGGCTGAGATGATGATGATGATGATGAACAGTATCCTTCTAGTCTCAATAGATCGTCCTAGTGGTCTCAACATCTTCTATAGGAGTTATTCTGGTGAACATTTTCACGTCACCAGCGAAGCAACAATTTAGAGTTAGAGAGTTATTTATTTTAATGGAAGAACAGCCGTAATACATAATGGATATACTAATACATAGCAGGAGGCCATTTACAGATCCTCACTTATGGCAACACTGTTTATAACAATTGAAGTAGTGCGAACTGTATGTATATTATATTAAGCTTAACTATGTATATTATATTGTAACGACACGACCCATTCAAGATGCGGTCCTTGACCTTACTTCTGGGTCAGAGGTAATGCCTCCGCCGGTAGTAGAATTCAATGGTTGTTCTGCGATTCAGATTACCAGATAACAAGTACACACAGCACCTTACCTTAGCAATCCAGCCGATAACTGCCTCCAGAGCTTTAGCGAAGTATATTTCGAATGTGTTCGAGCCGGTGTAGGTTGATAAACTGACGCTCAAGCAATGACAGACCGGAGCCAATCAGTGACGAGAAAGGTGCGATTGCTCCGAGTTCACGGAGCCTTGTTATTGGTCAATTACTGAACCGCAAGAAGCGCGCGAATTTATAAAATGAAATAACGATAGTGAACATATACTAAGCTATTAATTACAGCTTAGTTATGAAATAAACTTACCTGAAAACAATCGGACTTGCGCGGCACGACCATGGAGATAGGCTCGCAGAGCCCGCGCGCCGTGTGCAGCTTGTAGAAGCGGAACACTTCGCACACCGAAGTGTTCACGCCGCGCTTCGCCATGAAGCCCAGCCCTCGCTGATAACATCAATCATCACAATATTTATCCAAAATGATCATCATCATCATCTCAGCCATAGGATGTCCACTGGAGGACGTAGGCCTCCCCCATTGATTTCCACAAGTACCTGTTGGAAGCAGCCCTCATTCAAAATGCTTGTGTGCAATTTTATCTATAATATAAAAATGAATCGCTGTATGTGTTGCTAAGCGCAAATCTCGAGAACAGCTGAACCGATTTCGCAAATTGTTTGTTTTTATAATATTCCTTGAAATACGGGGATGGTTCTTACGGAGAAAAAATACAAAAAATGCCTGACAAATTCTAAAAACAACACATATCTATATTCCCATACAAAAGATTCGTAATAATGCTTAAAAGTCAATTTGAACTTTAATACCATACCATAAAATATAAGTGTGAGTGGAGGGGTTCCGGGAAGGTAAAACAATTGAGTGACGTTTTATTTTTTGACATAATGTAATTTTTGACTTAACGACTTTCATTTTTTTTCATCTTACTAGCTGACCCGGTGTCCCGAATAGCAGAATAAGTATTAAAAAAAATTAAAAAGTCGACTGCTACGACAGTACGAAGTTCGCAGGGTCAGACAGTTATATATATATAATTTATAAAATAGGTGACAAACAAACAGACGGGCCGTTTCTATCAGATCCGTTTAAAAAAATTATTACTCTCAATTATTTAGAGCATTACCGATTGCTTAAAAAACCTCTGAAGAGTTTCTCAAATTAAACAGAACAATACAATTCTGGTTCTATCGGGGACAAGTGGTCTAGAATGTATATATACCAGTATTCGAAGGTCCCATTTTGTACTTACTTGCGGATTGCCGGATAGGAATTGATTGAGGAAATGCACATAAGGCGCTTCATCTACCACCTCGTAGTATCGGATGTTCCCGTCCCCCTTGCCAGCAAGGTACACCTGTGAACATGAGGACTATAAATAACAACCATTCCTAGTCTCGCGAGCCAAGCCTTGGTAAGAAGAACATTCATGGATTCAAGAGTTACTTTGTGGAAATCAAGATTATAATTATATATATTTATTTATTTTTCACAAAATCCACAGCCCTTTATAAAGAAATTATTGTACAAGTAGCTTACACCTAAGGCCAATAACAGATTTACATTTTACTGATGAATTTATTAAATGCAGATTAGTTGGTAACACTGCCCCACGGCCGTGGTACCTGCCTAGAATAGTACTCCCCCACCTCTTCCCGCGGGTGCCGTAAGAGTCGGCTAAGGGATCACGTACCAGAAGGTGGGCAGCAGCTCCTTCTGAGGATTGGAAATCATACTGCGCTCGCCAACCCGCCTGCCGAGCGTGGCGAGTATTGGCAAATCCCCCCTATATGGGGGAGGCATATGTCCATCAGTGGACGCACATCGCTGCGAGAAGAAGTTAGTAACAAAAATTATGCAGTAGATCAGTTAAGACGTAGTTAAGTATACTACTAGTATAGTACATAAGTTATGAGATATGTATATGATTTCTTAATCGTTTTATTAAGTATTTAACTGAGTACGTATAACGCCTATGTCCACCAGTGGACGTCTTATGGCTGAGATGATGATGATGATATGCAAAGTGCAACGAATGTGGATAAGGGGGCGTCCATAAATTACATGAGGTACTTTTAGTGATTTTTCGACCCCCCCTCACCCCTTGGTGAGATGTCGTGAGATTTTGTTGGACCCTCTCCCCCACCCATAATCTCACGTGAGACTTTTAAAAATACATATTTTTAATGTAAATAAATGAATATGTGCTTGATTTTGTTGGATTTAATCAGGATTTGTGATTTGTTGTATTAATATCGTAGTATAGAACCACACAAAAAATATTATTACCTAATTTATCCCAGTTTTCTCGCTACATTACAATGTTCCTTGCGGAAAAAAATTACGTGAGTATTTGTCGAACCCATCCCCTCCCCCATGTGAGTTTGGGTGAGATTCGACTTGACCCCCTCCCCCCCGTAAACACCTCACGTAATTAATGGACGCCCCCTTACGCTCTAGCCCTTATGAGCATATTAACAACTTACCATATTAGTATCACAGTCGTAATATGGGAACACGACACCCGACGAGCTGTCGATGGTTTCACAGACCAAGGGTTTGGACAAATCGTGCTGGTCCCAAACGGCGTATTGTCGGTCGCTGTACCGGGAGAAGCCGGTGGTCAACACTCGACCTTGGCTTCCGAGAAACGTGCACTTCGACGCTTTAGTACCAAGATGGCAGTGCCCTTCCTGGAAATAAAGTAAACAAGTTTTTTAAAATTTTATTTTTCATCATATCTCCACAGACTGTGGGGTCCGTGTCCTTTATCAATTATTTTCTAATAATAACAATTACAATACTTAGCTAAGTACCGCTTTGGCTAAGCCATAGTATGTTTTTAATGTTTGTCTATGATTAAAGGAGCGTTCATAATTAATGGATTTCATTTTGTTAAGTTTTTTTTTATATAATAATTTAAATTATGGTTATTTAGTAATATTTGAGCTTATGGGAATTATTTAAATGATTTTATGTACATATATTATTTGTATTTTGGTGTTTAAATATTTAATAAATCGTAATAGTTTTAAAAATAAATAAACAAGAGGTGACAGTGATTGCGTCAGTAATATGACAAACAAAAAAAGAGTACGTACCTATAGCTGTAAAGTTTATGTGTAATAATAGCCACATAAGCCATAATTCGAAGTTTAACCAATCAATCACGCATCTTAAGCCAGTGGTAAGTAGACAAGAATCAACTCTGCCTTTGCTAAGCATTAGGTTGACTTTCATCGAAAGTACGATGCTAAAGTACTGTCTATTTATGTGGAAACCGTACTTAGCACTGCTCGAAAGTAAGACTTTGACTTAGCCAAAGTAAAGTAAGGACTATTTGTCTAAGTATTAGAGATTCGAGGAGGAAGTTGCTTAACCCAGTAGATCAGCTAAGATTGCATCGAACGCTTCATAGATTTGAACTCACAGATAATACAATCCCGCGTCGAGGCTCGATGACTCGCAGTTTCTTGTCTTTGGAAGTGGTGGCGAGCAACGAGCCATCGCGGTTGAAGGACATGCAGTAGATGACGTCGCTGTGACAGTCTATCACCTTAACCGCCTCGCCTTTGCCGACGTCCCAAACGAAAATCTGGAACATGAGAGTACAATATCACTACATAGTATAAAACAAAGTCGTTTTTTGTGTCCCTATAATCCTATGTATGCTTAAATCTTTAAAACTACGCAACGGATTTTGATGCGGTTTTTTTAATAGATAGATTGATTGAAGAGGAAGGTTTATATGTATAATGACATAGGCTATATATTTTATACCCGTGCGAAGCCGGAGCGGGCCGCTAGTTGAAATAGTCAATGTTAAGTGATAAATGACTGGCCGGTTGGCGCAGTTGGTAGCACTCTGCCTTCTGAGCTGCTGGTCCCGGGTTCGATTCCCGGACAGGTCAAACATTTGTGTGTATGAACATGTCTGTTTGACCTGTGTCTGGGTGTGTATATAATATATAAGTATGTATATAAGTATATATATCAGTCATCAGGTTACCATAGTACAGGCTCTGCCTAGTTTGGGACCTGAAGACCTTGTGTGAATGTTGTCCCATATTATTATTATTATTATAAATACAAAAATGTTTTCCTTCTTATTATGCAATATTGAAATATTATAATCACATGAATTTCTGTTCTCTGATCAGTGGAACCGTATTACCTAAATTGTCAGCGGCCCGCATCCAGTCCTTGCCTGCGATCTTAGTCAGGTCGTGTGTCTACCAGTTTATATTAATTTAAATTGCGTAAGTTGGACTCGCACTCACTCTATATGTAATATCCTAACCGTATGACTTTCATGTTACGTATCGACAACTTCCGATCGGTTGCGTCCGCATTATTGATGTTATACAATATAGCATATAACTGCTGTACTCTTTTCATATTTCTGATTGCCCGCTTGTTCTTAATTAGCTGTAGACCAACGCTAATTGAAAGCATTTAAACACTCTACTGTCAGTAGACACAATAGAGAGTAAGGGTAGAGGAAGGCTGAAGAAGGTATGGATGGACTGTGTGAAGAATGATATGTCTATGAAAGGAGCGAGCACTGAGATGACTAAGAATAGGAGAAAATGGAAGAAAAAAACACGTGCTGTGCCAGCGCCACCTAGTGTGGGATAAGGTCAAGAAGAAGACTGTCAGTCTGACGGTCCGTAGTTGGTATCAGGTCAATAAGTCGTTCACTACTGAAAATAGGCTACCCCTATTCATCAACAGAAAGAGCGGTTGGAAGCCGCCCTCATCCAGGCTATCTTGATCAGGTCTACTTTGTCGTGCGCTTGCCTGACCGTGGTCCATGACCACTGTCTCACGTGATGTAAGGTGTTGCACGTAAGAAGGAATCTATTCACTCGTGACTTGAAGACTCCGGGGTTGTACCTATCGGGAAACACAGACTCAGGCAGTGAGTTCCACTCCCTGGCAGTACGCATTATAAACGTATATTATACATAGTATATTATATTCTTTATTCGATCATGTTAAAAAAACCCCCGAGTGGTCGTTGTAAGAATATATTGTGCTAACTTTTCACTGCCTTAACGTTAATGAAGGCCACTGACTAGGCACATAAGGCGTATTTTATTTGTATTTAAAGACGCTAATAAAAATTGCGTATAAGATAAATATGGCAGCACCGTATTCCATTCCATGTAATGTATGTAATTTTAAGCCCCCAGATTTTGGCAAGCAATGTATATATTTTTTTTTTAATATAGGACAACATTCACACAAGGTATTTAGGTCCCAAACTAGGCAGAGCCTGTACTATGGTAACCTGATGGCTGATATATACTTATATACATACTTATATATTTACTTATATACATATACACACCCAGACACAGGTCAAACAGACATGTTCATGCACACAAATGTTTGACCTGTCCGGGAATCGAACCCGGGACCAGCGGCTCAGAAGGCAGAGTGCTACCAACTGCGCCAACCGGCCAGTCGTAATAATATAGTAGTAGTAATATAGAAGAGGCACTTACTCAATACGTGTTTTAAGGCACGCGCATAATTTTTGTTTTAGAAAACTTATGATGGTACAGCTACGTCACTCCGTGATTCGACGTGACAGCGAGTCGAATGAGTGTCGAGGGACACAATATTGTGTTTTTAATTACGTAACACATACAATGGAGATTATCAAATACATAATTGATCACACAATCGTTAGATGATGGAGTGACACCGGCATTCATAAGAGTATCCGGTGTTTGTCAATTACTAATTCATCAATGTCTATTGTCTTTCAAATAGCGCTTAATAGAGCGTTGCGTAAGACGCCAGTTTTGTTCTAATTTAGATAATTGACCCATATGTATGAAATTTCCGCTTGCGGTTCTACAGTAATCTATGTTATTACTATCTCAAAAACACTTAGGTATGTACTCAGTCGTTACATCTCAGTTTCTTAGCAATCTTTGGTCTATGAGTGTCGATTGGCATCTGTGGGTCGCCAATTCAATCTACCAATGGCAAAGAAGTACAGAACATGCATGACAATTTCAACGAATTTAATTAGCAGAAGTAAAGTTTTTTTTTTTTACATATTATAAGTTTGCGTTTGACAACTGTCTCACCTGATGTTAAGTGATGACATTGTCTAGGATTTAGCACGCAAACCTAGAAGGTACCTACCTCGCGACTTGAAGACTCAAGTCCTTAATGTATAGTGGTCTTCGATCAGGAATACAACTAAAGATAGTGGTAGATTCAGAAACGTATACTAATGTTAATAAAGATTACGTATTAGTAATATATTTTCGAGTTTCTACCACACATCGTCGCTGCGCGTCGCAAAACCTTTATGTGGAATTTCAGGATTTTTATATTTGATTTTAATGTCAAGACAAAATCTGGTACCTACATAAGAATGAAAGAGTAAAATAAAAATATATATTGAGCTTAAATGAGGTGACACTACGAAGCTATGTTTGTAAGAGTAGAAAACTATAATATTTCTGAGCATTTTTACAGTTTTTCAAACTTATTATTCAGGTATCAGATGAAACAGTTTTGAAAAGTTCATAAAATCCACATACAGGGTATGGCAGGCGCACCGATGGCATAAAGTTCTACCACGTTGAGAAATTAGACAAATACGTGTGCCGATCGACATGCAGTCGACGGGTCATGATGGGGATTTCCAGAACTTATAAGATATTTATCTGTGATAAGTAATTTAAAACGATTTATTTCGTCGACTGAATTTGAGCACTATCTCACTTTACCAGTCAGCGACGTTGTTGTCCGGTCAGTCTGTAACTAAGCGTTCGCTATCAGAATATCTAACACTTAGTGACAACCGCATTGGTATGCTGTTCAGCGCGACTACATCTTCGACCACATCTTCATTAACCATCAATTTCTTCTTTTCTATAATAAAAGTAAATAAAAATATCTAAACGCCCTAAAATACATAAATTTCAAGTAGCTAACGGTACTTTTACCGAAAACAACGGTGGAATTGATCCCTCGAATGCCTGATTAGCGGGCGACACTGACTACACCCCTGGGCTGCGATATCGAGACCTCACCAAAGGAAATATGCAAAGTCAAATATACCTTTTGCCTTTGTACCCTTAAAATGTATGTATTATGTTGTGAATGCCTGGAAAAAAAAAATGGTTAGTGGACGATAGATTTACGTGATAACGTCATAATCATTTATGACTTTGACTTTGACTGACTTTGAATTTGACTTTAACTTTGATTATTTTATGTAATACAAAACTCAGGTGGAACGTTACGCGGAACGTTACTATTTTTCATGAGTGTTGCTGGTATTCATCAATTTATAAAACGTTTCACGTCAAAATAGCTCTAACTGAGCGATAATGCCGCCCGTTGTATCACTATATTTATACTTGTTTGATTTTTCTATGAGTGTGTTTTGGAAATAGTGTGCAAATAAAGAGTTTTCTATCTATATAGATCGAGACGTAATATATTAGATTATATATATGACTGGCCGGTTGGCGCAGTTGGTAGCACTCTGCCTTCTGAGCCGCTGGTCCCGGGTTCGATTCCCGGACAGGTCAAACATTTGTGTGCATGAACATGTTTGTTTGACCTGTGTCTGGGTGTGTATATGTATATAAGTACATATATCAGTCATCAGGTTACCATAGTACAGGCTCTGCCTAGTTTGGGACCTGAAGACCTTGTGTGAATGTTGATAAATAAAATAAAAATAAAAAAAAAAAATATATATATATATACTATATATTTTTATATTGTTAACTCGTACACCAAGTAGGTATGTGTACTGACCAAGTAGTCGAAGCCGGCGCTGAGCAAGACGTTCTCGGCGGTGGGATGCCACTCGACGTAGGCCACGCGCCGCTTGTGCCCATGAAGTTCCACCAGCCAATCGGTCAGGTGCATAGACAGACCGCCGTCCGGGATATGCCATAGCTTCACCTGGAAAACAGTTTGAGTTAATGCGACAGGGTAGGTACTTGGCCTCCGACTTGTGAGTGGTGGAAATGGGCGTTTCGACCACTCTTCCAACAGGTCTGAGACGGATGGTGGCGTAAGTGGCATACATCACCGTATTAATACCGAAGTTGTGGGGTGTTCAGCTCCCGGGAATAGAAACAAGTGCGAATAGGGCACCGGCGCATTTCATGAGATCCCGGAGCCCTCAGAAATAGCACTGAGGCAGGCCACCGAGGGGTTTTTAGTGAGTGGAAATCATCACATAACCCGGCTACACCCCCATTGTAATCGGGTATCTTTTGAAAATTTTCCTCTCGAAAAAAAAAAAGAAAAAAAAAAGGTACTTGGCCTATTTTGTTTTATTTTGACGGGCTGGAATGCATTAACGCATTCAACCGCCTGCCTAGGGGAGGGCAGACGGGATATGTCGGAATCTGTTGAATGGTACCAACCCTTACTCGGCAAGTATATTAGTCCGGGCCCCTACCGACTAAACCACCCCGGTGAGCAGACGAAGCCTGTCGGGGAGAGATGTGGTCGCGTTGGCACTTACCATCTAGACTCGGGTAGGTACTTGGCCTACTTCAGCGTATTTTTGTTTCACATTTACACCTAGTTAGAAAAGCAAACAAACGATTTTGACAAATAAGTGCGGTCGTAAAACCCAATGTATAGTAAATTTACTACGGAAAGCGTTTACCCTTTCTGCAGCTTTACTATCATTAGCACTTTTAGACATTACACAGAAAATAAGTTTAGTTTTGAACAGAATTGTTAATGTGCTAAAAATGTACTTCTAGCGAAATGTTGCGTAATAAAATAACTAAAGATAACTAACGCCCTTTTTTTATTTTTCATCCCGTCTATTCGAAAAAAGGCGAAGGCCTCCTCGATAAATGGGAGCAAAATGGATGACTCTGGCGTACTAAATAACAGTGACGAAATGGCTTTTAAATTTGGAACACTATTTAAACATTTTGAACGCAATTCGCTTCGATGAAATCCTAAAAATTTATAAAGAAGCGCGCCCGCCGACTCTCGGCATTCGATAATCAAATTTAAAAAATACACGGGAACTTTATATCAGTCTTTAGAGAGACTTAGTTTAACCAGATGAGTTGGTTCTAGCAGTGAAAGTGAAATATTAACAACAGAAAGTATAAATTAAGCACAAAAACTGTCAATAAAGCAATTTACTACATATTAAATATTCATCACTACAACTAAACTGACTCTTTTTTTTTTCATAGAGGGGGATGTAAAGCTGAGTGCCACAAGGTAGCAAAATTTTTGAATTTCGACCGACGCACTCTGAATCCCTTCACTACGCTTAGGATTCTACTCTAGAAATTCTGTAATTTTCCGCTTCGCTTTGGACTCAGACCATAGCTCTCGCCCTAAATACATTATTTTGGTCGTTTGTGAGGCAGTTTCAAATCAAATGACTATTTACTTATTCAAATATTGAGACTAGGTAATTTCTATCGAATTGTGTGTGCTATAAAAACGCTAAAGATTGCATCAAATGCATCACAGTATGCTGCTAACCAAAGATTATTTCACAGTAATTATGCCACTCTCTCCTAAAGCTGTAGCAATTGTGAGCACTGTGTTTACACATAACACATAATTTTTAGCATAAACTGTACTCAAAATATATATAAAAGTGATGAACAATATGAAATTTGTTTGTTGCGAGCTACATTTCAATGTTAAACTGACGGTCGCCGTGGCTCAGAGGTCAATGACATGACTACTGAGTTTCCTGGGCCCTGGGTTCTAATCCCGGCAGGGGCAAGCATTTGTGGGGTGATTGTAGGTGTTTGCACTGGCCTCCCGCGACACATGAAATCCAAGTGGAAAGATTTAAGTGTTAAAAAAAATTGGTTGTCTGTAAAGTCGGTTTACGGACGATAGATTTACGTGATAACGTCATAATCATTTATGACTTCGACTTCGACTTCTGACTTCTGACTTTTGACTTTTGACTTTTGACGGAAACGGAACGCTACACGGAACGTTACTATTTTTCATTTTGGCATTCATCAATTTATAAAACGTTATCACGTCAAAAACTTACATGAGTTGTAAAGTACGGCTTATCCTCACTAAACACATTTAATAAAGCCGTGTGTAGGCAGTAACATAATACCTACCGTTATCAAGCATTTGGCCACCGTCATCAACGTATTGCAGATGTTCTGGTTTGATAACATTCCCGTCCGACATGATTGTCGCACTGTACAATAACCATTCTTGTGTCCAGAGATCATTGCATCACATCTATAGTGGTTTGGTTTCTTTACGCTCATTTTTTATTCTTAATATCCCTGCTGCGCGAGAGAAAAAGTTTTATTTTTCATTTTGACGTGATAACGTTTTATAAATTGATGAATGCCAAAATGAAAAATAGTAACGGTACATTCCGCGTAACGTTCCACCTAAGTTTTATCTAGATCTAGATAAAATAAAAGTCAAAAGTCAAAGTCAAAGTCAAAGGTCAAATGTCAAATGCCAAATGTCAAATGCCAAATGTCAAATGTCAAATGTCAAAAGTCAAGTCAAAAGTCAAATGTCAATGTCAATGTCAAAGTCATACATGATTATGTCGTTATCACGTAAATCTATCGTCCGTAAACCGACTTTACAGACAACCAATTGGTTTTTTAGACTACAAAAGAATTGTGGCGGTTATCTGATGTTATTTCGTCATTAGGGACTTTTATAGTCCGAATAATTGTCTACCATACTTTTCTATCCTAACAACATAAAGGAGATCGTTTGTTTTGCGCGTATATACATAACGGCAGAATTTTCTTATTTCTATTCACAAGTAGGTGAATATCGCACATTCTTCTGAACTTTCTCTTTATTTAAGATAAGCATAAGAGGGTTTGTGAATTTTACTGATGATAGTAATGATAAGCATTTCACGTAAATTTTTGACTATATTAAAGCTGCATCTCTGATTCCTGTGCGTTCATTTTTTTTAGACTTTACAACGCGAAATCCCTAAAAGGCGGAGGTTTTCAATCCGATTCTACTTTTTATAGGTAGGTTAGATACTTACATTAGAAATACATTATTAATGAACTGATTTCATTAAAATTAGTTAAGTAAATCTTTTAACTAAAAAAATATATGTTGTATCGAATTTGATAGTGACAATGTGGTCAAAAATCACGTTTAAAATGTCGAATAGCACTAATGATAGTTGCCAAAATAAACTGAGTTCTCGGTGAACGTTTTTCAATCGAACCGTACAAAAATGTAGTGGCAATAATGACTCGTGTCCCCACCAAGTGGTCAATGTCTTTCTAAAAATAAATAAAAACATTTTCCTTTGAAAATGATCTCGATCTTAAATATTTAGGGTACTGTTCCTCCGAGAACCACCCTGTATACACGAGCGGGTCAACACTTAACATCTATATCATATATTAATGGGTCAATCTATTAGCCTATGTTCAAATATTTGAGAGAAAAATTTCGGCTACTAGTGGGACCTGAACCCACGACTACAGAATACCGTCCTGTCGCTCTGTCCAACTAAGAATTTTTTCCTTCAAATATTTGAACATAAGTTCTTCCTAGCATATGGTTAACGCGATACACAATAAAAACTCTTAATCTATTAGCCGTTAATTAGTTTTTATTTTATTTTATTTTTATTGGGAATAGGCCGGCGTTTGACCACTATCTCATCTGATGTTAAGTGATGATGCAGTTTACGATGGAGCACGCCTCCCTAGAAGATGCCTATTCACTCGTGACTTGAAGATACCCCGGTCGTATTTTTTTCGGAAATACAGAGTTAGGCAATGAGTTCCATTCGTTAGCTGTACGCACTAAGAATGTGGAAGCAAAACGCTTCGTGCGACAAGTTGGAACGTCCACCATGTATGGATGTCGCATTGCCGTCCGTCTGGTCGTCCTAAGATGGAATGGGGATGGCGGAATCAAATTATGCAACTCCAGAGCGCCCTCCCCGAAATGTATCCGATAAAAAACCGATAAACTAGCGACATTACGTCGATGCTGTAGGCTTTAAATTTTTTTTAAAATTCTGTACCGTGCAAGTTCTTACGACATCCAGTTGGCGATCTCGACAAACCATAAGGATTAAAATCTTCAACACATCAGAAACGCTCTCAAAACCAACATACTTTCGTAAAGCCATGTAATTTCATACGGCTACATCTAATAATAAGCGTCAATTATAGACAAATCGCGGCGAAGAAAAAGAGAGTTATCATATAAAAAAATTGGCACAGCATATTACCGTGCAGTCATCGGAACAAGATGCGATGATGTTATCGTTGAACGGGTTCCACTTGATGTCCAGCACTGGGCCTGTATGTCCGGTGACTCGGCTCGCGTTGAAGTCCAAGCGGCCAGTCTGAAAAATAAAGAGAAATTAGGGTGCGCCTGCATCAACGAATGGTAATCAAATATGCTACGATGAATCACCCTTCAATGTTCACAAGTTCAAAGTCTTACTTTATGTTATATTCTACATAGTTATGACCATGCTGAGACCTTATCACTTGTTGTTCTATTTCTTTTTCTATTCTATTTATTTACATATTATATTGTTACATTGAATCCGACTCTCGATTTGCTTGTACCCACATTGACAAATGGTATTATTTAATACTACCGGTCAGTCCCGGCTTCGCACAGTTACCTGATTGATGTTTTATTATGGATCCCTATTTTTTATTGTTTAAATAATAACATAGCTTGCGGGGATGATGTAGAACACTAATGGTGAAAGTGGTCTCTGACGTGGTCTCTGACTATGGGCCTTCTGAGCAGGCTCAGAGTCGCACAACGAGCTATGGAGAGGGCTATGCTCGGGGTTTCTCTACGGGATCGAATCAGAAATGAGGAGATCCGTAGAAGAACGCAAGTCACCGATATAGCCCAGCGGATTAGCAAGTTGAAGTGGCAGTGGGCAGGGCACATAGCTCGAAGAACTGATGGCCGTTGGGGCCGAAAAGTCCTAGAATGGAGACCACGGACTGGCAAGCGCAGCATAGGACGGCCACCGACCAGGTGGACAGACGACCTGACTAAGATCGCAGGCAAGGGCTGGATGCGGGCCGCTTCCAACAGGTCCTTGTGGAAATCAATGGAGGAGGCATATGTCCAGCAGTGGACGTCGTATGGCTGAGATGATGGAATGGTGAGAGAATTTTTGAAATCGGTCCAGTAGATTTTGAGTTTATCTGTTATAACCATACCAATCTTTCCTATTTATAATATTAGTGTTGATGTAGAAGGGACACGTGGGACTATCCCCTCGGGTGTAGACCGCATAAATTAGGTTCATGCACTTCATTCGTTTAATCGGACGCGGGCGGCAGTTGTGCGGCACTTGTGTGATATTCACTAAATATATGTAGATATAATTAGGCAGTAATAATGCCCTCCTGTGCTTTTGTAATATGTGCTCTCTTAAAACGAACAACTGGGTGTGTATTAGCTTGTAGTTGTATCTAGTCCAGTTTGAAATGAAAACTTCTTTGGCGGCGTTGTGCATTTTTGTAAGGGGAAAAAATGTTAAACTCGCGTCATGACATTTCGCGTCAGGACACGTGACACTGATCGCAAAATTCTTGAGGCGCGTGACGTCGAAAATTCGCAAGACGGAGGGAGAGTACTTGAAATTTAAACTTAAATGGTTTACGAATAAGACTTTTTGAAGCAGACCGCGCTCACTTCGCTCGCCCGTTTAACATATTGATTTTGCCTTCATTCAATTGTATGCTCTAGCGCCCTCACTATAGTGTTCAATGTGTATAGTGTTTAATGTGTAGGTGGATAGAATCAATCAACTTAAATACCTATTGTCATGTTTATGTACGATAGCGCAATAAATGAATATTGTATTTTACCACATAAATGCAAGTTTTCACTTCTGCCGGCACTCCCAGAGTGCAACCCGTTTTTTTTAGTTAAATGCGTTCCCTATCTCCCTTTTTTAATAACACCATTCTCCACACACACGACCACCTTAAGACTGAATGTCGAGTCCAAAGCTCAGCTGCCAGCCAAGAAGCTGAGCATCCTGGCGTATCTGAGACTGTACTGTCATGCTTTCCATCAACACAACTGTTCGAATTATATTACGAACAAGTTCGCTTATGGTTACAGTACAGGTTACAGTAGGTACTTACTGTTTTCATTGATTAGATGACTTGGCGAAGTATCATGTGGATGCTTTGTGTCTATCAAGAGACAGCGGCCCAAGGACACAAGGCCGCTTGTTTATCGAATTTCTATCGGATACAATCCTTCCGTTCCATCTACGAATGACGAGGGGGAGAGGGGGAGGAGGGGGATTTGACTTAAATCATGAATGACGGATCGCGCCGGCCTACAAGATATTGCTTAACACCAAGTGACATAGGGTCAAACGTCTGCTTATCTTTGCTAAAAGGATTTTAAAAAGATACAATAAACGATATCAACGCCACATCGTCTGTGGCACAGTGGTTTTTGGCTAACCAAGAATTCCAATCTCTGTACTGTAAAATTAAATACAAGATAACAGACAGGTGCAAAGAATTATTTTCGTTTAGGCACAGTTTTTCATAACAATTAATTTTCCATTTTAACGACCTACGATAATGATCTGTTATTTAAACCTTTTCTGTTTAAAATTGACGACATGGCGAATTCAATAAGTGAAATCTCACCATAACCAGCTTCATATACCTTTTGAAATCCGAGAGAGAATGCTGAATTTTCTCACGATCATAAAAAAGTTCAATAGCTGTCATGTCCCATCAATTGCACACTAGCGTTGAAATGGGAAACAATATGTGCAAAGATAATGACTTCATCGATAATAATGTATTTGGTGTTCAATTAAGAGTTTTTGATTGATTGATTGATTGATAAACCTGGTGGTTACGTACTCAAAGTGGTGACTGCAAGGCCAACACACTAACGAATATTGATAGTTACGGATAAGTAAGTACCTGTTGTTTATGCTTGACTACGGGACGACGGTCCCGTGGCGCAGTGGTTTGTGTCATCGACATGACTTCTGTGTCACCGCGACCCTGGGTTCGAATCCCGGCAGGGGCAAACATTTGTGCGATGAGTGTAGATGTTAGTCCCGGGTCTTGGATGTTTGTGTGCTGTGATTGTGTGTCCCCATGCCTCCCGCGATACAGGGAATCCTAGTGCGGGGGTCTGAGAGTTAATTGAAAAAAAAAAAAAAAAACTATTTCTGGCAATGTGTCTGTTTGTATAGAGGCCACTACGATATCAGGGTAGGGTAGGCAATATTTGTCTCGTAACAACACAGTACTACAACCAAATGCCGAATATTTTTGTTTATTTACATAATGCCTCTATATAGCAAATGATATATCAACTAATTAACTCTACATTTAAAACCATGCGCTATATTTTAAGAAAGAACATAGATAGATAGCTAGATAGAAAACTCTTTATCTGTTTCTGCATGTTTTACAAAAGTAACTTAATAGATTTCTTATGTTTATAGCTTACACTACTATCCTAGAGAAACAAAAGGCGGACTCATCTGAGATATTATTAGTCTTATAAATAACAGAGTGATGCGTACGTACACTTAAACATATAAAACATAATCTAATTCCATAAAATACTTTTCTCTCTAATCCTTCAGAAATGTTATAATAAAATATGTTCTTACTAGAGAAATCAGATAAAAAGTTCGTCAATTACAATTTCAGTTGAATATGGAATGTAAATTCAAATATTCAGGTTAAGCACAGATGATGCGCTTAGGAATGTCAATAAAGCTAAAATATTGAGACGCCGCATTCCAAAATAAATAGAACAGTGTGAAATTTTAAATAGAGCATTACAATGTATCGTAGTAAGTACATATATATACTTAGTTAAATTTCGTTGGGATACTTTCGGTTGGTAAGTTCACAGCACTCGACAAACGGAAGCGAGATCGGTCCCAGCCTAACCAGGCAGAGCACAATAAAGCCGATCGTCCACTGCATACTAAGATAAGTGAAAACTAAGCTAACCTAGGAAATACATTGTCCGTCCACCGGAAAATAAGATAAATCTGCATTAGTGATGGTCATTTTGTGCTTAAAGTTGAGTTAATCGGACGTGATGGAAGAAGGCAAGACCTACGACGATAGTTCAGAATTAATCTTCTTTTCAATATGATATTTTATAATAGGAAGATTAATAATAATATTAATAGCACATATACTGAATACACAAGCACATAAAATCCTTATTATTGAATCATTAAAACAACAGGCGCGAGAGTCGCCATAAGGGTGAGTTTAAGGTTGAGAGGCGCTTAGTTTAGTTTAGGTACTTTACGTAGCTGGCATAGATTGCAGTGGACGCACATGTATAAAAAACCGGCTCAACTATGCGAGCGAAGCTACACTAACTTAGTTTAGTTGACGGTGGACGATCGGCTTAACTGATGTTGATACATATTTATGTATGTATGTATGATGCATGTTTGTACAAACAAGAAAAGGGGACGCCGACCTTACGAGCGTTTGATGAGTGATATCAAACTGTTCTAATCTACACAGGCTATCCTATACATAGTACAAAATTAAGTCGCCCTTTGTTGCCCGTCTGTTTATCCCTAAATACTTCTATACCGCACAAACGATTTTGAAACAGTCTTCAATAATATGAATATTTTTTCAGAATTGTAATGTAACAAACCGACTAGGACTCACGTGGTAAAATATTATTACATTACAATTATGGAAGAAACTCGCGATAGTTTTCACTCAATTTTTTTCAGAAGCTTTATAATATAAACTTTTTGAAAATATCTACGATAGATTGATACATATTATGTATAATCATAATTAAAATATTATGAAAATCAAATTGCACCCGTGCGAAGTAGGGACGGGTTTCTAGTATCTTGTATAAATAAATAACAAATAGTAAATTAATTAATTATATGTATGTATTTACTTAGATACGCGGCCGTGGTGGTACCGGCCTAGAATAGTACTCCCCCATCTCTTCCCGCGGGTGCCGTAAGAGTCGGCTAAAGGATCACGTACCAGAAGGTGGGAAGCAGTGCCTTCTGAGGGTCACAAAACTTACTGCGCCCGCCAACCCGCCTGCCATGCGTGGCGAGTATTGGTAACCTACGAAGCATTGGTAGGAACATACGTACGGCAATGCGCCATCGCTATATGATAGATATACCACCTATTACGGACAAATAGGGTTGCCATCTCTAAAATCTGCCTACCAGGGCGTGGAAAAGCGAAAATCCCGGATTATGGAGCTTAAAACCCAGACAAGTCAGAAGAGGTTTTTTAAGTTACCTACCGGACAATTAAAACAAAACAATAAAGCTCGCCCGGACGCTTCCCGGACGCCCTGTAAACAAATCCGGGAAAACCCGGACGGATGGCAACCCTACGTACGAAGCGTAATGGAACTTGCTGCCCGTCTGTATTTCCCGATACGTACAACCCTGGACTCTTCAAGTCCCAAATGAATAGGCTTAGACCTTGTGTGTTACCAGTGATGACTTACGGAACCGAAACGTGGTCTCTGACTATGGGCCTTCTGAGCAGGCTCAGAGTCGCACAACGAGCTATGGAGAGGGCTATGCTCGGGGTTTCTCTACGTGATGGAATCAGAAATGAGGAGATCCGTAGAAGAACGCAAGTCACCGACATAGCCCAGCGGATTAGCAAGTTGAAGTGGCAGTGGGCAGGGCACATAGCTCGAAGAACTGATGGCCGTTGGGGCCGAAAAGTTCTAGAATGGAGACCACGGACTGGCAAGCGCAGCATAGGACGGCCACCAACAAGGTGGACAGACGACCTGACTAAGATCGCAGGCAAGGGCTGGATGCGGGCCGCTTCCAACAGGTCCTTGTGGAAATCAATGGGGGAGGCCTATGTCCAGCAGTGGACGTCCTATGGCTGAGATGATGATGATGATGATGATGATGAGACCTTCTAGCTTTGCGTACTATATGTTAGACGTGAGAAAGTGGAATATAAAAATGTGTCGTGTAGTCTGTGGCTGCTAGTTTAGCAAGTGACGTTAAGCCCCTCCCTCGCCTTCTTCACCCCTGCCTCGCCCGGTGGCAACTGGCCACGGTTTCCCTAAGTGATCTGTGGGCATTGTTATTGTTTATCGATTAATTTTCATACTCTTATCATGAACAACAAGTATTAAACAAAAACGTATCAAGTTACAAATGCCAGGACAGGCTCCTATTGTATTGTCTTTCGAAGATGGTCATCTGTACTAATATTGTAAAGAGGAAAGATTTGTTTGTTTGTTTGCATTGAATAGACAGTAAAACTACTAAACCGGCCAGGCTACATTGTACTTTTTTATATTAATAATAATAATAATAGCTTTATTTGGTTCCACAATAATTCGCTACAATTAATTCATAATTATAATACTAAGTAGACTAAGATATTTAATAATTTGTGTTTTTAAATCTACTAATGTGGACCCCCTCAGGGTAAAAGCCTCCTCCAAAGAATTCCATTTTTCCCTATCTTTAGCAGTGGTCATCCAGTCTCTTCCTGCTTTGGATACAAAGTCGTCCTGCCATCGGGCGCCTGGGCGACCTCTACTTCTCACGCCATAGGGTCCTTTCCATTTTGTGGTGTTAATTGTCCATCGATTGTCACTGTATCTCCCAATATGGCCGGCCCATCTCCATTTGAGTCTTAGAGAGAAGTGTAGAGCATCTTTTACCTTAAGAGTTTTTATTGTGTATCGCATTAACCATATGCTAGGAAGAACTTATGTTCAAATATTTGAAGGAAAAAATTCGGCTGCTACGGCAACTACTTAGTTGGACAGAGCGACAGGACGGTATTCTGTAGTCGTGGGTTCAAGTCCCACTAGCAGCCGAATTTTTTCCTTCAAATATTTGAACATAACATCTTTTACCTTGGTTATTTTCCTATTTTTTATGTTTCTTACTCTATCTCTCAGCTTTATATTTAGACAGCTCCTTTCCATTGCCCTCTGAGTTGTGTGTTTTTATATTAGGGATCCTTAAATTTTTAATGTTGAAACAGTTTTACCCGTGCGAAGCCGCGGCGGGCCGCTAGTGCCTTATAAGATTATTCAGATAATCTTATCCTCTAATAGTCTTACATTGTCACGTCTCACACGTCTTACATTGTCGCACTCTACTTGACTAGACACTAACTACACCACTGTGAATCCAGGTTGGAATATTGATGGCCCCGGCGAAACTGGTATATTTTCTACTGCCAATTTGCCGCCCGAATATGGAATAACTAAGATCAAACAAGTCTCCTCGTCAAGGTGTCGGTGCACTAGAGTTGGGAGTGGTGCACGAGAAAGTGATTCATTAGGTACTTTGAACATTGAATTACAAACCTATACAAAATCGTTTCAATCGTGCATTAAACATTTAAACTGAGTGATAAAATGGTCCAATTCATTGAAATGTTTAAAATGACACTTATGAGTGTCAGTCACAGTGATCAGCGACACTGACTTTGGAACCGCGACCCCGGGTTGGAATCCCGGCCGGGGCCTACATTTCTGTGATGAACTAAGATGTTTGTTCTTGGTTCTTGGATGTTTGTGTATTGTGATTGTGTGTGTCTATGCCTCCCGCGACACAGGGTATCTTAGAGCGCGCGCGCGCGCGCGCGCGCGCGCGCGCGCGCGTGTGTGTGTGTGTGTGTGTGTGTGTGTGTGTGTGTGTGTGTGTTGTGTGTGTGTGTGTGTGTGTGTGTGTGTGTGTAAATATCTATATATAGATATATATATTATATAATAATTAAACAATTTAGAGTAATATATTTTGATTGCGTTGCATATTGTATTAAGCGTCAATTAGTGTCTACTTACATGGTCCAATGGCAACACTAAGAACGCGCCTCCGCCAGCCACCTCAGTCACAATGGCCACGAATTTGGGGTTCACCGCACAAAAATTGGAGTCGTGGGCATTCCTCGTAATCTTTATGTTGTCGTAACAACGCTCCCTTTTGAATGGCACGCCGTACACATGGCGGAACTTGGAACTTCTCACCCCGCGGAACCATATCTAAAACATAATGACAACTTCATTTGCGATATCGACACTTGCTCTCACCTGCAACCCGAAGATGGTTAGAATTGAATAAATGAAAGCAACAAGTAGTTCAAAATAGATTTGTCAATATAGGCCACTGAACACAGAACCATCAATGAAAAAAAAAAATGGTCGAATCGAGTAAACCCCCTTTTTTGAAGTCGGCTAAAATGGGTTTAGGCCTATTTTTGACAAGTAGTAAACATAGGTTTATCAGTGTTACGTAATTTAATATTCCTGTATTATACAATCACAATTTCAAAATTATTCAACAAATGAGCTTGACCATTTTTGAAATATACAATTTTGTTCTTTTTTCTTGATCAAGTTCCGAGTACCGCTTAATTAACGTCTTGCTCAGAACATTGGTATTTATTGAGCAGATGCACCATAGTGAGTTTACATCCCTAGCACAATATTACAAGTTATTGCGAGCGTAACGCGGTCAACTCCCCTACATTTATATTAGTCCGTGAGCCAGCTACAAAATTGCCTACGTCATTATGACATCACGATAAAATGCAAGGCACACGGTCGGTACAGTTGTGCTGAGCGAGGATTAGAAATTGGCCAGAAGTCTGAAACAATCCCCCACTTCCAGGTCAAAATATTTGTGTTGCATTAACGTCATGTGAAATCAATAAGGCATCCTCGAACCATGTCATTGTAGAGCGAGTAAACATAAGTCTGTCAGTTCTGAAATGGCCGGAAGTACTTGAAAGACTATGCCAAAGATGGTAACTGTATACCTTTTGTTACGTCATGCGACATCTTGATGAAAATGATTATAAACATTTTGAAATAATAGTGCCTTTAATAACAGATAAGTCTGCTAAACCACATCTGGCCGAAAGCCTTAAAATGTTTTTTTAACCGGAAGTGAAAGATTTTCTCATACTTCCGGCCAATTTTAGATGCTTTAATATTCTGATCCTAGCTCAGCACTATTTTTACTACCGTGTGCCATGCATTCGATCATGATGTCATATGACGTAGGCAATTTTGGAGCGGGCTCACGGACTATATTGAAATATCGCTGAGTAACATAGCATAGCATGTATTGAATGAAATATGCCAGTTCACGTAAGTAGGTCAATGTTTCACAAATTCGACGTAAATGATACGCGATCAAAATGAAAAGCCAGGCAGCGTTTCAACTACTTCTCAGCATTGACTTTGTACTGTTAATATAAATTAAATGTATTTTTAAACGTCTGTAGAAGTGATAATCCCAAACGTGTGACTTGACATGAACTAGATGGCGTTAATAAAATAATTTATAATTAGAGGTGACTTTCGCATTCGTCGCGTATTTTCTTGCTTGCTTGTTACTTTGTGACATAACCGTAAAAGAACCAAGGTTTTTTGTAGTTTGAAATTAAACACGTCATGTTTTTTTTTAAACATCGGTTAGTGAGGTGCACGCAACGGGAGAAAATAGTTGTACACAAACATGTGTAAGTATGGAGTGGTGTTACTTAATGAGTGAACAATTCTACTTGCATTTATATTAACTTGAATGAGGCAATGACCTAGTTGGATTGGAAGTGATGGTTGAGATCGTATGTATTATATAATATATATATGATATAATCGTGCTATAACGTACATCATATCATCACTTAACATCAGGTGAAATGGTGGTCAAACGCTTGACTATGCTGAATAAAAAGAAAAAAAAATGCCCATAACGTAAGGCGCGAAGAAAAGGCGGATTACACATATACACGATAAATACAAGAATAAATACACGTGAAAACTATTTAATTGATTATTTCGCTTATGCTTTCCGCAGCCGCAAATAAATTTTACGATAAAACTTTTATGTAGAATGTGCCATGGCTCAAATCGCCAAGAAAACTATATAAAAAATATTTTAAAGTTCTTGTGTTAACCTTTGAAGGCAATCGATACTGTGGTCAAACGTAAACTTATAATAAGTAAAAAAAAGCACTCACAGGTAATGGTTTCCATAGCAATACTTGGTTTGCGGTGGTCTAAAAGTATTGTGAAAACAATATGAATAATTAAATTCCGCGCACCAATAAAAAGACGCATATTTAACAGAATTTTTCTTTTGCTTCGTGAATAGAGATAATTAAAAATGCATCTTAATTGGTCTTCCGGGCAGAAGCGGTCATAAACGTTAATTTGCCATGCGCGCAAATATCATTTAACGTTACTTCGCCAAAAACACCTTCTTACAACACTGCCACTGACCTGTTGAGTGCTGTGTTTATTTGTTGATTGAATAAACTTTTAAGATCTGCTGCTCGATTTTTTTTCGTTATATTTAATGCTTGTCTAACCTTAAGTAAACTATTCCCAGAGCAGAAACGGTTAGTCATGTTGTACTGAATTTTATGAATCGCTCTCAAGCCAGTCGCTCATATCTAATGATTAATGTGATCTGAATATTACAATTGTATGAAAGCTTTTTCCATATCACAATACACCAGAAAGATCCTATTCGAGAATAGAGCTGGCCCTGGCCAATAAAGCTAGAACTGCATCCTCTTTTGTCAAAAGCAGAAAGTCACAAGTAATGGGCGCGAATAGTGCAAAACTCTGCGCAAGGCTACATGTTGTATTTATCAAATAAAAACATTCTTCGCTCATTACTTTCTCGCTAAAATGTATGTGGTCATGGCAGAATCGATGGAAGATCTTACTTCCATCGATTCTGCCATGACCACAATATCGTTGGCAAACAGAAGGTGAGTGATGTTTTCGGCGTATCTGTTGATACGGAATCCTTGCCACTCCAAGAGCTTGAAGGCATCTTCCAATGCGGCAGTGAACAGTTTCGGAGAGATTACGCCTCCTTGTCTCACGCCTCTTTGCAATGGAATCGCCTTCGAAATTTGCTCATTACGCGGACCGACATGGTGGCATTATTGTACAAACACTTCAACACTTAGGTAGAAATATATTCTCAACAAATGCTGGTGTGGGTGTTAGGAACTGGCTAGTGATGAAGATCCATCGCCTATTATGTTATTAGTGTTCCACAGCAAACTATTTCAATTACATCATAACTTGCTAAATAAATAGAAGGATATATAAAAGAGATTTATGTTTCCGCACTCCGCACAACGACGTAACGTTGACTTTCTGTTTCACTTAACTTCCTGCGCTTCACTATTGAAATTAACCTTTATACTATTTCTACGGGTATAACGTGTGTACTTGAAATCAAAAGACCGTCCACTCTTCCATACAAATGTCCTATGAAAATGGGTTGTCTGGAAGAGATCGCTTTAAGCGATAAGACCGCCCATTGTTACACCTAAGTAAATTGTTGTAATCTCACTAATATTTTAAATGTGAAAGTTTGAATGGATGTTTGTTACTAAATCGCGCGAAAACGGCTTGAAGGATTTCGATGAAATTTGGTACGTAGATACCCCAGGTCTCGGAATAACACATAGGGTACTTTTTATCTTTATCATCGATCATCACCACGCGGGTAAAACCGCGGGGCGCAGCTAGTATGTTATAAGTTTTCTTTCTATGGTGTTCAATAAAGTGTTAATCTATCTATCTATTGTGCCACTTACGCGTAACCGTACCCGTAGAAACAGCATAAAATAATTATGAACGTATTTTAGTAATATTATTGAACAGCAAAATTAGTGATAAAGTAAAAAAAAAGTAAAGTAATAAAGTGATAATCGAGACAAATTATAAGAAACAATTTTAATATGCGCCTCTGTTCCAGTTTTATGCCACTAATATCATAAATGTCAAAGTTTGGAAAGATGGATGGATGGATGCTTGTTACTCAATCACGCCAGAACGGCTGAACGGATCTAGATGAAATTTGTCACAGATAGATTATAGTCTGAAATAGCACATACTTTTAACTCCGGTAAAATGTATGATTTCCGTGGAATAATTGATGTAGCGCGAAAACTGTAATCCACGCGGGTGAACCCCGTACAGTCAGCAGTCTTTGAGAGCCAGTAAGCATTTTAGGTCTAGCGTGATAACATCTTCGACCACATCTTCACTAACCATCAAGTGAGATAGTGGTCAAAAGTTAGATATAAAGAGTATTAAAAAAAAGCCACGCTCTAGTTATTGCGTTTTTAATCAAGTCTTTCGTTACGTACGTACCCTCAAACTTGAGGGTGGGAATTCACGGGTGATGTCCAGGCAGACATAAAAACTGCCATATATCGAGAATAACTAACTCAAGTAATACTGAGATCAGAACGTGTAATTGAAACTAGTCCTTAAACATAGTTGTTTGTAAGCGCGTCATGTCTAACGCCGAGGAAATTAAGACCAATTACAATAATTGCATAACGGCTAAAATGAACCGTCTTTGTATTGTCCGGGTTCATACTAGAACAGTGTACTGTCCTCATGGTGGGAATTACTTGCATCTCAGACAAGTAGAGCGACGATAGTCTCGCGGTTTGATCGACTGTCAACACTACTTTCCAATGCGTTCATACAATTAAAGGTAGATGGCGCTAATAACATCCCCCGCAGATGTTAATAAGGAAGGAAGTAATTCGGCCCTAGTGGTATGGGCTGCCATAGCTTAGTTGGACAGAGCGACAGGACCGTATTCTGTAGTCGTGGGTTCAAGTCCCAATAGCAGCCGAATTTTTTCCTTCAAATATTTGAACATAAGTTCTTCCTAGCATATGGTTAATGCGATACACAATAAAAATTTCCAATGCGTGTTTGCGAATAGTCTTGAAGCGATGATAAGCTCAGCGGGGGGAGCGTCGGCTGTCAAACTGACACTGGTTCGATCCCCAACAACAGCTTGAGCTTCTGGTGAAGGTAAAACACAAATTTACAGCATGGTGGTACCCATCTGGGTACTTCTCATTGCCCGCCTGACTAGCTACCACCCTCAAGTTTGAAAAACTGTCACCAAACACATATTGTGGTTCGGGCAACAGTCCTTGAGAGCAAGTGAGCATTCTAGGTCTAGCGTGATAACATCTGCGACCCCATCGTCACTGACCATCCAGTGAGATAGTGGTGAAACGTTAGATGTATATACAGTATATAAAAAAGTATTTTCGATAATTCGATGTCTGATTTTACAAACACCTGACTGTTTCCAAGTCAATTCTGGACTAAGTTTCAAGTGCTGACGTTCGATGTTAAGAACCCCACCCTCCTTGGCTGGAATTACCTACATAGTTGGAATAAGTTTTGTTGAATAGAATACGAACTAGAGAAAGACATAAGAGTTTTGACAAAAAGTAGAGGTACAATAATTTCTGTACGTAAATAAATCATGATATCAAATATCCAACATGTCACTCATAACAGTAGCTCACAGTTCAACATGACAAAAAAATATCATTTCACTTTCTGTGACAGTTACAATGAAAAACACTTGAGAGGTGTCAAGAGACATATATATGCACTCTATACTCGTATATATGTGTAGAAACACTGTCAGGATTCATTATTATTTATTATGTACAAGAAAACTGTATACACTCAACAAAAATAATCGTCGCGACACCACACTGTTTAATGCGAAATAGAAAGACGAAACGAAAATAACTGGCTTGCTTTCTGTGTGTGTGAGAGATAGAGTGTGTGAGAGAGAGAGAGTGAGAGAGAGAGAAACACGCCCACGCCGCACGGCTTACAATTCATTTATCTGAGCTTACAACTATAGCAAAAAGTGTCGTTACAACTTTTGGTCTTAATTTTTTCTGTCTAGTCCCCTTTCGCAACGCGCGATATGGAACTTCGTTCCAACTCACATAGAATTGGAACGAAGTTCCTTATCAAATAAAATACAATGTACCCTACCGCAGCCTTCAAAAACCGAAACTACTCTGCTATATACCCTGAGGTAAAATACTCTATCTCTTTCGCTATTATACGCCAATGTTCATTTTAGTTTTTTAAAATATATATTATTATCTACAATATTTATAACCCGTCACTATTCATTATAATCGAGTTACATTTGGATTTAGTTTAGATGTGAAGATTATATTTTTTTAATTTTCAAAAGTGCTTTTTCTGGTGGCAAAGTGAAAATATATATTACACTTTACTGATACTTTCACTGATAAATATATAACTCTTGAGTGTAGTCAATATGCACCATTGTAGAAAAAAAGAACAAAATGCCCAATTTTAGCTGGTTTGGTGGTTAGTTGTCATTGAAAATTTTCAAGGGAAGTGCCGGGGCTAAGCTTTTAGTTTATTCCCACGAATAACTTAATCCACGAAACTTGAAGATTGATCGTGGGAAGCCAAAATTAAAAGAAAATCTAGTATCTGTGAGGATTACACTTACAGTTTTTCGTGTACGCAAACTTCTAACTGAATATGAACACGATAGACTCTACTCGAGGTCGACTAATCTATCTCTCTTTAGCTCCCCTTAGGCCCCTATTGCCACAAGATCGTGACAAATTAAACTTTTTAATATGTACGTAAATAAATACATCAGTTTGTTTTAAATTAAAGTTTAACTTATGTAGTAATAAGCAGTCAAAATTTTTTTTCAAATACATAACTTAAAGCTATGTCTAAAACAATAGAAGGTGGGAAAATTTTAAGCTTATACTTTACAGATAAGAATCAGATCATTATCGTGTAATTTGATCATAAGTGGCAACATTTCTTTACGGTGTTGCAATTTTACAGTCGGCTAGTCCGACAAAATTTAAGAACTATAGATAAACTGTGGTCACTTGAAAACGTTCCCATCTCCGATTGTTCGAACTTTTTGAAAGCTGTAGTTTGCTCAAAAATCTTTTAAAATCAATACATTCGTAATGAAGTTCAAAATCAAGCGATTAAAAAATAATACTAAAAGCTTATGAAAAAAAACATGCTTGGAAATTAT